>OZ024751.1:25872691-25897691 GCA_964016885.1 Eledone cirrhosa
ATCCAGGAACACATTCTGCGGGACATGTCAACTTTGTTGTTTATATGAATAGCCCAGCTTTTGTTTTTGTCCACAATTACTCCCAAGTCTCTGATGTTGTTGGATGCCACAAGAGTTTCACCAGAAGGAAGGGAGTATGGGAGTTTAAGGGCATCCTTTTTTCCAAAGTGGATTAACTGAAACTTATCCTCATTCAACAGCATATTGTTCTTTTCCGCCCATTAGATAACAGCCAGTAGGTCTGACTGAAGGCAAGTCCGGTCACCTACTTCATTGATGACCCTTTGGAGGTTGGAATCATCTGCGAAGATTCTTATGTTGCTGTGCTTGATGATGTCAGTAATGTCAGTAATGTCAGTAATGTAGAGGATGAAAAGAAGTGGGCCCAACAAGGTGCCTTATGGGACGCCATTGCTGACTTTGGCTGGGCTTGATTTTACTCCTTCGACTACAACATGTTGGGCTTTGTCTGTCAGGAACACTTGATCCAATGTAGTAACTTCCCAGAGACACCAATGTTGGATAGATTTTTACAATAGAATCTTGCTGAAAATATCATCAAGTGATGCAGGAACTTCGTTAGGCGGCCCCGTCCATTACGGAAGCCATGTTGGTTGGAGTTCAGCAGTCTGTTGCTTTCAAGAAAGTGGGTTATTCGTGATATCACCACCCTCTCAAATTCCTTGATGATGATGATGATATATATATATAAATATAACAAAGAGGGCGTGGTAAGATACCAGGTGGAACCTAACGCACCAGAGTACTCAATACTTAGGGTAGTAGAGTGGGTAACAGGAAAAGAGTCAGGACCCCGACGGCTGAGCTCCGGCCGTTTCGACCCGCTAGATCCGTTCGGGTAGCCTATGTGGAATCCGTTCGGATCTATCTGTCGAAACGGCCGGAGTTCAGCCGTCGGGATCCTGAAAGTTTTCCTATATATATATATATATATATATATATATATATATATATATATAGTTAAAAGAATAGAGGTGCAACACACAAGTTATTATATATTGGTAAACGGAATAGAAAATGCTGACAAATTGTTCACAATTGAAAAATGGTTTAATTAGGAATAAAAGAGTATTAGTGATTGTATGGGTTAGTATTCAGTTGTGGTTTTAAGTTTTTAAAAACTTAAAACCACAACTGAATACTAACCCATACAATCACTAATACTCTTTTATTCCTAATTAAACCATTTTTCAATTGTGAACAATTTGTCAGCATTTTCTATTCCGTTTACCAATATATAATAACTTGTGTGTTACACCTCTATTCTTTTAACTATATATATATATATATATATATATATATATATATATATATATATATATATATATAGCATGAGAATGTGACCAATAGCCGACGGGCAAACATACACGTAACATTGTAGACACAAGCATACATACATACATACATACATACATACATACATACATACATACATACATACACACATACATACATACATACATACATACATACATACATACATACATACATACATACATGGTGGCTGCCAACTCGTTTTCGAGTACGGCCACTACTTTATATCCATGTAGGAGAACCCCTACTGATGCGCTGAACGAGTGTGACATTTTAGTCCAGTAAGCGACTTGAAAACTCTGGTACAAATACTTCACTTGTGACAATTATTGACACATAATGCTGGGCCCATGGTACCATGTGACGACAAGTGCAGAGAGATCTCCAGATATAAAGCAATGCCTGTGCCGTGAAGCTTTTATAGTGAGCAAAGGCACTGCACAAAGCCAGTCCCACTCTCTTAACCAAGATGATATTTACCAAAAAGAAGAACAAGTCAACATCATTGGATACCATCAGAGTTGCAGGTGTTATATCAGAGTTTTCCTTCTCCTAGAATACATACATACATACATACATACATACATACATACATACATACATACATACATACATACATACATACATACATACATACATACGTGTTCTGTTGTGGAGATCAGCTGCCCACTTGATGTAAACGTTGTCAGAAAAATACAGGAGAAGGAGGACATCTACGGACCATTGATGAGGAGTTTACAAATCCAGTATCCAAAATTTGCAAAACATTCTTGCGATTCAAGGGATGACAATTTCTTTTCTTTTACAACCTTGCCACCAGGAAGGTGGCCGGTCAAAAAAATATACTCATACATACATACATATACGTATATATATATATATAACAAAGGAAATGTGGTAAGGAACTAGGTGGACCATAACGCACCAAAGTACTCAATACTTACGGTAGTAGAGTGGGTAATAGGAACGAGTAAGACCCCGACGGCTGAGCTCAAGCCGTTTCGACGGCTAATTCTGGACTAGAATTAGCCGTCGAAACGGCTTGAGCTCAGCCGTCGGGGTCCTACTCGTTCCTATATATATATATAGAGATAATTTAATATATCTACTAACATAAGCGCACAGATGTACGCCAATGCCAGCAAATACACAGGTTATGTCATAGTACCTAGGTGGTTCGATGCAGGAGAATGCAGAACAATAATATAAAAGACGTAAAATAAGAAAATTTTTTTAAAAAATTAACTTACTTACTTAAATTAACTTACTTACTTAAATTTTCTTTATCCCATTGCAGAAACTAATTAGTTGGAGTGAAAATTTAAGTAAGTTAATTTTTTTTTAAAATTTTCTTATTTTACGTCTTTTATATATATATATATATATATATATATATATATATATATATATATATATATATATATATATATATATATGCATGTCTATAATGTTATGTGCATGTTTCTCGGAAGGCTATTAGTAACATTTTCATGTTTTTTGTATGTTTTTCCGGCATTTGTGCGTTTGTTTTTTCGGTGTCCCTCTTGTGTATGTGTTTACATCTATATATATATTTATTATATCTATCTATCTATCTATCTATCTATCTATATATATATATATATATATATATATATATATATATATATATATATATATATATTATATTATATTGACTCCCCTCACGACATCTCAGATTATATTTTCATAAAATCCTCTTAAGACAAATATTGACAGAATCTGCTTGGGCTGCTGTGGTGTGGTGTGGTGTGGTGTGGTGTAGTTTGGTGTGGTGTGGTGTGGTGTAGTTTGGTGTGGTGTGGTGTGGTGTAGTTTGGTGTGGTGTGGTGTGGTGTAGTTTGGTGTGGTGTGGTGTGGTGTAGTTTGGTGTGGTGTGGTGTGGTGTAGTATGTGTGTGTGGTATGTGTGTGGTGTATGTGTGTGGTATGTGTGTGGTGTATGTGTGTGGTGTGGTGTGGTGTGGTGTGGTGTGGTGTGGTGTGGTGTAGTGTAGTTTGGTGTGGTGTGGTGTGGTGTGGTGTAGTATGTGTGTGTGGTATGTGTGTGGTATGTGTGTGGTGTATGTGTGGTGTGTGTTGTGTGTGTGTGGTGTGTGTTGTATGTGTGTGTGTATGGTATATGAGTGTATGTAGTATATATATATATATATATATGTGTGTGTGTGTGTGTGTGTGTGTGTGTGTGTGTGTGCGTGCGTGCGTGCGTGTGTGTGTGTGTGTGTGTGTGTGTGTGTGTGTGTGTGTGTGTGTGTGTGTGTGTGTGTGTGTGTGTGTGTGTGTGTGTGTGTGTGTGTGTGTGTTTGGCCCGACATCTCTGTAATCTGTTGGCTATCTTCATGGACGACTGTAAGCAAACATTTCAGTTCATTGTTATTGTTCTGTAAAAGGAAGTAATGCCGACCATGTCAGCTCTTTGTTGTTGTCTTAAAACACCATTGTTTGCTTTATATAATATAATCTACGTAGAATTTATTAACGATCGCCAAACATTCTTCTTTATCCAAGAAATAAATGTCAAACACGAAGACGCAATCGGAATTCTTTCTCGTCTAATCATTGCTAAACCATATCTACTGACCTTTACGTCATTTAACTGTGTAACGCTACATTGTACTTCCCTCCTTCCATTCTACATCTTCTCGGTCTTCAGTCAACAGGATCGTTTGTAGTTACACAAGAAAGGTGAAGAAAACCAACATATTTTAGATGGGACCAGTTCTAAGTAGTCTTTCACCTTTCATATTTGCTCCTCTCACCATCAAACCAAAACATTACTTAGGTATTCTGAAAATATTCCAGGTTGTTGATATGGCTTGGAATACACACACACACACATATATATATATATATATATATATATATATATATATATATATATATATATATATATATGTATATATATATACAAAAGAAAATGGTGTAGGACACAACAAAGGAGAGATAGAAAATAAAAACCTAGTCACTGAGGAGGCCACATAATGTGTGACGAAAGAGCTTTGTCACTATATAAACAACCTTCCGGTTATCGAAACAACCAGCCAATCGGAAATTTATAATAGATTGAAGTTAAAAACCAACAGGTGCGTGTGTATTTCTTGGCAACATGACCCTCCCAAAGTATAACGATACCAGTTTCAACACACGTTTTCAGATAAGAAATCTTGCAAAACAAATTCAAAAATGAAATATATGTGTATGTGTGTGTGTGTGTGTGCGTGTTTGCGCATCGTCAGCCACGGAATCCCCAGCCCTCCGTTTGAAGGGTGTTGGCAGTAAATGGATCTTCTCCTCACCAAAGGAGCCCGTTTCTTCCAAAGGAATTGGAAGAGCGCGCGCTCCATTTTGGTGAGCGTTTTGGCTGGACAAGGCACGACGGTCAAGCGGTAGTAGATGACGGACGCTATAAAAGGATAGTTTCAAGGAGAGTTTGCACTCGGCCCACTTCTGGGTGAGCGCAAACACCTTGGCCGTCACCTCGTCCCAGTTCTTCTCCACCTGGAGGTCCGGACCAAACCAGACCCCGAGCAGCTTTACCGGTCCTTCCGTCCAGCGTCCGACGACGCCATCGGAAGGCATCGGTTTGCCTCTCCACGTTCCTAGTTGCAAACCGACGGATTTGTCCCGGTTCAGCTTCGCTGCTGTGAACCTTTCGTATTCCTCCAGTAAGGTGCCGACCTCCTCGATTTGCGAGGTGCTCGACACCATTACTGTCACGTCGTCGGCGTAGGCCGATGCCACTTTTCGCAGTCCCGGTTCCAAAGGGATGCCCTGCAATAGCTCCAACTTCCGCAGTAGTGGCTCGAGAGTCAGTACGTACAGAAGGGAGGAGAGAGGGCATCTCTGTCGGATAGATGGCGTGATATGGAACGGCTCCGAGAGGTAGCCGTTCACCTTGACCCTTGAGCAGATGTTGCTGTTGTGCATTGTTGCAATCCAGCCCCTGAACACGGGTCCGAAACCTGCTGCCACATCCAGGTAACGATGGTCAACCCTATCGAAAGCCTTAGACTGATCCAAGTTGATCAGGGCCCCACCGAAGCCGGGTTTACACCCTACCCTCTCTATGATGTATCGCATGAGGTGGAGGTTCTCGTGTATGGACCTGGTCGGGATTGCGCATGTCTGCGCTTCTCCCACCAGGTTTTCGACGACAAGCCTCTTTGCCAACACCTTGCCCAAAATCTGTAACTCTGTGTTGAGCAGAGTTATGGGCCGGAAGTTGCCTATGTCATCCCCCTTATTCTCGTCCTTCCTGACTAACGTAATTACGCCCTTGGTCACAGAACTGGGAATTCTCCCGTTCTGCTGCCAGTTGCAGTAGACCGCTTCAAAGAGACCGGAGAACAAGTCCGGCATTGCTACACAAAATTCGTAGGGTAGACCGTCGTTACCTGGAGATTTGCGTTTGCCGCATTGGCTCAGCGCGTCCCCTATCTCAGCGGCCGAAATCGGCCTTTCGCAGAACTTCGCCTGCTGTCCGAGAGTCGCAGTAGGCCGTCGAGGTATGGACAGAAATCCATAGCCCCTCCCGGCGCGCCGCCCTGCCCGAACAGTTGAGCAAAGTGCCGCTGAAAGGCCACGCACATTTGCTTCGGCTCACGTATCACGCGTCCCTCTTGGTACTTCAAAGACCGAATCGTGGACTTGTTGCCACTTTTCGCCTCCGTCACTCGGGCCCAGCTAACAGCTTTGGCTCCCGCGTTTCCCATAGCACGTATTTTGCTTCTGACAACGCAGCCTTCATGCTTTGCGTCGAAGAACTGGTCCAAGGCCGTTCTCGTCGCTAGCACGCTGGCTACGTTGCCACTCCTAAGTGCCTCTTCTACTTTATCTACCAGTTCCTTTTCGGTCTTATTTCTATCTAACACTAATTCTTTACTAAAACCTATCGAGTCTAATCTAACTGCCCTCTTGAGAGAGTACCACCATCTGTTGTGCTGTTAAGTGCTGCTTAACTAAAGTGTTAATCCGTCTACTGTAGGCTTTGCATGTCGGTAACGACAATTTCAGCACCCAGTAGCCGGGTCCCTGTCTATGGGTTTTGTCAAGGTTGACTAAGCAGGTCACTAATTTGTGATCTAAATAGGCAACCATGAACATTTGTGGACAGCTTAACATGTCCCTATCCTTCTTTATAACTAGAACCCGATCTCGGTACTATCTAGATGTTCCGATGCGATTAGTCCACGTCCACAGTGGCACAGTCGGAAAATCTAGTCGATATCTATCGGCCAGGTCAAATCGGCCGATTAACTGTTTGAGGCTGTTACACCCCCTCTATCGGGACATGCTCCCACATAGTCCCAACGTGCATCTAGGATTCCATTCCAGTCCCCCACTAACAGCAGGCAGCGGGACGTTCCCAGAAAAGTCTCTAGACGTTTGAAGAAGTCTGGCCGTGGTGTCCCGGATGGGGCATATGCGGCCACCAGCCTGAAGGCTCCACCTTCACTACCGTCAACGTCTAGCACCACCAGTCGACCCTCCGGGTCCAGATGTTGCCGCATTGGCTCAGCGCGTCCCCTATCTCAGCGACCGAAATCGAGGACGTTTAAGAGTTTTCCCTGTATCCAGGGCATCTCCAGGCTGCGTACATTCACACATCCAACTCTTATATTGGCCATGTTGGTGCTGAAAAGTTAAAAGAAGAGGAAAAGAAATCACTCACCTCTTCGTCTCCTGGGGACCAGGCTGCACAATTTCCATGGGGGTGTTGGAGGGGGTTGTATATAGATAGATAGATAAATTTCTTTATTAGCCACAAGGGCCCAAAAGAAGGGAACAAATACAAATGGGGAGTTTACATACAGGTATATGAAAATAAAACTATTAATAAAACAACAAATAACAATTGAAATCCCCAATGGGAGGGAGGTGTTACACAGGGGTTGTACACACCCCGAAAAAATGTACAACCCTCATCTCCAGGAGCAACAAGAGTGTGTTTATAGATAGATAGATAAATAGATAGATAGATAGATAGATAGATAGATAGATAGATAGATAGATAGATAGATAGATAGATAGATAGATAGATAGATAGATAGATAAAATATCCCATCCATCTCATGCTAGTATGGAAATGCGGCCATTATGATGATGATGATAATGATGATCATCCTGACTGTGATGATGATAGTTATGATGATAGTGATGATAGTGTATGCAATAACAACAATGGGTTCTCCCCTCATTCTCTCAAACCCACACTTAGTCAATCTGCTCCTTATTTTCTCTCCTACCCTCGCCCCTATCTTCACTGACGCCCTCACATCCTTCATTCACTCACTCTGTCACAATCAATCACTCCCTCCTATTTACAAAGTCTTCATTCATTTACATCCATTGATCACTTAATAACGGCCATTGCTATTTTCTATTTATTCGTTGACGCTGTCTGCGAGTTCTGGCAATTTCTACGATTCTTGTGCTTTTTGCGCTTCCGTTCCTTCAACTTTGTGAACCATTTGAACCCGTTACCTGACATGATTGAAAACCATTTCTAGTTTAAATGAGGAAATTCTTAAATCGTTTGAAACGAAAACTACGAACGACCATCATTGCTAAAAATAGGAAGTATGTCTAACCTTTTCTGGTCGAATCTATTAACGATCCAATAGATTTAATTTTAAAAACCATCTGGTGGAATCCTTTACATCTTTCTTCATTAAATATGGACATTATTGAGAAAACGAAAGAGAAGATAGAAAGAATGCCGATATTGAATTCCTGTAACTGTCTACAAGCAAAGCTGAAACCAAATAGCCAAAACAAATGATGGTGAGAAGTGTTGATAGAATAGTTATGGTTCACTGAAGACAAGAATTCCTAAAACCATTCATTTGTTGGGTTAATTTCAAAGTTATGAAAACCTCCCGAAAGATTTTCTATAGACTTTTGGTGTTGTAGATGAAGACGAGTTTTTGAATATATTGCAAACATCGAGATCTTTTAATGTAACTTGTAATTCTGAATTTCTCTCTCTCTATCTATCTATCTCTCTCTCTCTCTCTCTCTCACACACACACACACACTCTCTCTCTCTCTCTCTCTCTCTCTCACTCACTCACCCAATCTCTTGCTCTCTCTTTCTCTCTTACTAATTCCCTCCATATCTCTCTAACATTCTATCTGTCTATATATCTCACTCTCTCTAGGCATATATACATATATGCGTGTGTATGTATGTGTGTGCGTAAGCATATATATATATATATATATATATATATATATATAAAGAGAGTGAGAGAGAAGACTTCTACAAGACTGGAACTGTTTCAAACAATTGACATTATTATATATATATATGATAATATATATATACAGAGAGAGAGGAGAAAGAGAGAGAGAGAGACAGAGAGAGAGAGAGAGGGAGTGAGTGAGAGAGAGTGAGAGAGACTAGTACAGACAGAGAGGCAGGGAGAGAGGTAGATAGATAGATAGATAGAGAGAGAGAGAGAGAGAGAGAGAGAGAGAGAGAGAGAGAGAGAGAGAGAGAGAGAGATTTGAATTTTCAAATGTCTCATTAAAAGAGAACGAACCTGTTACTAAACTAGAAAGAAGAGTCTTTAATTGGAATTTATATATAGAACTGAATAGTCGTGAAATGTGTATATATATATATATATGTGTGTGTGTATATATATGTGTGTATATATCTATATATGTATGTGTATGTATGTATTTATCTATATATGTAGATATGTGTATATATGCATATATCTATATATGTAAGTATGTGTATATAGGTATATAGCTATATAAGTATGTGTATGTATGTATTTATCTATATTTGTAGGTATGTGTATATATGCATATATCTATATATGTAAGTATGTGTATATAGGTATATATCTATATAAGTATGTGTATGTATGTATTTATCTATATATGTAGGTATGTGTATATATGTATATATCTATATATGTAAGTATGTCTGTGTATATATATATTTATATATGTAGATATGTGTATGTATGTATATATCTATATATGTATATATATATGTGAAGGTGCGTATGTATATATATATATATATATATATGTGAAGGTGCGTATGTATATAGTATATATGTATGTATATAGTATGTATATAGTATGTATGTAAATATTTATATGTGTCACTCGGTCGAGTTCCCGCCTGTCTCACTGAACTATTAATTTGTGTTCGCAGGTGAAATCGATATCAAGAGGAAAGTAGTAGTAGTAGTAGTAGTAGTAGTAGTAGTAGTAGTAGTAGTAGTAGTAGTAGTAGTAGAAGAAGAAGAAGAAGAAGAAGAAGAAGAAGAAGAAGAAGAAGAAGAAGAAGAAGAAGAAGGAAGGGGGTGAGATTGTCACCGAGGGAAGAAAGTATATATGACATTTTTAATCAAATAATTTTCACCTTGAAGTGTTCGGTGATGTGTTTGGACCTGCATCCGAACAGACTTTCATCGTTTGATGTGGAAACAAATAAGAATTTATTAATTTACATGTGTGAAGCTATTTGCTTTGAAAAGTCCGCCATTTTGTATTTTCTTTCAGGGCAGTAAAATTCAGTCTATGACACACATCATTTGATACAAGGCGTCTAATAAATATAATATACTATGTTCCAATCTATTAGTGTTGGCTTTGAATTTGTTTATATCTATAGGTGAAATATTTCAAGTGTAGTCAGAATTTTTCAGTGTTATTCTACAACTCATTCTGAAAGACTACTTGCAACTTTTCTACACTTTCTCTCATACCTTAATTATTAATTCACTGATTCGATGTGGCTGTGTGGGAAATAACGGTATAAATGCTTCTTTTGGCTACAATAATCGTATATATAAATATGTATGTATGATATGTATGTATGTATGTATGTTTGTATGTATGTATGTATGGTCAGTCTTTTTGGTAAATATCATCTCGGTTAAGAGAGTGGGACTAGCTTTGTGCAGTGCCTTTGCTCACTATAAAAGCTTCACGGCACAGGCATTGCTTTATATCTGGAGATCTCTCTGCACTTGTCGTCACATGGTACCATGGTACCAGCACTATGTGTCAATAATTGTCACAAGTGTAGTGTTTGTACCAGAGTTTTCAAGTCGCTGGCTGGACTAAAAAGTCACACTCGTTCAGTGCATCGGTAGGGGTTCTTCTCCTACATGGATATAAAGTAGTGGCCGTACTCGAAAACGAGTTGGCAGCCACCATGTATGTATGTATGTATGTATGTATGTATGTATGTATGTATGTATGTATGTATGTATGTATATGTATGTCTCTAACAGGACAAAAAAGCAACGCCCGTGATGCTCATGCTTAAGTATCAAGCGATCGCATTACTCAAAATCGAGTTGCAGCCATTAGATGTATATATGAATGTATGGACGAATGGATGGATGGATGGATGTATGTGACCTTCTCCTGGAGAGATGTCCTAAGGACAACTAGGAGTCTCTCGAGCCCACTATATATATATATATATATATATATATATATATATATATATATATATATATATATATATAAAACCTGCGACTTTGCTTGCAGCCAATGATGTAGAGTAGTTCATCTTTTTGAGCAAATGCATTCGATGTTCATAGAATGGAATTGGTCTCATACAAAGCCTTTCCTCATTTAAAAAAGCTTTAAGCACAGGCATCGCTTGATATGTAACAATTTTTGGCGATGCATGTAATTGCTGGGCATAGGCAAGTCCCTAGTAGAACTAAAAAGACACGTCCGTGATGTTCATGCTGAAATAACAAGCGATAGCATTGCTCGAGTCGAATTGCAGCCATCATATATGTATGCATGTGTGTGTGTATGTATATATATATATATATATATATATATATATGCCTCATGGTCGGGTCGTCGGCGACTAAGCCGGCAACCCCACTAAGTTTGCTTGGTGAGGAGGGTGATATTTGGACACCCTGCGGGATGAAATACAAGACCTGACAAAGGGCAGAGTCAACGGTCAACCAAATAGTACTTTTTTTTCCACATGAGCGTGAAAGGCCCCCAGTTGTTGTCACAACAGCTTTCTAAGAGAGGGAAACTCTGAAAAAAGAACCTGCGGCTTCGAAAGCATCCGATGATGTTGACCAATTCTCCTTTTCGGGAAGTGTTTTCTATGCTCAGAGAGTGGGATTGGTCGAGTGTAAGGCCTTTCAGCACTTAAAAAACCTTCAAAGCACAGGCATTGCTTGTTCAGGATATGTTACAGATTTGTGTGACTGGCAGTAGCCTAAAAGAACCAAACTCTATAATCTGACAAACGATTGCAGTACTCTTACTAGAGTTTGCAGCCATCATGTATGTATATATAGGCATTCACCGAAACTTCGACGTCACTGCCACTTTTTTACTTCATTTCAGGAGATAAAAGTCCGCTCTCGTAACCTATTTAGAGTACTCATTCAGTTAATGTTTCAACATTTTGTGTACAAACTAGAACTTAAAACACCGACGTTAGTGTACATAAAATATGGCATTATATTTCTGTACTCTAGCACTTAAAACAGACTTTAATGTACCTACAATGTGGTATTATATTATCTGCCATAAGGGCAGTGAGTTGGCAGTAATTGGTAGTGCGTCGGACAACATTCTTAGCAGGATAGAGTTACGGCCCTTTACATTCTGAGTTCAAATCCCGCCGAGGTTAACTTTGCCTTTCATTCTTACGGTGTCGATAAAATAAAGCACTGGGGTCGACCTTCCCCTGCCCCAAAAAGTTGGCCTTGTGTCTAAATCAGAAACCATTATATTATCAGCCCCAGAAAGATAAACAGCAAAATCGGCCTCAATGAGATTTGAACACAGAATGTAGAGGATCGTTAATAATTACCCTCATACACTATTGTATACGACTCGGTTTCGATTCAGTCAAACCAGCACTCAATAGATATAATTGTTTCTACTTTTGGCACAAGGCCAGCAATTATCCCAGTGTATTACTGGTACTTTATTTTATCGACCCCGTAAGGATGAAAGGCAAAGTTAACCTCGGCGGGATTTGAACTCAGTCCGTAAAGGGCCGTAACTCTATGTTGCAAAGCATGGCGCCCGACCCTCTACCGATACTGCCAATCTATATATATAAAACTGTGGTTGTCTGTCTGTCTATCGATTTTTGGCACACATCTCCTCTTAGAATCTCTCACGGAATTGCACCGAAATTGCTATACTTGTACATTGAGCCCTAGCGAAGACATCGGAAAAAAAATATTTCAAATTGACCCACCCTATGTGACGAAATCGAATATAATGTATCGATTTTTGAGCGTAAGTTATCAGTTATTTCCCTTTGTTCTGTTTACATTGAGCGTCTTACGTAAAAAATTACGCTGGCTTTCTCAGCGTTTAAAATGACATTAACACAATACACGAACAGTTGTCGAGCCAGCAAAATATTGACCTGCAAAATTCATCAGTTCGAACACTAAGCTTCCGTTTTGCTTCATTTCCATTTAAAAGCATTTTAAAACAATATTTTTACTTGAAAACAAGTCTATTTAAAGACTACGTAAAACAAGCTTCATTTCCATTTAAAAGCATTTTAAAACAATATTTTTACTTGAAAACAAGTCTATTTAAAGACTACGTAAAACAAGCAAATATTTCGTAAAAAAAAGCAAAAATTATATAAGTTTATTTAAAATATATGTATCTGTAAATTTCGTTAGGCGTGCAGACAGACAGTCGTGCAGACAGACAGTCGTGCAGAGAGGTGATATACGCGTGCAGACAGATAGTCGTGCAGAGAGGTGATATAGGCGTGCAGACAGACAGTCGTGCAGAGAGGTGATATAGGCGTGCAGACAGACAGTCGTGCAGAGAGGTGATATAGGCGTGCAGACAGACATAACTGATAATTTGGTTACGCTAAAGTTTTTCTCTGCGTTGCAGTGTTTACATTTTCGATCTTTGTTAATAAATAACCAGTGCAGTTTTTATCCCCAGCATCCTCTTTTGTTATAACATTCGGGTTATCGTTATGTTTTCTTAACTTCATAAGGCATATTGTTGGTTGTGGGAATATTAATCAAAAACACCACATGCAAGTCTGCACAGTAGACACTACAGTTTTTAAGCCAAAAAAGAAACTTAACATTGTAACTTTAACACAGCTACTGAGCGATCCCGAGCAACGCCGGGCTTTACTGCTAGTTCAAGATATAATAATCTCTGATTTATAAACAAGGCTAACAATTTTGGGGAGGTAGAGACAAGTCGATTAAATCACCCCTAGTGTATTACTGATAGTGAAGGCACTTTGCCTAGTTGTAAGGGTGTTGGACTTACGATCATAATGTCGTGGGTTCGATGCCTTGGCTGGGTTGTGAAAAATTAAGAATAATTTATTTTTATATATAACATGACATAATATAATAATATATATATAATATACAATGCATGACATATAATATAAAATGAAAAATAGCGAAGTGACGCAAAATAATTTTTTAGACCAAACTCTGAATTTCCATATATAAAATCTGTTTAGAAAATCTGAAAAATTTTTATTATGTTCTCTTAAAGTATTTCAAATGCTGGAATATATATTTTTTGGCGCGGAATACATTTTTTAAGCCATATTTCTAAGGCTGTTCTTCATTCGCATTTTTCCCCTTCATACTCTTTTAACGTTATTAAATTTTCTTTGACAAAGGCCGTGTAATGAGTATCCTCGTGAGATTGCAGTTATATGCGGAATCTGTTTGTGGTGTGTGTGTATATATATATATGTGTGTGTGTGTGTGTGTGTGTGTGTGTGTGTGTTCATATATATATATACGTATGTGTGTGTGTGTGTTCATATATATATATATACGTATGTGTGTGTGCGCGTTTCTGTATGCATGTATAAATGTGTGTATATATATATAAATATATATATATATGTATATATTCAGCTCAATCTATCCATCTTTATATTTCTCCCATGCTTTCTGCGTATATAAGTATAATAGTTTATCTGTGTATTGATGTATTTGCTGCAGTATATATAAATATGTTCATGTATTTGTATAATTATCATTCACTTTTAAAAATCGTAATAGTGCTGCTATATATGACTATAAATATATACGTTACTACGCATAAATATATATATATACACACATATATACATATATACATATATATATATATATATATATATATATATATATATATATATATATATATATATATATATATATATATATATATATATATATATATATATATATATTGTTTTTCCATAATATATATTATTTTTCATAATTGTATATAATTTATAAGGAGTACACAGTGTATATGTAGATTGTCGTTTTTACGTGTGTACACAATAACGCAATGAATCATTGATGAGAAAATATTCATCATATATGTATGTATATATATATATATATATATATATATATATATATATATATATATATATATATATATATATATATATATACATATATATATATATATATATATATATATATATATATATATATACATATATATATATATATATATATATATATATATATATATATATATATATATATATATATACATATATATATATTTATACATATATTTATATATATATTTATAAATGCATATATATAGATATGTTTCTTTATTAGCCACAGGGAGAAACAGAAATAGATAGATAGATAGATATAGATATATATAGATAGATAGATAGATAGATAGATAGATAGATAGATAGATAGATAGATAGATAGATAGATAGATAGATAGATAGATAGATAGATAGATAGATAGATAGATGGAAACACATAAATAAAATGCAAAAATCGTTGCAACAAAATCAAGTATGAATCTATAATTTATTTCATGTCCTTTTTATACACAGATAAATGTATATATATATATATATATATATATATATATATACATACGTAGATAAATACACAGATATATGTATTTGTGTATATATATATATATATATATATATATATATATATATATATATATATATATACATACACATATACATACATACATAAACACACAGATAATTGCATTTGTGTAAATATATATATATATATAAATATATATATATATATATATATATATATATATATATATATATACACATATATATGTATGTGTGTTTATTTATATATATTATATGGACACACACACACACATGTATATGTGTGTGTATATATATAAACTTATATATGTATATATATATATATATATATGTGTGTGTGTTTTCCGTGGTAATAATAGTAAAAACGGTAAATTTAGAATTGTTTAAATTCCTTGATGTATTCAATAAAGTGATTCATTGCTGAGTAAATTGTAAAGACAAGTATTTACAATTTTTCTTTAAAAAAATAACAGTAAATATATCCTTCACTCTCTTTACTCACTTCTCTTTCCTTTTCTTGTGTTTTTCTGGATGATTTTGGCTAGATTTTTCTGTTTGTTTTTTAGATGAAAATATTATCCTTGAATCAAGGGATTTCAAAGATTTTCATCGTGAAAAATTAGCCCACGTAAGTAAATTATTGTAACTTATTTACGTTTATTGGATACCGCTGTGTTTGTATTAGGATATATGTGTATGATGTATGTGCGAATATATGTGTATACCCAGACACATTCGCACACACACACACACACACACACACAAACACAAACAAACACACACATACACACACGTATTTATGTATATATATATACATATATATATTTATGTAAATATATATATATATATACATACATAAGAGTGGGAAATGAAATTTGGTTTCATTTTTTCCGTATATATATATATATATATATATATATATATATATATATATATATATATATATATATATATATATATATATATGTATATATATATATATATGTATATGTATATTGTTTTTTACTTTGCCAATATATATATATATATATGTGTGTGTGTGTATATATATATGTACATAAGGAATACATATGATTTCTTCAGACGCAAAAATAACCCCTCCCCCCTACCCCTACCCTCTTGCCCCCCACTCCCCCCAAAAAATCAAATAAACAAAAAATCAAAAGATCAATTACTATGTCTGAAGGATTAGGAAATGTTCTGTAAATATTAATAAGGGATTAGAATTGATTGATATGAAATACCTAATGATTAAGTTGCCGAAGAAATATCAACGGCTTCTTCCGTTTTTCGAAATAATTGTTTCTACTTTAGGCACAAGGCCAGCAATTGCTCAGTACATTACTGGTACTTTATTTTATCGACCCCCGTAAGGATGAAAGGCTAAGTTAACCTCGGCGGGATTACCGAAAGAAACATAAAATATGAAATGTGGACTCTTACAATACCTGCCACAAATCTGGCAAACACTCCTTCGACACTTTACATTGATATTTATAACTTTGTTTCTTTATATGTGGTCTTTGTTTTTGTTGTTCTTTTTGCTGCTGTTGTTGTTGCTGTCGTTGTTGTTGTTGTTGTTGTTGTTTCTGTTGTTGTTGTTGCTGTCGTTGTTGTTGTTGTTGTTGTTCTTTCTGTTGTTGTTGTTGCTGTTGCTGTTGTCGTCGTTGTTGGTGTTGTTGTTGTTTCTGTTGTTGTTGTTGTCGTCGTCGTTGTTGGTGTTGTTGTTGTTTCTGTTGTTGTTGTTGTCGTCGTCGTTATTGGTGTTGTTGTTGTTTCTGTTGTTGTTGTTGCTGTCGTTGTTGTTGTTGCTGTTGCTGTC
Organism: Eledone cirrhosa; assembly: GCA_964016885.1. Taxonomy (NCBI): domain Eukaryota; kingdom Metazoa; phylum Mollusca; class Cephalopoda; order Octopoda; family Eledonidae; genus Eledone; species Eledone cirrhosa. The sequence goes on from OZ024751.1 coordinate 25,889,733, forward strand.
GTTGTTGTTGTTATTTATGTTGTTGTTGTTGCTGTCGTTGTTGCTGTTGTTGTCGTTGTTGTTGTTGCTGTTTATGTTGTTGTTGTTGCTGTCGTTGTTGTTGTTGTTGTTGTTTATGCTGTTGTTGTTGCTGTCGTTGTTGTTGTTGTTGTTTATGTTGTTGTTGTTGTTGTCGTTGTTGGTGTTGTTTTATCTCTAAATTAAATCGACCAGTTATTGCTAAGAGGGGTGTGGGGGCAGAGCCCTCAAACAACGGGTCCTGTCAGAAGCAACCATTTCCATTTAAATGAGTTGTTGAAATTACTTGGTTTTCATTAGTCTTCTAAGTAACAAGATTAACGGTGAGGTCCCGTGTTTAAGGATTATTTCTTAAGTATGTGACTTGAAGGTGTTCGTCGACATTATTTGATTGCTATATGGTTGCTATGATATGGTTGCTATTATATCATTGCTATGATACCATTGCTATGATATGGTTGCCGTGATATCATTGCTATGATATCATAGCTATGATTTGACTGTTATGATATGATTGCTATGATATCATTTCTATTATATCTTTGTTATATTTTAGCTATTATATGACTGCTAAGATATCATTGCTATGATATCATAGCTATGATATGACTTGTACGAAAATCCAGTATTTTTTATCTTTTCCGTCTTATTTTGTGTTTGCTTTTTCTTTTTATTTTTCCGTTTTTTTTTGGGGGGGGGGTTCAGCAGGGGAAGTTGTAGGGTAACAAAGACAAGAGATGGTATTACCAAAACTGCAGAGGAAATAATTAATAGAGACACATTAATAGGAAATGAAGAACGATAATGAAAAGGGAGATAAAAACTGGACAACTATTGAGAAGGCGTCCATTAACAAAACTGATAACGATCCCTTTATATGCAATAAGGGAGTCGCTGGGGAAGACAATTGCAAGGGAAATTCTAGAAAATGGGTTTAGGTTTGCTTAGAAACAAAAACAAACAACTATAACTGTCACTCACAATCGAGTATGACTTTGTAGTATGAACCATGTCAATGTTCACGTGACCATGGAGCCTCAAACATAGGCACTGACTCGGCCCTCTTGAAAGGTGGAGGAAGAAAGAGCTGCACAAGCACGAGTATTTTCTTTAACGACTCTGAGTTGATTGAAAGACAGAGCTAACCTCGGCGAGATATAATCTCAAAACATAACTAGCTATTTCGGCGCTCTAACGATTCAGCAAATCCACTGCACCAAACATTAACATTAATTGTTTCTACTTTTGGCACAAGGCTAGCAATTACCAGTACATTACTGGTACTTTATTTTATCGACTCCGAAAGGATGCAAGGCAAAGTTGACCTCGGCGGGATTTGAACTCAGAATGGAAAGGGCCGTAACTCTATGCGTCAAAGCATGGCGTCCGACCGTCTACCGATACTACCAATCCACCACCCACAACAACATTAATATACAAATATCTGTTTGCAATATCAACATTTCGGATCTAATGTTTAAGAAACTGATAAAATGTTGTAATATATGTCATTGGAAATGGAGCAAGGTTGCTGGGAATAAACGCTGAGAGTTGTTAATCTGATAAAGTTAAATTGAAAGAAAGAGTTGTTGTTGTTGTTGATGTTGTTGTTGTTGTTGTTGTTGTTGTTGTTGTTGTTGTTGTTGCTGATGCTGATGCTGCTGTTGTTGTTGTTATTTTCCTTGCTTATTTGTTCGATTTCTTTATTTCAATTTTATTTTCTTCCGACCATAAGCAGATCAGTGAACACATTAATTCCAGGAGTACTATAGAAATAAACGATAAAATTAGCGACAAAAGCTATTACTAATGAAATCAATATGGTCAATACTTAAGGATAAAAGAAGCAGCACTCACAGGAATGGGATGAAGAATGTGGAGAGGACAACGAAATGAAATCCTCAGTTTCATGTGGAAATTCCATTCATGTCTTTTATATTATAATGGTCCGTTCTATTGCCACAGCTTGTGGCGAGAACAAATCTTGTTCTAAAGTCGTGAAGGTGTGTAGCTTAATGGTTAGGGATGTTCGGCTCATCTTGTTGCTAAGAGTAAGGGTAATCGACATATATAGCAGTCAAAAGAATATAGTAACGCTGCTCGGACCATGACTTGCTAACTAGTTTGTTCGCCTCATGATGGTAAGGACATGAGTTCGATTCTTGGTAACGCATTTTATCCTTTATTATAATACATTTATTTCACGTTACTCTCCAGTGCCAGCTGAAAAGATCAGTTGTAACTGTAATTCAAAAGTGTGTCGCACTGAATCTCCCAGAGAACTGTGTGAAGGGGTCACATAACTGTGGAATGCGCAGTCACCGGAGCAACTGAAATACAACAAATGATCAGGAAATTATTCGATAGTCAGATTATAGATTTCTCACTAATTCAAATAGAGACTGAAGGAGGGTTTGTCGTGTTTTACATGGTTTAACCAAGAGAGAAAGGGCTGTGTATAGGACATTTTTAAGGACCCATCAGACATGTGAGAGAAAGAAAGAAAGTTATAAGTGCAAACTATATATTCCCTTACATAAATGTATGTATGTCAAAAATTTGTTTTTCTGTTTCTTCTTCTCTGTACGTTCGTCTATCTTTCAATTTCTTCCTTTATAGATTTTGTTGGACCTTGATAGCCTTTGATGGCATATGATCGGCTTTAGTGACTCTTAATAACTCTTGATGGCATTTGGTGGGCTTTAGTGTCATTTGGTAGAGTCCACTTTGTGGACAACTCGCGGACTGTGTTTCAATGTACCATCTTCTTTCCCTCCTTTAAACACTCTAAAAAGGGTGATAAACATTGTCCTTATTTCTTTAATTAATTGTTTCTACTTTAGGCACAAGGCCAGCAATTACCCAGTGCATTACTGGTACTTTATTTTATCGACCCCGTAAGGATGAAAGGCAAAGTCAACCTCGGCGGGATTTGAAATCAGATCGTAAAGGGACGTAACTATGCTGGAAAGCACGGCGTCCGTCCCTCTACCGATACTGCCAATCCACCCCTTATTTCTTTAATTAATGACTATCAGAATGTGTCTGTCTACTTGTGTGTATGTGTGTATGTGTTCTTGAGTGAATGTGTGGATGTGTGTCTGTCTACTTGTGTGTATGTGTGTATGTGTTCTTGAGTGAATGTGTGGATGTGTGTCTGTCTACATCTGTGTAATAGTGTATGTGTTCTTGGGTGAATGTGTGGATGTGTGTCTGTCTACTTGTGTGTAATAGTGTATGTGTTCTTGGGTGAATGTGTGGATGTGTGTATGTCTACTTGTGTGTATGAGTGTATGTGTTCTTGGGTGAATGTGTGGATGTGTGTATGTCTACTTGTGTGTATGAGTGTATGTGTTCTTGAGTGAATGTGTGGATGTGTGTCTGTCTACTTGTGTGTATGAGTGTATGTGTTCTTGAGTGAATGTGTGGATGTGTGTTAATCTATAAACATTACACCTGTTGTCATCTCAGGTATGTCATCTTTATATACTCTGCTACAAATAATGATTATTCTTCTGTCTTAAAACAAATCATAAATTATATTTGGGTGTTTCTCTTTCGTTTTATATCCTTACTTTGTGTTTGTGTGTGTGTGTGTGTGAAAGAGAGAGAGTGTATGTGTTAATGTGTGGCCGTGTATGCGTGGGTGTGTCGTGCAGGTGCGTGTACGAAGTTTGAGTGTAGGTGCGCACACGCGTAGGTGGAATACATCTTTTAAAGAAATGATTATTCCCAAGAGATGCAAGTAAATAGCAACATTGCCTAACATTCGGTGATTACATTGGCAGACATGTTCACATCCCGCAGCGAATAAGCAGAGTCATTAAAATGTCGGATAGAATGTTTTACGGTATTTGTCCCACCTCATTGCGCACTCTGAGTTCAAATCCTGCCGTGGTCAACTTTACTTTTCATCCTTTCGAGGTTGATAAAAAATCTACCAGTCCAGTTATGGGATCTTTATCCTTCTATCTTTATGTTTACATTATCCACCTAATGTTCACATTATCCACCTAGAATCAGTAGAGTGTCGGACAAAATATTGTATTTGTTCGAATGTCAATGGAATGAAGTATATATATAGGAAAATGTTATGCAGTTTCTATTCCGGTTCAGCATTACAACGTTCTTTTCTGGCCAGACGGACTATTGCGTCTCCCAAATTGCACTTTGGGGATGTTTTTTCTGCTTACGTGGCACCGATGCTGCACATGCTGTCCATATTGAGTTTAGGATAATCTGAAGTATAGTGTCGTAAAATTCAATCCACGGTCGTAAAATTCAATCCAGTTTGGGCGTTGTAGCTCGGTGCTGTAAGAATTCCAGTCTCCTTTATTCCAGTCGAAGCGACCAGTTTGGAGATGGTTGTAATTTGTGTTACTGCTCATAAGATCTCAGAGTGATTTAAGTCGCCTGCAATGAAAATATAAGTGGCTGTCTTCCTGGCAGCAGCTCTGAAGATATCTCAAAGCTATGTGTCCTGATGGTAATTTTTTTTTGTGGGTGCGCTAAACAACTCCAAGTAGAATTGATGACATGGTCATATGTATATCGCAGAAAAATACTTATCACGTAGGCTGAAGCTTTCGTGTTGTGCTGAGTTGCAATTTAAGGAAGCTGCAGCACGTAGCTTTGGGCGTACATCAGGTGGTAGGCCAGAGCATGTTCGGAAAGTAATCCGATTTTTACGCCTAGCTTTATCAGAGGCTAAAAGATACGAACGTGCCTCAGTAGAGTTTGAAAAAGACACCCTAAATAGTTTGGGTTTAGGGCCTGGTTGGCCAAGGCGGGGAGCACCCTTCGGGGGAGCACAACCTCGTTCTTTGGATGAGCAGGCAGCACATGTCTGAAGATCAGCTATGGAAATCACTTCGTGGGTTACAGATTCAGTGGCTTTCTCAATGCGTCTAGATTCGGAAAGAACTACGGGGAGATTTTTTAACAAGGCACTCCGGTAAGATCCCTCATCGTGGGGTTCTACACGAACGCTTGATTTGATTCCTGCTATTTCTGGCTTAAAGCAGAAATCATTTCTCGTATTTCCGCAAATTCTGTATTGTTGATCAATTTTTGTTGTTGTTCTTCTTCAACAGGAATGGTAGGGGAAGACACAGTCGTCGGTTGTTGTTTTTGTTGAGAAATAACGGGAGAAGAAGACATAGGTTGCTGTTGTTGATGATGTCCTTCAACAGTTTTTGCCGTTGTTCAGCAGCAATGGTAGAGGAAGACACACATGCCAGGCACTGAAAGGACCAATTTGGAAGCTGGACCATTTCTCAGAGTCCATCTCTCATAGAAATATGGTGTCTCGTTTCTGACCTGGGATCTTGCGGAAGTTTGTGGCACATTAAAGGCAAACAGAAACACGACATTTGCCACATTCACCCAATCAATTTCGGAAGGAGTTCTCTGGTTCTGCATATAGATGACAGACGTGATTTTCTGGGCAATGTTCAATTTTGGAACATCGACCAGTTTTATTACACACTTCATCCATGGATGTCACAATAGTCATTTTGTTCTGTCTCTCCATCCGTACAGTAGAACAAAATGTAAACAAATACTATATATATGTGTGTGTGTGTGTGTGAGTGTGAACAGTCTATTAAGCACAATTAAATGAGTCGGAGAATGGAAATGGCCTGTATAGTGATGTTGGATGGGAATTGCTAGCCAGAAATGTACAGAAATGTCGAAACAGCAATATGCTGTGATGTTCTATCGATCTAGTGGTTGTGGTGATGGTGATGGCAATTGAATTACATAATTGATAGGGGTGGCAAGCTGAATTTTGTGTTAATATGTGTCATTAACAAGCGGAGATTTCATAAGTTGTTCCGATTATATATTAACAAGCAGGATGAGAGGAAACATGTCAAACATGGCGGCCAAAATGAGCGAAAATACTATTGTTGATTAAATGCTTCTTCATGTTCACCGGATATCATATCGAAATATTTCACTTTCATCATCATAAAATTGCTTGTCTGAAGGTTTAATGTCGATATGTGTTAGTAGAGGGAGACAACTACATAAGCAGTTATTGTTGGGAATCATCTACTGAGACACATAGTTAGTGGTATGCATGGTTACTTAGGTTGATTGATTTATAGGTAGAGAGGGGGGGGGGGGAGAGAGAGAGAGAGGAGAGGAAGAGATAGATAGATAGATAGATAGATAGATAGATAGATAGATAGATAGATAGATAGATAGATAGGGGGAGAGAGAGGGGGGGGAGGGATAGAGAGAGAGATGGATACATAGATAGATAGAGAGAGAGAGGGAAATGGATACATAGATAGATATATACAGAAAGAGAGAGAAAGAGAGATAGATTGATCATATATAGATAGAGAGGGATAGAGAAAGAGAAAGAGGGAGAGAGAGAGAGAGAGAGAAAGAGAGTGAGGGAAAGATGGATATATATATATATATATAGAGAGAGAGAGAGAGAGAGAGAGGGAGAGAGAGAGAAATAGAGATATGCATACATGCATGCATAAGATAGATAAATAGATAGATAGATAGATAGATAGATAGATAGATAGATAGATAGATAGATAGATAGATAGATAGATAGATAGATAGATAGATAGATCCATCCATGTCCCATGCTGTGCATACAGAATTATTATTCAACATTTAGACTTCGAAAACAGCGACCTTTTGCTTTGCTGAAATTAAACCATTAATTTATCCAATCAAAACTGCTATACTTGATTCTCTTCGACGTCCCCCCATCCCTGGGAAGCTTAGCTCAGAGCAATTGAGGTTAAACTCCAATAACCTATGAAAATATTCTATAAACTTTCAAAGGCCACAGGATTCGAAAACATATGCTGAAAATGTTTTTATTTGTTCCCGAATTTTTTTAAGAATGCATTAAAAGCAACAAATTAGCAGTCGCGCTAGAGCATCGAATTAAATACCTCCATATTTGTTCTGTCTCTCTGTGTTCAAATCCCACCAAAAACTGCAAAATTATTCTGACAGAGAAAATTCTTGAATAATGATTTTATTTGTTTGTTTGTTTTTTTTTTCATTTTTGTTTGTTTTTTTTTTCATTTTTGTTTTGTTTTTTCAGATTTTCAGATGTTTGTAATATAATTGTTTCTACTTTTGGCACAAAGCCAGCAATTACCCAGTGCATTACCCCGTAAGAATGAAAGGCAAAGTTAAACTCGGCGGGATTTAATCTCAGAATGGCAAGCGCCGTAACTCAGATGTTTGTAATATAATATATGGCAGAGATGTTTGTTCAAGCTATTTACAGTCAGTGTTCAAATGCCGTCGAGGACGATTTTGTCTTATATCTTGTCGAAATAATTAGCCCGTGTGTATTAAACTGAGAGTATTGTTAAATATATCACAACAGCCTTCTAACAGCTATTTTAGCTGATAACTTTTCTACTATAACTTTCCCATACATATATTTTCCATATGCTATATCTGCTAGAAAAGCTAACCTAGAAGGTTACCTGAAACAAAAGATTATCAGATTGACAATATATCTCATAACTGTTCTTAAAAGATAACGTTTCTAATAATTAAAATGTCCTCTATATCCTTTCCTATGTGCTAGATAAACTATGAAAAGGATCATATTTGAAAAGTTAAATTATATATCACATGGTTATTCTCAAATGATCTCAGCGTTTCTCTCTCTAACAGTTTCTTCATTTAATATCTTTACTATTGCGTAAGTATCCTCTCAATATATTCTTCTATAACTTTGCTGTGTAATATATTTTCTATGTACTAAAATATCTACCAAAGAAGGTCATCAGATAGAAACATTTATCTGATAGTCCAGATATCACATGACTATTCTCATATGATATCAACACTTCTCACTAATAGCTTTTTCAAATGATAACTTTTCTATCTCACATCTGTTCTATCAATATAACGTTTCTATGTAATATCTTTTCTATATAATAA
>OZ024751.1:25902691-25910191 GCA_964016885.1 Eledone cirrhosa
TAGATGGTGGTGGTGGTGGTGGTGGTGGTGGTGGTGGTGGTGGTAGATGGTGGTGGTGGTGGTGGTGGTGGTGGTGGTGGTGGTGGTGGTGGTAGATGGTGGTGGTGGTGGTGGTGGTGGTGGTGGTGGTGGTGGTGGTGGTGGTGGTGGTGGTGGTGGTGGTGGTGGTATTGGTGTTGGCAGTGGTAGTGGTGGCAGTGGTGGTGGTGGTGGTGATGGTGGTGGTCGTGGCGAAGGGGGGTGATGGTCGTTATGGTGGTGGTGGTGGTGGTGGTGGTGGTGGTGGTGGTGGTGGTGGTGGTGGTGGTGGTGGTGGTGGTGGTGGTGGTGGTGGTGGTGGTGGTGGTGGTGATGGCACAGAAGATATTGTTAGGTGATAAACATTTCACAACAAATAACAAATAAGGAAAAGAAACGATTCCTTCTACTTAACTTTAAGTTGATGAAAACATTTTCTAGAATGTTCTAGCAACCACAAACAGACCTGCGGCAAAGTCACAACATTGAAAATATATTATGAATCATCATATATATTTTAGATTTATTTCTTGGAATATATAGCGTTCTTTGTAAAATGTCAGAATATAGTGAGAATTTTACACTGAGTACACGGTTTTGTGGATTCCACTTTCTTAGCTCGCAGGGGAAATCACAGATAAATTTCAAACTAATCACACCAAGTACTTTTAAAAAAGGTAAAAATGGCGGCTCTAGTTAGATGTTAGTTATATAAGTATAGATAAATTGTAAAATAGAAAAAAAAGAAGTAAGGAGGGCGTTGTAGGTAAAACATGTGGTGTTGAAAATTAAATAGAAAATTAAAGTTGTTTTAGTTTTGTATTTCGCAATCATTCGAAAGAATAACAAATGTTTTGCCGATAATACTTTGGCTTGTTTGTTTCATTATATGTTTGTGTTGTTGTTTTTCTGGATTTCTTATATTATTAACGTTTTGTTGGATTGTATCACTTATGTTTGTATATATACATATATATATACATATATATATATATATATATATAATATATATATATATATATATATATATATATATATATATATATATATATATATATATATAGATGAGATTCTACAGGACTAGAACTGTTTCATTCATTAGAAATCATCAGGAATCTTAAAACTGTTATACTCTGCTATGTATTGAGTACCTTACTGACTGTGGTTACCTCCGATTCAACCCGGAATAACGTATATATATATATATATATATATACATACATAGTCGGCAACATTAGAAAAGTACAGTCATGTGTGTGTGTGTGTGTTTCTGTGTGTGTATGTGTACATATGTGTATGTGTTTTGTGTCTATGTGCGTGTGTTTGTGTGTGTGTGTGTGTGTGCGTGTGTGTGTGTGTGTGTTTGGCTGTGTGTGTCGGTGTCATTGTATGTGTATATATATATGTGTCTGTGTTTATGTGTGTGTGCATATATATATATATATATATATATATATATATATCACGATAAATTAACGGAGTCATAGACTCTCGCTATTCCCTGTCAATAATGTACTCAAAGGAAAAGGAATCCTGAACTCTTTTAAATACAGTATGTTGAAAAGGTAGCACACTAGAGAGAGATAGTGCGCCATCAATAAAACAGGGAAAAACCACCAGTCTATGGAATCTATAACCTATGAAAGGCAGAGTAGACACACAATAATTAAAAATATAAATTAAAATGTATATATGTACCTCTATAACTATATAACACACACGTACAAATCCAAAGAGATCTGTTTCGCCAAGAAGTTGTTGACTGAAATGCAATAGCCCATGGTTCATCAGCGTGTGTAAGGCTATATATTTCAGACAACTCTAAGAGAATTTAAAACGACCGTCCAGCTACATAAGGGAGAGAGATGTCACAGCGTGTTTAGGGCAGTGAACCAGTGGTGTCTGAGGGACGAGCTGCTAGAAAGGGCAGCCCAAAACTGTTTTATTGATCCCTGTTTTATTGATGGCGCACTATCTCTCTCTAGTGTGTTACCTTTTCAACATATTGTATTATACACACATACACATATATATGTGTTTTTGTGTGTATGTGTGTGTGTGTTTGTGTGTGATACATATTATATATATATATATATGTGTGGGGAGGTGATATATATATATATATATATATATGTATTTATACACACACACACACACTCACACACACATATATACATATATATATACAATGATATTAAATAAATGGAAACTATATTTATAAAACCATATTTATTCTATTGTACATATATATATATATATATATATATATATATATATATATATATATATACATATATATATATATATATATATATATATATATATATATATATATATCAAGGACATGAGGTAGTGGTGTATTTTCAAGAATATCTATACGAACATTCGGCAGGAGAAGTGAGGATGAAGACATCATCAATTATTATATATAATAAATAGATTATTTAAAGACAGAAACAAAGTGTAAAGGAAATATATCACAGCTCATATTATTACATTATTAAGATCTTAAAGAAAACATTCACACATTCAACGCAGCATCCTGGCCATAAAAACACTTTAAATCTTGTATCACATATAAAGAGCATGAAGAAAATATTTAACAAAAATATTAAGAATACTAGAAAAATGAGAAGACTCTGGATTGGCGGTAAACTAACGGCCAATGATTGCAACACGTTACTTATTCACGGAATATATGCACACTCACTCACACATACACAAATGCACTCACACACGCATACACACACATACGCTCACACTCACAAATACACATACATGCACACAGACAAACGAACACACACACTACGACACACACGTACACGCAAATGTATGTATATATATATATATATGTTTGTGTGTGTGTGTGTGTGTGTGTGTGTGTGTGTGTGTGTGTGTGTGTGTGTGTGTGTGTGTGTGTGTGTGTGTGTGTGTGTGTGTGTGTAGAATGTGGAGAATATTTATCCTTTCGTCAATACATAAGCCACACGACGGATTGCCACTTGCGTATGGCTTGGACTTTGTGATGGTTTTCCATTGAATGGAGTAGTCTATACCTGAGTTCTTGGGGGACCATACGTGGCTCGCGAGTTTCGTGGATGATCGTTCGTCCGGATACCTAAAGGTCGACTGATGGTTCATGAAGCGTTCCTTAAATCGGCCCTCCGCCATACCCACATAGGATTTGGCCTCCTGTGGTTGATTTGGTCGGTTGGAAGTGACCACAGCTTCATAAACTACAGCGGGTGTGTTGCATTGTGGTTGAAGGGGACAACCTTCAGGTCTTTGGGAAGAGCATCCTGGTGGGGTTCTGCTCTTAGGCATGTTGGTGAAGCGGGCCTTCATATTCTTAGCGCAGGAGTACCCTAGTTTTACTCTGTGTCTGTTAAAGATGGAGCGGCATTTGTAACTTATGGAAAAGTGTCTATCTAAGAGGGCTAAACATGTTTTTCCTACATTAGTTTTAACGTTGAGTGAGAGGGGAGGAGAGAACGAAAGTTTGTCTATTGTTACGATTTCTTTTCTTATTGCTATTGTTGTTAGTGGAGGAGTAAGTAATTGGTTGCGAGAAGCCGCTGTTAGCTAATGCCGTGTTATAGTAGGGTGCCGCTCTGTCAGATAGCCTTATTAGAGAAGAGATTAGAGATTCTAGTACTGATATTATTTACGAATTTTCTAAAATCAGTAGGAGGGTGGCATGGGTCCTTGTGCATGTAATGTAGTTTTTCGTTTAGCTTATATGTATGGATGTATGTATTTATTATATATATATATATATATATATATATATATATATATATATATATATATATATATATATATATATATATATATATATATATATATAAATTACACAAGTATCAAAGTTATGTTCAAATCCTTTAATCGCTGACAATTGTTTCTTCCAAACTTTAGTTTGGAGTCATCGGAGCATTATCCATGTTTGTACACATAATTAACCTCCTATTCAACTGAAGAATCATATAGATACATATATATGAACAACAGTTTCATGTTTACAGGGTGTAATGGATGCGACATATATTATACGAGAATTGTACAATAATTCAAATTAAGATTAAAATTAAAATTCAAATTAAAAGCACAGAGTGGAATACATGCGACAGATAATATAAGAGAATAGTCTAATAATTAAAGAGCCATTGAGGAAGCGTGTAGAGATTGTACATGCGTTAGTCATATATATGGGAAGGAAACAAGCAAATGTATTAAGCATATATGAGTACTGTATGGTAAGGTATTATACTGCATACTATTTCTCTTAGTGGTAATAAGGTAGTAATTAATTACTGACCTTTCCTGTTTATAGTTAGTTATAGTATATACATAACTATAAATAGTATCTTTATTATTATACATACATACATACATACATACATACATACATACATACATACATACATACATACATACATACATACATACATACATACAGCAGATGCCAATATAATATCAAAGATTAGTGAAAAGGAGAATATTTATGCAGAACTGATGAGAAATCTGTGGTGTGAGTAGGTTATGCCTGGACGGAAGGTTGGCTGGTAAGAGAAGCAGAGGCCGGCAGCCAAAACAATAGGTTGACAATGTCAACTTATGGACTGGACTTGATCTTTGCTCTTTGAACTCTGCTGCTGGTGATCGAACTTTGTGGAGAGAGATATCACATGTTGATGTGCAGTCTGCAACTGGCGGAGTTTAGTGTCACAAGAAATAGAAACATGCGAGAAATAGAAACATGCGAACCATAGGATTTTCACTTTTTCACTTTATCTTTATTACTAGTTATTCGTTAGTTCGTCAAAGTTCTTCCGTTACATATTATGTGACCTCCTCAATGACTATCAGTTCTCTTTTGTCCTTTCTCTTCTTTCGTATATATACATATATATATATATATATATATATATATATATATATATATATATATATATATATATATATATATATATATATATATATATATATCATTGTTGTTGCCTTCTGTTTTTGCTTGCTGGCATATTCTTCTTCCTCTCTCCATTTAGTGCGACAAACATTGCCTCACCTGCGTGGTCGATAGAATCAGCAAGTATTTGGAATTCTTCTATTAATAGCCCCTTCTTCATTCCACCTTTTATCTTCTTTAGTGATGCACTTTTGAATTCCTTGTAGGTACGCATTTCATTTACATGAAGCCATCTGATCTTTATTCATTTACCCACACTACAGTGGCATGGACCGTACCTGTATAGTCTGCTTCCTGGGTATTATCGATGCTTATCGTCTAATTGACATTGCCAAGGCCCTTCAGCGTACCAAACTGCTTTCCACAGTCAAATATATATATATATATATATATATATATATATATATAGAGAGAGAGAGAGAGAGAGAGAGAGAGAGAGAGAGAGAGAGAGAGAGAGAGAGAGAGAGATGGGTGTATGTGTGATGTGTGTGTTTGAACGTTTGAGTATTTGTTTCTTTGTATTTGTGTGCCAACGTGTGAGAGAGAGTGTGTGTGTGTGTGTGTGTGTGTGTGTGTGTGTGTGTGTGTGTGTGCGTCTATGTCTGTATCAGTGTCTGTGTCTGTGTGAGTGTGTGTGTGTGTGTGTGTGTGTGTGTGTGTGTGTGTGTGTGTGTGTGTGTGTGTGTGTGTGTGTGTGTGTGTGTGTGTGTGTGTGCGTCTGTGTCTGTATCAGTGTCTGTGTTTGTGTGAGTATGTGCGTATGTGTGTGTGTGTGTGTATGACCTCGACTTTCAGCGTATTCAACTCCCTTCAGAGACCAAAAGAATTGAGTTGATTAACTTAAATAAAACGTCAGTTCAAGAGAATGACTTATATTCAAATGAGATTCTAAAATAGAAATACAACATATGTTGTTTCATATACACACATTACACCCTTGGAAGCAGCTGTAAGTAAAAAGCCCTAAATTGTATTATATGATAAGAATTATAACCGTAATAGGTCCCCGTCGCTTATGTTAATATGTATAGGTTATAAGACGTATGTTCGGTAAGAGATAATAAATAACGTTGATGTGTGATGAAGATGTTACAAGCTAGAGTACATCTGTACACATGGATATATGCACACAACGATGAACATATACATGCCTGTATATATATATATATATATGTGTGTGTGTGTGTGTGTGTGTGTGTGTTCATTTATGTTGTGTGATGTTGAGTGGTTTACTAATGGGTACAACTGGTCATTCTGTTTAGTTAAACTTGCATTGCAATAAGAAAAGCACTCTACGTTATGCAACTCATCCATCGTAGATGTGTATCCTGTGGCTGGTGCAGGATCGAAGTTATATATTATTTGCAACAGAAGGTTGGACTGGAAATATTCCTTTAAAGTTTCAATGTTGCAAAAAACATATTTCAATGGCCTGGATAGATCATCCAATCATGACGTAAGAGCTTGGCGACATCATCAGGCGTGCATTACATAATTAGCTAATCAATAAAAGGAATTACGGTAAATACAAACAGAGAATGGAGAATATATTTGATTTGGAGATGGCCTGCGAATTAGGTGTTATTGTTCCTGCAGACCATCTCCGAATGGTATGCCGGAACAATGTTTTAAATAATACTATAGCCTCTTAAACACATTTTCTGATATGTGTGTGTGTGTGTGCGTGTGTGTGTGTGTATGTGTATGGGTGTGTCTGTCTGTCTGTGTGTGTGTGTGTAGTGTGTGTGTGTCTGTGTGTCTGTGTTTGTGGGGGTGGGGGTGGGGGTGCCTGTGTGTGGGTGTGTTTGTGTGTGGGTGTGGTGGGTATGGGTGTATATGTGTGCGTGTGCGTGTGTGTGTGCGTGTGTGTGTATGTGTGTGTGTGTGTCTGTCTGTCTGTGTGTGTGTGTAGTGTGTGTGTGTCTGTGTGTCTGTGTGTGGGGGGTGGGTGTGTGGGTGCTTGTGTGTGGGTGTGTTTGTGTGTGGGTGTGGTCGGTATGGGTGTATATGTGTGTGAGTGCGTGTGTGTGTGCGTGTGTGTGTGTGTGTATGTGTATGTGTGTGTCTGTCTGTCTGTGTGTGTGTGTGTAGTGTGTGTGTGTGTGTGTGTCTGTGTGTGTGGGGGTGGGTGTGTGGGTGCCTGTGTGTGGGTGTGTTTGTGTGTGGGTGTGGTCGGTATGGGTGTATATGTGTGCGTGTGCGTGTTTGTGTGCGTGTGTGTGTGTATGTGTATGTGTGTGTCTGTCTGTCTGTGTGTGTGTAGTGTGTGTGTGTCTGTGTGTCTGTGTGTGTGGGGGTGGGTGTGTGGGTGTCTGTGTGGGTGTGTCTGTGTGTGGGGGTGGGAGTGTATGGGTGTGTATGTGTGTGTATGCGTGTGTGTGTATGTGTGTGTGTGCGTGTGTGTGTGCGTGTGTGTGTATGTGTGTGTCTGTGTCTGTGTGTATGTGTGTAGTGTGTGTGTCTCTGTGTGTCTGTGTGTTTGGGGGTGGGGGTTGGGTGTCTGTGTGTGGATGTGT
>OZ024751.1:25922691-25935191 GCA_964016885.1 Eledone cirrhosa
GAACTTGTCGGAATATATTTGTCGCCAATATTATATTGGTTAGAGAGAAGGGGAACGTTCGTGAGATACTCTTAGTTTAGTAGGCATGCTACTAGCCATCATTAACTGAGTTGAAGCAATAGAACAGACGGTAAGAATGACTTGATGACATAGGGGCCAAATAGCTGAACAAAATGGCCGCCATCCAGTTAGTTGAACGCGCAGAGAGAGAGAGAGACTGTCCGTGTTATAGAATGTATATATATATATTGGAACGACGACATGAGAAATACAAACACAATAATAACAAAACACAGCAAAATTAGTAAATAAAATATATGTATAAATATGAATAAAAAGAGTGATTAATCTCTATATTAGAGATTCGATTAGTTTATCTCATGATGATATCTGAATGTGATTTCTCATAATATTCAAATTGTTATTGCGTTTCAAACAGACGGAATGAATATCAAATTGAGAAAATAAACAGTTTATATGTTGTTGTTGTTATGGTGGTGGTGGTGGAGGTGGTGATGGTGGAGGTGGTGGTGATGGTGGTGGTGGTGGTGGTGGTGGTGGTGGTGGTGGTGGTGGTGGTGGTGGTGGTGGTGTTGATGGTGGTGGTCGTCGCCGTCGTCGTGGTTGTGATGGTTGTGGTGGTGGTGGTGGTGGTGGAGGTGGTGGTGGTGGTGGTGGTGGTGGTGGTGGTGGTGGTGGTGGTGGTAGTCGTGGTGGTCGTCGTCGTCGTCGTCGTGGTTGTGATGATTTTGGTGGTGGTGGTGGTGGTGGTGGTGGTGGTGGTGGTGGTGGTAGTCATGGTGGTGGAGGTGGTGATGGTGGTGGTGGTAGTGTTGGTGGTGGTGGTCGTCGCCGTCGTCGTAGGTTGTGATGGTTGTGGTGGTGGTGGTGGTGGTGGTGGTGGTGGTGGTGGTGGAGGTGGTGATGGTGGAGGTGGTGGTGATGGTGGTGGTGGTGGTCATGGTGGTGGTGGTGGTGGTGGTAGTTGTGATGGTGGTGGTCGTCGTCGTCGTCGTGGTTGTGATGATTGTGGTGGTGGTGGTGGTGGTAGTAGTGATGGTGGTAGTAGTCATGGTGGTGGTGGTGGTGGTGGTGGTGGTGGTAGTCATGGTGGTGGTGGTGGGTGGTGGTGGTGGGTGGTGGTGGTGGAGGGGTGCAGCGGATTTTGTTGCTGTTAATGTTGTTGTTGCTGTTGTTGATGAATATGATAATGATGATGATGATGATATTGATGACGACGATGATGATAGTGATCATAATGAAGATGGTGTTGTTGTTGTTGTTGCATATTTTGCTTTTTTTGTTTTGTTTTTGTTTTCATGTTTCAGGATTTGTTCAGATTCCCTTCAATAATATTCCTGGTAATGTAATTATGTTTTAGAATGAAATATAACAATGTGCAGCAGTCATATACAATTAGAAATTGTCTCTCTAAGTGGTCAATGGACGAACTGCTAAACATAGCAGCCAAATCTTACTTAGAGCGAACCCACCAATCATTTGGAAAGTCAACTACATTGTAAATGGAAGACCTTACATGTCTGTTCGAAAATAATGTAAGATCGCCATTTCTATATATATATACCCATATATATACCCATATATATATATATATATACCATATATATATATACAAATATATATATATGGGTGTGTGTGTTCTTGTAGCAATAACAATTTCCCCCCGAATGTTGTTCTCACTGTTGTTACTGTTGTTGTTGTTACTGATGTTATTGTCACTGTTGTTATTGTTGTTGCTGTTGTTGTTATCTTTTTTATTATTGTCAGCTTTGTGCTTTTTGTTTTTGTCGTTGTTGTTGTTGTTGTTATTGTCACTAGTATCATTGCTGTTGTTGTATTGAGTACTTTGGTGCGTTATGGTCCATCTGGTTCCTTACCACATTTCCTTCGTTATATATATATATATATATATATACAAAAACTACTACTTCTGTCAGCCAACTAACAGAGAAAGAAGGATAAACACAGTGAGAGATATGAACTCTCCTCTCTAAATATGTATGTAAAAACTAATAATTTTCTTCCCCTTTTTATTATTCGTACAAATATGCAACATAACTACATTATGCATATCCGCAGTTGGAAAAGCATATAATGCTGAAACCGGTACCATTATTAAATGCGGAAATATCCTCTTTATAAATAAATAAATGTTTTGATATACAGAAAGAATCTCTTCAGCATTTTCTACTGAAAAAATATTTTTCCTCTCTACTATTTGTTCATATATATATATATATATAGAGAGAGAGAGAGAGAGAGAGATATATATATGTATATGTATATGTATACACATAGACTAGAGTATGTATTTATATATGTGTGTGTCTATACGTGTGTATATAAAGATAAGTTGAGTATCAAAATGTATACACATGAACGCGTATGTATGTACATGAATACATGTGTGTATATATATATGTATGCATGTGTATATATATGTAGGTATGAACATGTTACTACGTGAATGTGAGTATATGTATTTTGTAGAGGTGTGCAAATATGTTTGTGTGTGAATGCGTGGGTGAAAGGATACGTACACTTGAAAGAAAAATTTAAGTCTGAATGTTAATTAAGTGCAAACACAAAACCAACCACGCATATCTTTACTATCTCTAATCCTTCTATAGATTTAGAAAAATAACCAATAATATATTCTATAAAAATGTCAAAACAACAGATGGGAATCTAATTACTCACTGCCACCAAAAATTCTCACTGCTATCAAAAAACCACTCCCTCAACAACTTCACCCCTCCCTCCTAATATTCTCTATAAAAATCAAACAGGTCCTCAGTAATATTATTCTGATGAAATGACAGTAAATAATTGTTTCTACTTTTGGCACAAGGCCAGCAATTACCCAGTGCATTACTGGTACTTTATTTTATCGACCCCGTAAGGATGAAAGGCAAAGTCAACCTCGGCGGGATTTGAACTCAGATCGTAAAGGGACGTAACTATGCTGGAAAGCATGGCGTCCGACCCTCTACCGATACTGCCAATCCACCGATGACAGTAAATAATAACATTGAAATATTGAATGTCTGCATAACTAATACTTTGTAGATAGCAGCTGTTTTCAGGTTATGTAACTGTTATAGAAACACGTGTCAATAAATTCCTTCAACTAAACTGTATCCATTCAAATCTTTCTATATATATATATATATATATATATATATATATATATATATATATATATATATATATATAAACTCACTAACATGAGTAAAATTTCCTACCTGGGTGACTTAGCCATACGCATTATGCATGGCATTAACCGAAACGCACCTGACAAACAGTATAGCAGATGGTTTATTTGGCGATTGATGTTCTCTTGCCAAGTAGGTTTTTTGTAGGAATTCCTTCCTTTTTTTTCTTTTTCACTCCACATAAGTGAGTGGTCACTTTAGCCGATGCATAATAGAGATGATTTAGATCAGTAATGTTTAGTTTTTTTGTGATGATAATGTTTTTGTGAGCTATGTTAGTCTTGTGTATTATCCTTTGGTTTTGTTTGGAGTTCTGGATCTTAGGGAGAGTGTCTCGTCCCCCATGTCAGCTTCTTTCATTTTCATCCATTCGATCATAATTTCATTCTTCAAGTTGGCGAGTTCATTCACATTCATTTCTTTATCATTGATGATCTCAATTATCCCAGTGTATTACTGGTATTTATTTTATCGACCCGTAAGGATGAAAGGCAAAGTAATGCACTGGGGTAATTGCTGGTCTTGTGCCAAAAGTAGACACAATTATATATATATATATACAGGGCACACACACATGCACACACATGCACACACACACACACACACACACACACACACACACACACATACACACACACACACACACACACAGACACACACACAGACACACACGCACGCACACACACATATACGAAAGTATTTCTCTACGTAATCATGCAGATATTTTATAGAAAGTCTGTACAGACATTAACCACACAACATGAATGAAGAAACAACAATAATTCAGAACGAGGCTATATAACAGCGTTCTACAATATCACATATTTACGTGTTCGATCTATATAAATGTATTGCCTGCTTAATATAATAGTTTTCAGCATTTACAAAATTATTAAAACTTTAGATAGTTTCATGAAATGCTGATCGTGTCTGGAGGGCTTTGCTGACTACAGAAGTCAAATCTGCTTCACACAATCAATTATTGATTTATTACATTAGCACGAGGTCAAAACTGTTTTCGTGTTTGAGGAGTAGAACGATGTAGACTTGTTTATAACTTCACTGTACTTGTTCTATGTTTTATTGACAACAACGGTATATGTAATAAGAAGAACGGCTACATTTGAAATTAGAACGTAAAATATAGGAACAGAAAAGGGGGCTGCGAGAATTGAATTTTGTCAGTGATCGTATTACAGCTTATACCAAATGGACTCTGAACAAATTTGACTATCTAATGGAGAAGCTTAACAATCTAAACATTTCTTGAGTTGCAGACCGCTAATGTCATACATGTTAGAGCGCTAGAAGTATGTAAAACATGTAAGGGAGACAACCTGGACAACATTAACTCTCGTTAGCGAAGGAGTCTACACTCCGTTATTCCCTTGTATTACAGTCATGAAATGATCTTATTTTTCTTGTCAATTGAATGAAAATAACAGGAGAACCTGTGATGGGTCTTTTGTTTAGGGATATCACGCACGGTTTCAGCTCATTTAGTTTCTAAGGCAAGCACAGTAACCAGTCACATAATCAAAGCATAAGAGAACTCTGCTTGCAATGCTCTGAGTTATAATAGGGCAGTCATGTCCATGATCTCTGAGATTCTTAGACCTGAATAAGTGCATCTGTTGATTGCACCGTGTATTGAAACTGGCAACGGTGGGTATTATAGAGTTCCTTTGCATAAGCTTCAGTTGAATAACACACACACACACACACATACACACTCATATATATATATATATGTATGTGTGTGAGAGAGAGAGTATATATATATATGTGTGTGTGTGTGCGTGTACGTTTGTATATGTGTATATGTGTACATGTATGTATGTGTGTGTGTGTGTAGGTGTTAAATCACAAGAGATTGCGTCGTATATACACAGCCTACGGCACAAACGTTTCCATCTCCTTTTCTTTCATCGCTTTGTGTTTTTTGTTGCTATATTCTGTGATTCAATAATTGTATATTGCTACATTGACATAACGCCGAAGAATTATCAGGATCAATCTAAAACGAAGCATCTTTCGCTTCAATGAAGTTATTTAGTAGAAGGCCATCAGTGCATGCTTCCACTTTTTGTGTAGCCAGCCTAGCGTACAACTCTCGCTTTTTCTCCCTTTCTCTCTCTATTCTCATCACTTCACAGTGTCCCCCACACGGTATACACTCCCGCACACAGATCTATACATTTAGATATATACTCACATATAATAATAATAATAATAATAATAATAATAATAATAATAATAATAATAATTATCATAGAGGAATTGAAGCAACGCATTGTAGCAAAGAGTGCCAAAATCAGGCGATACGAGAACAGAGTCAGTCAGTATAAACAGAACCGCATGTTCGACAACAACCAGAAGATGCTGTTTGGACAGCTTGAGGGGAAAGAAAGAGGCACCGACTTGATCCCTGGGGCGGAACAAGCTAAAACATTCTGGAGAGGAATATGGGAGCAGGATGTTAGACACAATGCCCAGGCAGGGTGGATTGAGACAGTACAGAGGGAGATCGGTGAGCAGGCACAGCAACAGACTGATTTGAGTATCACAGTTGAAACTCTTAAGGGGCAAGCCAAAAAACTAACCAACTGGAAATCACCAGGCCCAGATGGTGTGCAGGGGTATTGGATTAAACATTTAACATCCCTCCACCCGAAGCTGACGGCCATGTTCAATGACTGCTTGGTGTCGGGTGAGGTGCCAGAGTGGTTGACAAAAGGTACCACAGTTCTGATAATGAAAGACCAAATCAAGGGTAATGATGTCACCAACTATAGACCTATCACATGTCTGCCCGTAATGTGGAAACTGTTGACGAGCATTGTGTCTGAGGAAATCTACCATCACCTCCACACAAACAACTTGTTGCCGGACGAACAGAAAGGATGCCGAAAGAAGTCACGTGGTACAAAGGACCAGTTGCTTATTGATAAGATGGTAATGGGGAATTGCAGGAGGAGACACACTGATCTTGCCATGGGATGGATAGACTACAGAAAGGCATTTGACATGGTGCCTCATTCCTGGATCACCAAAAGCCTGGAGATCTTCAGGGTGGCAGATAACATCAGACAGTTGCTGGGCAGGAGTATGGGGTCCTGGGAGACAGAGTTGACATCAACTGGAGTATCCTTGGGAAGCGTGAAGATCAAGAGAGGTATCTTCCAGGGAGATAGCCTGTCCCCTCTGTTGTTTGTCCTTGCCCTGATGCCCTTGACCATTATGCTGCGAAAAGTGAGAGCAGGATACAAGTTGGGAAGGGGAGAGCTTACCATCAATCACCTCCTCTTCATGGACGACCTTAAGCTCTTCGGGAAAAGTGAGAAGGAGTTGGATGTGCTTGTTGACACTGTCCGTATTTTCAGCAGTGATATATGTATGCAGTTTGGTATTGGTAAATGTGGAGTCATTGTGATGAGGAGGGGTAGGTTGAGCAGAAGTAACGGGATCCAGATACCAACAGGTGAGATGATAAAGGAAATTGACTCTGAGGAAGGATACAAGTATTTGGGCGTTCTGGAGGCTGATGGCATAAAGAACAAAAAAATGAAGGAATTGTTAAGAACTGAATACATTCGGAGAGTAAGGAGCGTATTGAAGTCACATCTGAACAGCAGAAATGCCATAAGCGCAGTAAATTCCCGAGCTGTGTCTATTATTAGGTACAGTGCGGGAATTCTGAGATGGAATGTTGCTGAACAAAAAGAAATGGATAGGAAGACTAGGAAGCTATTGACTATCTACAACATGTTCCACAAGAGGAGTGACGTCGATAGACTCTACCTAAGGAGATCTGAGGGTGGAAGAGGTCTTATCAGCATAGAGGACTGTGTTCAGATGGAGAAAAACAACCTATACAAATACGTGACCTATAGTAAGGAGCCAATGCTCAGAGCTGTACTGAAGGAGGGGACAGTAGGCCAGGGGATACCCAAGGAGGAAATAACATCAAGGAGGAAGAGCAGCCTTAAGGGAAAATCCCTTCATAGTACCTTCTTTGAGAAAACTGAATTTAGAGATCCACAGACATGGAACTGGTTGAGAAGAGGAGACCTCAAAAAGGCTACAGAAGGAATGCTAATGGCTGCGCAGGAGCAGGCCCTCAAAACGAAGTGGTTGAAGCACCATATCTACAAGGAGGAGGCTAGCCCACTGTGCAGGATCTGTGGAGAGAGAGAGGAGACTGTGGCTCACATTGTGTCCGAGTGTAAACACCTAGCCCAGACCCACTATAAGGGCTGGAGACACGATGTGATGGGCAGGGTGATCCACTGGCACCTGTGCAAAGTAAACAATCTACCACATTCTGAGAAATGGTATGAGCATAGGCCAGAGGCGGTGATGGAGAACAATCAGGTGAAGGTGCTGTGGGATTTTAGGATACAGACGGACAAAAAACTGGAACACAATAGACCTGACCTGGTGGTTGTGGACAAAGAAAAAAGATCGTGCCTGATTGTGGATGTGGCCTGCCCGTTCGACACGAGAGTGCAAGAGAAGGAGAGGGAGAAAATTAACCGATACCAGGACCTAAAGTGGGAGGTGAAAAGGATTTGGAACTGCCATGAAGTCAAAGTGATCCCGATTGTCATAGGCGCACTGGGGACTATCTCCAAAGGTTTCCAGGGATGGTTAAAGAAAATCGGCCCCTTCACGCTTTTTGGAACGCTTCAAAAGGCATGCTTGCTTGGAACGGCAAGAACCCTCCGATACGTCCTGAATATCTGAGGCTGCAGGTAGTGGCTTGATATTCAATCCAACGGACTTTCCAGTTAACCAACATCAATGACTGAGATTCAAGGAATAACAATAACAATAATAATAATAATAATAATAATAATAATAATAATGCCACACAAGGGCCAAGTGGGATTAGATATATACTCACATATAATAATAATAATAATAATAATAATAATAATAATAATAATAATAATAATAATAATAATAATAATAATAATAATGCCACACAAGGGCCAAGTGGGATGGCGGATCCACAGATGGCTATGTAAACATACATTCGCCAATCCTCGATAAGAGTGTTTAAATATCGAACATAAACAGTTCGAATAACGGTGAAATGGAGACTAGAACGTCATGTGACAGACTCTCACCCAACAGGTGCCCCCTGGCTCAGCAGCAGGAACCTGACTGTCAACCAAATACTGCTGATGTTGGAGGAAGAAGAAGAAGGAAAGGGGCCAGAACCAACTGGACGAAAGAATTGAATAGAACTGTTATGCAATGCTACCTGAAAAGTAACCCCAAGGAGAGGGGCTACAGGAGACGGATGCATAACATCTGGAACGAGATTGGTTTATTTAAATTAGATGAACAAAAATTGGCCGGGCAGGCTCGGGTAATAAGAACTAATGGGTGGATAAGCGAGCTGGAACTGGAGGAACTGAGCAGAGAGAATGGCTTGGAGATGGCGGGTGTAGTATGCCAGACAAGCGAGCCGGTAGGAAATGAAGGTGAGGAGGTCCTGAGAACGGAGGAACCACCCGAAGCAGACAATGATCTGAATACTGAGATAAATAATACCTGGAACAGAGATACGGCCACTGAGGAGATGAGTGCTGACGGGCTAGGACAAGATTCGGTTGACATCCTAAATCTAGTGGTAGATGAATTGAACAATGATAGTGGGAGACCTATGAACCTAAGATTTGTAGACAGGAAAAAGTTAAAAGAAACAACAGCTAAGGTAAACAAAGTCATCCCATACCTTGAGGCGAGGAGTCTTCACCAGTGCAACAATATCCTCAAAGCAACAGCAAATACGGTGAGGAAACTACTTGGTATAAAAGCGAGAGGAAACAACAGACAAGAAAGAGCAGAGCCGTGGTGGAAGAAGCGACTGAGTGGGCAAATCGGGGAAATGAGAAATGACATAGGAAAGCTTGAGTCACTACTGAATGGGACACTAAAAAACATAGGCACTAAAAATAGACTGGAAATAAAATACAAAACTAGGAGTAAAAAGCTAAATATTATCATAGAGGAATTGAAGCAACGCATTGTAGCAAAGAGTGCCAAAATCAGGCGATACGAGAACAGAGTCAGTCAGTATAAACAGAACCGCATGTTCGACAACAACCAGAAGATGCTGTTTGGACAGCTTGAGGGGAAAGAAAGAGGCAACGACTTGATCCCTGGGGCGGAACAAGCTAAAACATTCTGGAGAGGAATATGGGAGCAGGATGTTAGACACAATGCCCAGGCAGGGTGGATTGAGACAGTACAGAGGGAGATCGGTGAGAAGGCACAACAACAGACTGATTTGAGTATCACAGTTGAAACTCTTAAGGGGCAAGCCAAAAAACTAACCAACTGGAAATCACCAGGCCCAGATGGTGTGCAGGGGTATTGGATTAAACATTTAACATCCCTCCACCCGAAGCTGACGGCCATGTTCAATGACTGCTTGGTGTCGGGTGAGGTGCCAGAGTGGTTGACAAAAGGTACCACAGTTCTGATAATGAAAGACCGAATCAAGGGTAATGATGTTACCAACTATAGACCTATCACATGTCTGCCCGTAATGTGGAAACTGTTGACGAGCATTGTGTCTGAGGAAATCTACCATCACCTCCACACAAACAACTTGTTACCGGACGAACAGAAAGGATGCCGAAAGAAGTCACGTGGTACAAAGGACCAGTTGCTTATTGATAAGATGGTAATGGGGAATTGCAGGAGGAGACACACTGATCTTGCCATGGGATGGATAGACTACAGAAAGGCATTTGACATGGTGCCTCATTCCTGGATCACCAAAAGCCTGGAGGTCTTCAGGGTGGCAGATAACATCAGACAGTTGCTGGGCAGGAGTATGGGGTCCTGGGAGACAGAGTTGACATCAACTGGAGTATCCTTGGGAAGCGTGAAGATCAAGAGAGGTATCTTCCAGGGAGATAGCCTGTCCCCTCTGTTGTTTGTCCTTGTCCTGATGCCCTTGACCATTATGCTGCGAAAAGTGAGAGCAGGATACAAGTTGGGAAGGGGAGAGCTTACCATCAATCACCTCCTCTTCATGGACGATCTTAAGCTCTTCGGGAAAAGTGAGAAGGAGTTGGATGTGCTTGTTGACACTGTCCGTATTTTCAGCAGTGATATATGTATGCAGTTTGGTATTGGTAAATGTGGAGCCATTGTGATGAAGAGGGGTAGGTTGAGCAGAAGTAACGGGATCCAGATACCAACAGGTGAGATGATAAAGGAAATTGACTCTGAGGAAGGATACAAGTATTTGGGCGTTCTGGAGGCTGATGGCATAAAGAACAAAAAAATGAAGGAATTGTTAAGAACTGAATACATTCGGAGAGTAAGGAGCGTATTGAAGTCACATCTTAACAGCAGAAATGCCATAAGCGCAGTAAATTCCCGAGCTGTGTCTATTATTAGGTACAGTGCGGGAATTCTGAGATGGAATGTTGCTGAACAAAAAGAAATGGATAGGAAGACTAGGAAGCTATTGACTATCTACAACATGTTCCACAAGAGGAGTGATGTCGATAGACTCTACCTAAGGAGATCTGAGGGTGGAAGAGGTCTTATCAGCATAGAGGACTGTGTTCAGATGGAGAAAAACAACCTATACAAATACGTGACCTATAGTAAGGAGCCAATGCTCAGAACTGTACTGAAGGAGGGGACAGTAGGCCAGGGGATGTCCAAGGAGGAAATAACATCAAGGAGGAAGAGCAGCCTTAAGGGAAAATCCCTTCATAGTACCTTCTTTGAGAAAACTGAATTTAGAGATCCACAGACATGGAACTGGTTGAGAAGAGGAGACCTCAAAAAGGCTACAGAAGGAATGCTAATGGCTGCGCAGGAGCAGGCCCTCAAAACGAAGTGGTTGAAGCACCATATCTACAAGGAGGAGGCTAGCCCACTGTGCAGGATCTGTGGAGAGAGAGAGGAGACTGTGGCTCACATTGTGTCCGAGTGTAAACACCTAGCCCAGACCCACTATAAGGGCTGGAGACACGATGTGATGGGCAGGGTGATCCACTGGCACATGTGCAAAGTAAACAATCTACCACATTCTGAGAAATGGTATGAGCATAGGCCAGAGGCGGTGATGGAGAACAGTCAGGTGAAGGTGCTGTGGGATTTTAGGATACAGACGGACAAAAAACTGGAACACAATAGACCTGACCTGGTGGTTATGGACAAAGAAAAAAGATCGTGCCTGATTGTGGATGTGGCCTGCCCGTTCGACACGAGAGTGCAAGAGAAGGAGAGGGAGAAAATTAACCGATACCAGGACCTAAAGTGGGAGGTGAAAAGGATTTGGAACTGCCATGAAGTCAAAGTGATCCCGATTGTCATAGGCGCACTGGGGACTATCTCCAAAGGTTTCCAGGGATGGTTAAAGAAAATCGGCCCCTTCACGCTTTTTGGAACGCTTCAAAAGGCATGCTTGCTTGGAACAGCAAGAACCCTCCGATACGTCCTGAATATCTGAGGCTGCAGGTAGTGGCTTGATATTCAATCCAACGGACTTTCCAGTTAACCAACATCAATGACTGAGATTCAAGGAATAACAATAACAATAATAATAATAATAATAATAATAATAATAATAATAATAATAATAATAATAATAATAATGATTTCTTTATTGGCCACAAGGGCTGACATCAAGAAAAACATTACAGACGGCACAGGACGGTACAGGACGGTACAGGACGGTACAGGACGGTACGATGTGGGTTTTGTGCGTGTAAAGATTTTTATTATTTATAAAAAAAAAAAGAAAAAAAAGACATAGAAACATATATATATATATATAAACAATAAAAATGAAAATTGAAACAATGAAAAATTCCCTAATAGGGGGGAAACCTCTGAGGGTTACTCGTGGCGAAAACCGCACAAAAGACCACGGCTACTCTGACCACCAGGGCAAGTGCCCTCTCTCAATTTTTCCATTTCTCAAACTACAGGCGTATATTCAGAGCGGTCCCGTTCACTCGGGCCATTCTCGCTACATTCACCCACCTTTCAACAAACTTGCTAGAAGGCAGCACTTGCCTCTCCACCCTGATTTTTCTCTTCAAGTGAAACTTGAAAAAGTTAATTAGGGATTCGCCGAAAGTATCTGTCTTTAACCCTTTCAACCTTGTCCACCACACAATCTCTTTCGCTATGGCCACCAGGCAGATGAAAACCGCCTGCCCTTCCTCCTCGAAGGAAAACGGCGAGACCATCTGCACAATGGACTCAGTCGATAACCGG
>OZ024751.1:25940191-25965191 GCA_964016885.1 Eledone cirrhosa
TCATTGCCGAGATTCTGTTTCTTCTCTTTCTTGTTGTTTGGTAATTCAATGGTGAAGCAGCACTTTGTCCATGTTCTTTATATAACTTCGTGTTCAGAATAATATTATGTACTACTGAATCTCCGATAGCGTGATCTCTGCCTCATCTATATAGCTTTCGTTGCACCACTTTACGTTTGCTAATTGTTGTAAGAGAAAGAGTTGTAGCGGGTAGGGAATGGTCAAAAGAGGAGGTGGTTGTGTATTTGGGATGACAGAATCGAAAGGGCGCTGGAAAAATATCTTTCCTGTATTATATTATCTCTTTTCCCAGTCTGAGTTCAAATCCTATCAACATCGACTTTGACTTACAACCTTCCGGGGTTGATAAAATGCGTAAAAGTATCAAGTGCTAGAACCAATCCAGTCTATTATAAACATACACGCACATACACACACGCAAACACATATACACACACACACATATAGATATATATACACACTCACACATACACACATACATAAACATACACACACATGTATACACACTCACACATACATACATACATACATACATACATACATACACATATATACACACAAATACATACACACACAAATACATACACACTCACACACATAAACACACATACACACACATACACACATATACTCATACACATACATACACATACTCACATATACGCACGCGCACATATTACCCACACATACACACACGTACGCACACACACACCTACTTCCCCTTAAAATGTGTGACTTTGTGGCCGTCTACTGCCATATCACTACTGCCATATATTGTAAGTAGAATCCAAAAGTTGAGGCCGGAATGTAGGAAAACGACTAAGTTATATTAAACATATCATCCGACTAATTGTCTCCAATAGATTTCACCAAGTGTGGCGACGTCCAGCACCATCGCTATGTCCATGCTATGGAATTTTCCTGAAAGAATCCAAAGGTGGTTTCCCGTTGTCTTCCGCTGTGGGTCTTTTTTTTTGCAAGATACTATATTGTCGGTTAGATACAGACACGTGTATCACACTTACCTGGGTAATTAGAATGTATAAAACTGCAACAAACACTGCAAGACATGGTGTCTGAGCATGTAACACCTACCTGGGTATTTAGGATGTATACATCTGCATGAATATATTTGGATGTATATATTAGAGATCCGTGAATCACTCCAGGTAGAGCTGCTACTTCTCCGAATTGAGAGATCACAGCTCTGATACTACGGACATGTGGTTAGAATGTCTCAGGAAAGAATCACTGGAGAGTCACACCAGGTAGAGCCACTACTTCTCCGAATTGAGAGATCACAGCTCTGATACTACGGACATGTGGTTAGAATGTCTCAGGAAAGAATCACTGGAGAGTCACACCAGGTAGAGCCACTACTTCTCCGAATTGAGAGATCACAGCTCTGATACTATGGACATGTGGTTAGAATGTCTCAGGAAAGAATCACTGGAGAGTCACACCAGGTAGAGCCACTACTTCTCCGAATTGAGAGATCACAGCTCTGATACTACGGACATGTGGTTAGAATGTCTCAGGAAAGAATCACTGGAGAGTCACACCAGGTAGAGCCACTACTTCTCCGAATTGAGAGATCACAGCTCTGATACTATGGACATGTGGTTAGAATGTCTCAGGAAAGAATCACTGGGAAGATTTTACGGGCAAAACCAACCCAGGAGCATATCCCGAGCAAGATGATTGGATAACATCCATGAGCTTGGCTGGTCTCACTTGGGGATCCAGATGGATCAGTTGGGGGTGGTTGCTTCTGACAGGCCCCACTGGAAGGAGTGTTTGAGGACTCTGCTCCCACGACCCTCTCAAGAAGAAGAAGAAGAAGAAGAAGAAGAAGAAGAAGAAGAAGAAGAAGAAGAAGAAGAAGAAGAAGAAGGCATTTGGAACAAACATTGCAGGATATGTTGTCTGAGCAGGTAACAATTCCGCCAATCTACAAATTTCGGTGGAATGTTTACTTCATCAAACACCATAAAGATGAAAAACAAAATTTACTTCGGTGTTATTTGAACTCACAACACAAAAGGCCGGATCAAATACAGCAAGGTATTTTGTCCAACGCTTTAACAATCCCATTAATCTACCACAATGGACTGCTCCATTATCGATCGTAGAAGAATGAAAGACAAAGTTGGCATAGTCGGGATTTGAACTCAGAACATAAACAGCCTGATTAAATACCACAAGGTATTTTACCAATTCGAGAATTCGTTCTCTTTAAAATATAATTTACTTAGGAAATGCTACGAAATAATTTTCGAAATACGAAATAATAAGGGGGCTTATTATAATCGATGACACGAGTGTATGTCTGGTATTTCTTTAAAGGACCACCATGATGTAAAGTGCAAAGTGTCAACACTGGCTATTTGAACACGGTTGATCGTATCACAACTGAATACCGGAAGACAGACACTCAGCCGTTTCTGTTCAACTGATTATCTTTCATATTACAATTTTAATTATCTCGATGATTTAGTTTTGTTACGGCTCATTTATCATTGCTGTTGTTTGTTCTTGTTCTTCTGAACTCCTTTGTTGTTTTGTCTATTGGTTTTTTGTGGGGGAAAGGAGTTCATGTTTGTTTGTTTGTTGTTGTTGTTGTTGTTGTTGTTTTTCAGCCGGTCAGATTTAATGTTAGGGGTTTGGTTGTTCAGATATGATAGTGTGTGTGTATGTCTTGTTAATGTCACACATGGCAACAAACATGGAAGAGGTTTGGTTGTTCAGATATGATAGTGTGTGTGCGTGTGTGTTTTGATAATGCCACACACGGCAACAAACTTGCAGAAGACAAACAATAAAGATTTTAAACACACAATTGTTGGAAAGATGAATTGTTCATAGAAGTTAAGGTAATCTCTTGTGTAGTAATTAGTGAAGTTAATGGTAGGGGCCGCTGTAGTGTATTAGTGACGTTAATCGTAGAGGCCGCTGTAGTGTATTTAGTATAGGGTTGGTTATAGCGAAGGGAGTAATAAATAAACATGTAAACAAGTTGATTTAATTAATTAATTAAAGACGATACAAAACTAACCTAACAATAACAAGAAACACTGGTCAAGGACGGATGACGACGGTATTTGGCGGTGCTTTTATTAGGATATTTTATGACAAACGCCCTGCATGCCACAGATTTTCTAAGTAAATATTTGCAAATGAAATGATTTTATCTAAAGAGATAGAGTGAATGTTTTGCTAATATTAAATGATTAAGAACACAGCAAATTGATTAGTAAAATTTATGAAAAGAAAAAAATTGGCAGAGCATTGTGTATCAATCCTTCCCTATACACGCCCACACACACACACACATATATATATATATAACGAAGGAAGTGTGGTAAGGAACCAGGTGGACCATAACGCACCAAAGTACTCAATACTTAGGGTAGTAGAGTGGATAATAGGAACGAGTAGGACCCCGACGGCTAATTCCGTCCAGAATCAGCCGTCGAAACGGCTTGAGCTCAGCCATCGGGGTCCTACTCGTTCCTATATATATATATATATATATATATATATATATATATATATATATATTATAGTATGGCCCCGTAACTCCTGGGAGATTCGTAGGGGCGCCGTATTGACGTACGGCGTTTCTTGGGTATTTCAGCCAGGCGGAGCTGACCCCCTCTCCAGGCCTGAGTTTAGCAGTTTTTTCCAGTGAAAGATAGAAAGTGAGAGAGAGGAAATGAGAAAGAGATATAGAGGAAGAATCAACCCCAGTACTTGACTGGTACTTTTTTATCGACCCCGAAAGGATGAAAGGTAAAGTTGACCTCGGCGGGATTTGAACTCAGAGAGCATCGAGCCGGAATGAATACCACAAGGTATTCTATCTGACGTTCTAACTACTCTGCCAATTCGCCGCCTATAGATATTTATACAATCTCTCACTCTGATCGAGCGACAAGATCTCAAACATCATTTGCTTACCGAGTGGGTGGACCTCGTCAAATTGGACCAAGGAAACAATGTTTCCATTGGTCTTTCCATTGCTGATATTCTCTACCGTTCGCAACTCCTGGCAGAAGAAGCAACGTGAAATAAAGTGTCTGGTTCAAGGATACAATGCATCACCCGGTCCGAGAATTGAAATCACAACCTTGCGATTGCGAATCCAACTCTCTAACCACTAAGCCTCGCGCCTTCACACAGTATACAATAGGTGATACACAATAGGAATTATACAATAGGTGATACACAATAGGAATTATACAATAGGTGATATACAATAGGTATTATACAATAAGTGATATACAATAGGTATTATACAATAGGTGATATACAAAAAGATATATAAAATAAGTGGTATATTAAAAGTTATCTATAATAGGCAGTATATAATAGGTTGTATGCAATAGGTGGTACACAATAGGTGATATACAATAGGTATTATACAATAGGTGATACACAATAGGAATTATACAATAGGTGATATACAATAGGTATTATACAATAGGTGATATACAATAGGTATTATACAATAGGTGATATACAATAGGTATTATACAATAGGTGATATACAATAAGATATATAAAATAAGTGGTATATTAAAAGCTATCTATATAGGCAGTATATAATAGGTTGTATGCAATAGGTGGTACACAATAAGTGGAATATAATAGGGGATATCTTATAGGGGATACATAATATGTGCTATTTAATTAGTAGTCTATAATATGTGGTATATATGAGATAAAATATAATAGGTGGTATACAATAGGTTTTATATATCATTCTCAGGGAGATTCAGTGTATTGCAGTGCTGGCGGTTCGAATTACAGGACTACAGATATAACCTATCCAACGGGCTTCCAAACAGGTTCCGTCAACACAAATATCATTCACGAGGCTTGGATCAATGTGAGGTAAACGATATTTGCCCCACACTCCAGGTGGTGGGATTGAACCTGTAACCTCATGAGTGTAAATCGTACATCTTAAGCATTCGTCCAAGCTGCGTTCAAACCTCTAAACTATGGTGGTTAATGAACTGACAAGTTTCTTTTATTGGTTCTTATTCCCTGCTGAGACAAGAGTAAGGCTGTCCATTAAATTCTCTTTCTTCTTTGTCATCGAGGTCGCTTCCTGCAGTGACATAAAATGTCGTTCGATATTAAACTCGTTTCAGTTGAAAGTTAACTGATTTCACATAGATTTGAGAATATTAAGTAAAGTAAAGAAATAGACAAGGTGAAGTAAATTTACTTCAGATTATCACCTGGAAGAAACAACCGACGAAAGAAAGCAGGTACGGCAATCATTTTCCAATCACCGGAGTAATTAAGAAACGTGTGCGCTTTATAAGGCATTACAGAAGAGCTAAGTAAGAACTCATTAGTGATTTACTCATAGGGACATACTTGCATATATATATATATATATATATATATATATATATATATATATATATATATATATATGTGTGTGTGTGTGTGTGTGTGTGTGTGTGTGTGTGTGTGTGTGTGTGTGTGTGTGTGTGTGTGAGTATAATTATTAAGGCCAGTTACTACAATAGCGCGATACCAGGTACGTATGTTTTGTTAGCCAGAAAACATACTAATATATATATGTATATGTATATACATATATATATATATATATATATATATATATATATATATATATATATATATACGTATATGCACACACATATCTCTCGCTCCCCCCCTCTCTCTCTCTCCTCCTCTCTCTCTTTCTATATATATGTATGTATATGTGTGTGTGTGTGTAGCTTATGAAGCATTGGGAAATCTGAAACATGTATATATATTGCCACAATGTAAATAACTAGAATAAAAGTTGATAACTAGAAGGAAATAGTTTAATAAAGTGTAGGACAGAACAAAGGAGAGAATCACATAAATAAATCAGTCACTGGGGAGGTCACAGAATGTGTGACGACAGAGTTTTGACAATATATAGACAACCATCCGGTTATTGAACCAACCAACCGGGAATTTATAATAAATTGATGTGAAACCCAAAAGGTGGGTGTGTTTTTATTGGCAGCATGACCCTTGCAAAGTATAACAATGTATATATATAAGTATAACATTATATATATATATATATACACACGAATCGACCATCCAACAAAAACCTTAATTGACCAGCTCTGTACGTTTATAGAATGTTGCCATGGTGAACTTCCAAACGCTGTGCAGGATTAAGATGAGAATGGCATTTTACTGACGTTGGGTAACGCATAACGAGACCCTCGCATTTCTCAAGTCCTTGTATAAATCTGTAAAAGGGGGTTTGCGTGCGTTCTTGTTAAATATTATGAAAAATAACTAAAATAAAAACAAATAAATGTTATTGTCTTCAATTTTTTTTTTTTTTTTTTTTTTTTTTTTTGTAAACATATCTTTCACAAAGAAATGTTCTCCCCTCTCCTCCAATCACTTTCACATCCTCCAATCACTTTCACAGAAAATATCAATAAACTATAACACAAAAAAAAACAATTAATTGCTTTGATAATTTGTTTAAAGTTGTTGCCTATATTCACTAAATTCGATGTTATTTGTCATCATTTTAAATTTGAGCAGCGGTAGCTGTTATTTCGGTTGTTTCTGTGCCTAGTGACAATATTTATATTGGTGTTGAAGACTTTCTTTTCTGCTGTAGCTGCTGCTGCTGCTGCTGCTGTTGTTGCTGCTGTTGTTGCTGCTGCTGCTGTCAATATATTGTTATAGGTGTTTCCTTTCAATTTATAAATACAATTCATTAATTAATTTAAAAAGAGCATCAACAATTTTTAATCAAATTACTGATAAAAACCAAAGTAACGTCCTCACAATTTTACGCTTGATATAATATACGACCATACTTGCATATATATGTGTATGTGTGTTTGTGTGTGCGTGTCTGTATATATATATATATATATATATATATATATATATATATATATATATATATATATATATATGAATGTTAAAGGTAAACCGAAACAACAAAAATAAAAAAACAAAATGGCACAATACATGGAAGAAATATATTAGTCTAACGCTTGAAATAGCAGGAAGGGAGTCATAACCGTTTCGGACAATAGTCTTTCATCGGAAGAAAGAGTTAGAAATAGAAGATAATTATATATATATATATATATATATATAGGAAAAAGTATGACCCCGACGGCAGAGCTCAAGCCGTTTCGACGGCTATTTCTGAACGGCTTGAGCTCTGCCGTCGGGGTCATACTTTTTTCCTATTTCCCACTCTACTACCCTAAGTATTGAGTACTCTGGTGCGTTATGGTCCATCTGGTTCCTTACCACAATTGCTTTGTTATATATATATATATATATATATATATATATATATATATATATATATATATATATATATATATATATATATATATATATATATATATATATAATTTTCGCTCTACATGGCTGAATACAATAAATGTAATCTGAGTTTTTCGAATATTAATAATAATATTCGGTAGGTTTGAATTATGCAAACAACCCTCATTTTCAAAGCCATGTCAGTAGAATGAACACTTCGTTCTTGCTCTTGTGTTGTCATGTAAACAGGACTGGAGACACTAATGTTTCTGGGTATCACCCTTCATCAGTACAGTTCAATTTTCACCTGCCAACTGCCAGAGCTTGTGAAAATATGATATTTTCTCAAATAAACAGTCACTTATCGGCCTGATTTGCATATTGGCAGGCCGGCTGTTTACATGCCAACACAAGAGCAAGAATGAGGGGCTCATATATATGTGAGTGTGTGTGCTTGTTTGTTTGTGTCTGTGTGTCTATGTGTCTGTCTGTCTGTCTGTCTGTTTCTGTACGTTAATGATAATAGCCATGAGAAAAGCAACTGATACCGGAGAGTAGAGAATGAACAATGTTATTAACATACCTAAATTCAGACTGACCAAAATTAGAATTTTCCACAAACGGTTCTACGTCTGAACCATTAGTCAGCCATTTTGACAAAAAAAAGTGTATAACGACAGCAATTGCCAAGTCCTTCATTAGTTTAACGATGCACACAAAAAATAGAAAATTAACCAAGTTTAAAGAAATATCCGACTTGTTTGCTGTCACTACAATAGATAGGATTACTATAAATCTCCTAAGACAGAATTTCACAGGTATACGCAGCCACAACCTTTTCAACAGCCAAAAATTTAAGGTAAATGATTCTTGAATAGATCATATCGCTTTTCATACCAGGCACACAGAAGCACTCCCGAAAGCTGGATTACTCAAATACATCTCCCCAAGCGCCCACGCTTCTAGCCTTCTTAAAACTTCCTTTTTCAAACTTCGATGTTCCGGGTTTTTCTCTTTCCTGAAGAAAGATGTTAAGCCCTTTCCTACTTCCTCCTAAACGTAATACTAATAAGACTTTGTGTTCTTGCATCTCTGTTTTGTCTTGTCATTTCTTGAACTATATATTGTCTTGTCATTTCTTGAACTATATATTAGTGTCATTTCTTGAACTATATATTGTCTTGTCATTTCTTGAACTATATATTGTCTTGTCATTTCTTGAACTATATATTAGTGTCATTTCTTGAACTATATATTGTCTTGTCATTTCTTGAACTATATATTGTCTTGTCATTTCTTGAACTATATATTAGTGTCATTTCTTGAACTATATACTGTCTTGTCATTTCTTGAACTATATATTAGTGTCATTCCTTGAACTATATATTAGTGTCATTTCTTGAACTATATATTATCTTGTCATTTCTTGAACTTTATATTAGTGTCATTTCTTGAACTATATATTAGTGTCATTTCTTGAACTTTATATTAGTGTCATTTCTTGAACTATATACTGTCTTGTCATTTCTTGAACTATATATTAGTGTCATTTCTTGAACTATATATTAGTGTCATTTCTTGAACTATATATTAGTGTCATTTCTTGAACTATATATTGTCTTGTCATTTCTTGAACTATATATTATCTTGTCATTTCTTGAACTTTATATTAGTGTCATTTCTTGAACTATATATTAGTGTCATTTCTTGAACTATATATTGTCTTGTCATTTCTTGAACTATATATTATCTTGTCATTTCTTGAACTTTATATTAGTGTCATTTCTTGAACTATATATTAGTGTCATTTCTTGAACTATATATTAGTGTCATTTCTTGAACTATATACTGTCTTGTCATTTCTTGAACTATATATTAGTGTCATTTCTTGAACTATATATTAGTGTCATTTCTTGAACTATATATTAGTGTCATTTCTTGAACTATATACTGTCTTGTCATTTCTTGAACTATATATTAGTGTCATTTCTTGAACTTTATATTAGTGTCATTTCTTGAACTATACATTAGTGTCATTTCTTGAACTATATATTTATGTGTGTGTGTGTGTGTGTGTGTGTGTGTGTGTGTGTGTGTGTATGTGTGTGTAGGGGGGGATACATGTGTGTGTGTGTCTTTGTGTGTGTCTGTGTGTGTGCATGCATTTAAAATTACAGAGATATGTGTACTAGAAGTCGTTCACCAACTTTTCTGTGTAGAGGTGAATGTAATATATACATACAACACACATATATATATATATAATTATACATACGCTTCCTCAATATATGTATGTGTGTGTTTGTACATATACTTAGGTATATACATAGTATATGTGTATATGTATATAAATATATATATATATATATATATATATATATATATATATATATATATATATATATATGTGTGTGTGTGTGTGTGTGTGTTTGCGAGTTTGTGTGTGTATGAATGTGTGTATGCATGTGCGTGTGTGTATGTATATATGTATATCCGTATATATATATGTGTATGTGTTTATGTGTGTGTATGTAAGTATATATGTATGTAATATATATATGTGTGTGTATATATATATATATAGCAAGTAAAGATATGCATATGCTATAAGCGTTCTTTGTTATTTATTTATTATATATATATATATATTAATATATACATATGGTGTGTATGCGTATGTATGTATTTATATATGCCAATATATATATATATGTGTGTGTGTGTGCGCGTGTGTATGTGTTATATGCGAATGATTGTATGCATATATGTGTGCTGGTGTTTAGCAGAAACAACTTATAGTCGTAACAGAGTGAAAATTCGATGTAGTTATTAAATATAAAATAGATAATGGCTGACGTTGAAAAGTGGAAAAAATGGTGGTATTATTTGACTGTTTAGATCAGTATCCGGTCGCCGCTCGTAAAGAAATATCGAAACAGTCTCAACTAATTTGATTAGCTTTTTATTGAAAAACCTAATGAGAAAAGTATTATGTGATTTATATATGACTATATATATATATATGCGTGTGTGTGTGTGTATGTGTGTGTGGGTATGTGTGTGTGTGTCTGTGTGGGTATATATATGTGTGTGTGGGTGTGGGTGTGGGTGTGTGTGTGGGTATGTGTGTGTGTGGGTGTGTGTGTGTGTGTATACGTGTATATGTGCATGTATATTAAACTAAGAATCGAATTACCAAATATATAAATATATATATAATACCTAAATACATAGATACATTGCGTAATACAGATAGACATGTCGTCACAGAACTATCGCGGTATATATATATATATATACTCAATATATACTCAATATATATACATATATATATATATATATATTTCGTTTCTGAATTTGTTTAGCAAGATTCTTTATCTGAAAACGTGTGTTGAAACCGATATTGGGAGGGTCATGTTGCCAATAAGAAACACACGCACCAGTTGCTTTCACTCCAATTTATTATAAATTAAATTTATAAATTTAAGAATTTATAAATTTCCAGTTGGTTGGTTGGTTCCATAACCGGACGGTTGTTCATATATTGTCAAAGTTCTTTCGTCACACATTCTGTGACCTCTTCAGTGACTGGGGATTCTTTTCTTTGTTTTTGTGCCTCTCCTTCGTTCAGTCCTACGCCATCTTGTTTTTGTGTTTGTTGTGTGCTTAGTTTGCGCATGTGTTACATCCGGGTGTCTGTGTGTGTTTATATTTGTTTATTTATTTGTTTATTTACATGTCACAGGCTGGTTGTTTGTTCTATGTGTGTGTGTGTGTTTTCATTTTGTCCTTAATTGTAAGTTGTGATGTTGCTATTCCATTCATGTTTTCTATTTAATTTTGGTTGGAGTTCATTTATGTTTATTGCTCTGTGATTTGTCTAAACATTGCGTCTTTTCTGTGTAGATTCTATTTTTATTTCTATGTTCTCTAATTTGCCCTTATTTCTATTTAAGCATGTTGGTGGAGTATTGGTGATTCTTTTTTATCTTGAAGTTCTCGCCAGTGTTCATTTAAAAGTTCTCCTATACTACGAGCTGTCTTACCTATGTACACTATATTCTTATCTTTACATTGTCCATAAGTACATCTTATGCTATATACTACATTTCTAGTTTTACAGTTAATATGGGGGCTTAGTTTACAGATTATGCATTTTTTATTTATACAGGGAGGTCTTTGAAAAGGGTATGTATTGCTAATAAGTGTTTTTATGGAGGTACCTGGTATTTCTACTACCTTAATATTAAGTTTATGTTTATCTAGGGCCCTTCTAAATGTGTAAGCTAATTCACCTCTAGGGGTTGTATTGATGAACATTACACTCTGGTATTTATTGCGTTTTAATAAAATCTTTTCGTTTGGTTAAGAAATCTTGATTTTATTAATAATGGTTTCACATCGTTATAACATGTCGACAGAGAACTATCGGGGTATACATATATATATGTATATATATATATATATATATATATATTTATATATATATATATATATATATGTATATATATATATATATATATATATATATACATACATATATATATATATATATATATACATACATATATATATATATATATATATATATATATATATATATATATATATATATATATATATATATATATATATATATATACAATATTAAATAAATGGAAAACTATATTTATAAAACCATATTTATTTCATTATATATATTTCGGGGATATCATATTAACAATATGCTATGCCTTCATCAGACAAAATACAATATAAACAGTTTTATAGATAAATATATTCGACATACCGTAATAAACATCAACTTCATTTGAAGAGGTTCACTCTAGCAGTGAAAATACAGAGAGAAAGAAAGAGAGAGAGAAAAGAGGGAAATAAGAAAGAAAGAAAGACGAAACGAAGAAAAGGAAGAAAAAGAAGAAAAAGAAGAAATGCATGGGACAAAATAGAGAGATGGAAAAATAGATAAAGCGAAGAGCTTCATGTAAAGAGACCGAAAGAGATATATATATATATATAGAGAGAGGAAATAGAGATAGATACATATATAAATATAGATATAGAAAAATTAGGTAGTGGGAGGTCATTTTGAGTAAGTGTATCAATGATGCATTTATTTATTTATTTATTTATTTATCTATTTATTTAGCTCAAGTATTAATGTAAGGGAGATATAGAGAGATATAGAGAGATATAGAGAGAGAAAAATTTAAAAATAGCCAGACATATTCGAGGCGTAGAAAACCCTATGTTTTAATGTATTAGTATTTATAAAACTTACACTATATTGTAAATATCAGTATTCCTGAATGAAACAAGTATTCACAATGCGTGAAAATTCATTATCTTATGTTTAGTTTTTTAAAAAATTCATATGTCTATGTGAGTCCAACTGATTCACTCCGCAAATTCAAAGTTACCGGAAAACATTCTCAATGTGGTATAAACATTTGAGCGTATTATTATTCTTGCGATTACTCTACAAGATTATCTATCAAGCAGAAATAGAGAGCAGATTTCAATATACTAATCGAAAATATATATTATATTATAAGCAGAGATAACAATAATAATGATAATAAGTAAAAATATATAAAAATATAAAAATATAGAATAGAAAACTAAAAAAGAATATTACGAAAGAATATTACATAATAAAAATATTGCATATTAAAAATACTATGTTTTAAAATTATTACGTATTAAAACTTTACATATAAAAATATTAAAAATAAAAATAAAATAAAATAAAAAATAAAAAATAAAAATATAAAAATATTATAGAATACTACAATACTAAAAGAATAAAAATAAAAATAAAAATAAAAATAAAAATAAAAATAAAAATAAAAATAAAAATAAAAAATAAACCACAAAGAACAACCCTTCAAGGTTAATTGACAATATATTGCCAAGTTCACTACAAGACAAAGCCAAAAATTATCTATCAAATCACATCTAGCAAGGAATATCGCAAAAAAAAAAAAAAAAAAAAAAAAAAAGGTTATGATGTCCAATAATGTCTACATATGTTCCTATATTTAATATATAAGTTTATCAAGTGTAAGGTTAATTCATAAAATTTGGAGCATCGGCTTTTAGGGTAGCTTAATTTTTCATGAGGAATGTTTAGATAAAAATAAAAATAAAAATAAAAAATAAAAATAAAAATAAATACAATAAAATAAACAGTAAAAAGAGGGAATCAAAGATTTAGGAATCAAAAGATTTATCGGCTAGTTCTCATATAAATATAAATCAAACTAAATATACTACATTTTAAATTTAAATTTATATTTAAACGTTGAGTTTAATCTATGTTTGCAACAACTGAATAAATTTGTCCGTAGGTTAAGGGAATTTTTAGATTTTAGTATAAAGAATATCTCCTCTGCGCAGAGGTCACATGTCTCAGAGGATGAATTAAAAGGAATCCCTCTTGAGACTATATTCCAAGCCGTCGAATATCTAACGTTATCTAGCTTAAGTTGCCAGAGTACACCTGATAGTGCCGTTGAAGATTTTTTATTTGGATCTGTGAAAGAATTCTTGTGGTTATTATAGCGAAGTTTAAATTCCGTCGATGTGGAACCGACGTAGTTAAAAGAATTAGAGTCAGTATTAACATTACAATTGTATACTATATTTTTAACTAAGCAGTTGTTATTTAACGGACATTTAGATCTATCTCTACAGTTGCATTTGTTAACTTGTATATTATTTATGCTATTATCAGTAGTTTTTAAGTTCCTATTATTTATTCTATTAATATTTTGTGCTAAATTTGTGGTGGATGAGTAGGTTAATTTAATTGTATGCCTATTGAAGATTGAGTGGTACCTATGTGTTCTAGGGAAGCGATTATCAAGAGCTTTGAAAAATAATTTAGCGATGTGGGTTTTAATGTTTAGTGAGAAAGGGGGGGCAAACCAAATTATGTTCCTAGTTCTATTTCTTTTTTGTCCTTTGGAATTATTGTAATGCTTTCTATTATAGTTGTTAATGTTGTTGCCATAATTAAAAAAGTTGTTACTTTGTTTAGTTTGTTTATCATTATCTATGTACACAATCTTATCAGCATACCCTGCCCTAGCTAGTGCATCATTATAGTATTGGGCCTTTTCGTCAAAAATCTTTCTATTCGACGAGATCCTAGAGATACGCTTTTGGACTGAGTTTACTATAGTGTTTTTGACAGATCTGGGGTGGTTAGAGTTAAAGTTGACATAGTTTAAGTCTTCATTCAACTTGTGAAAAGGATAGTGGAGACATGTGTTGAGATTTAATGTTATATCTAGGACATTGACTATTCTATGGTTGTTCTCAATTTCTATTTTAAGGTTAAAGTAATTAAAAAATTTTGTAATTTGTTTACATTTTCTATTTAGTTCAGGGTTATTATTATTAATGAGTAAAAGCATGTCATCCCTATATAAACCTCCGGTAGTACCAGGTATTTTCCTATGTAGCGAATTGATTAAAAATAAGCCCACAAGGTCAGTTACTTGAGCTGAGTCGGAAGATCCCATAGTTATGTCAAAATTGCTATCTCTATCTGCTCTGGTCCATAATTTGTCATCAAATTCTATCAAAGTTTTCCTAGCCGATAATATAATATGCATTTCTTTGCTAGTTAGGTCCGTATGTTTGAATGCGTAATTTAGTGCCTTATTTAGTAGACTAGGGGTAATAGAAGAATAATAGTTAGCTATATCAAGTTGAATAAACCTATTATTATTGTCATATTTAATTTGCCTAAACCACTCAACAACCTCTCCGGTTCCCTTCCACAAGCTCAGGTTAGATACATAATCCAAGTTCTTAATTTGCAGTATCACCCTGTCAAGAATGTTTTTGCTTAATTTGCCCAGGTCCGATTTTGAAGGTGCGATTAATCTAACTGGCAGGTCAATCTCAAAATTCCTCTTGTGGTCCTTCATATTGATCTTCGGTTTCCTGGGCACAAAAGGTTGTGTTCTGTTCTCAATTTCCAACTCATGCATTATACAAGATGCTTCAACATTCATTTTCACAAGTTCGGTCTTATCTGCTACCTTGTATTTTTTCCTCAGCTCTTTCAGTATGAGGCCATTATACATGTCTTTCTGCACTCCATAGAGGTTGTTGGTCTTGTCAGATTTCACCAAGATCTTCTCAGTTTTCTCTAAGCTCTCAATGTTATCCTTAATGCCTTTCAGATATTCCTGGCCTTTAAAGTTTCTCTTGAATTTGACCCCTTGTATGATAGAAATTATATCGTTTTCAAAGTCAGATAAAAGTTTGTTAGGGGGTGGATTTCTTTTAGATTTGAAAACTTTGTTTAAGTCCGAGACTTAAACAAAG
Source organism: Eledone cirrhosa (assembly GCA_964016885.1). NCBI lineage: Eukaryota > Metazoa > Mollusca > Cephalopoda > Octopoda > Eledonidae > Eledone > Eledone cirrhosa. Next base: position 25,955,885 of record OZ024751.1, read on the forward strand.
TTTTCAAATCTAAAAGAAATCCACCCCCTAACAAACTTTTATCTGACTTTGAAAACGATATAATTTCTATCATACAAGGGGTCAAATTCAAGAGAAACTTTAAAGGCCAGGAATATCTGAAAGGCATTAAGGATAACATTGAGAGCTTAGAGAAAACTGAGAAGATCTTGGTGAAATCTGACAAGACCAACAACCTCTATGGAGTGCAGAAAGACATGTATAATGGCCTCATACTGAAAGAGCTGAGGAAAAAATACAAGGTAGCAGATAAGACCGAACTTGTGAAAATGAATGTTGAAGCATCTTGTATAATGCATGAGTTGGAAATTGAGAACAGAACACAACCTTTTGTGCCCAGGAAACCGAAGATCAATATGAAGGACCACAAGAGGAATTTTGAGATTGACCTGCCAGTTAGATTAATCGCACCTTCAAAATCGGACCTGGGCAAATTAAGCAAAAACATTCTTGACAGGGTGATACTGCAAATTAAGAACTTGGATTATGTATCTAACCTGAGCTTGTGGAAGGGAACCGGAGAGGTTGTTGAGTGGTTTAGGCAAATTAAATATGACAATAATAATAGGTTTATTCAACTTGATATAGCTAACTATTATTCTTCTATTACCCCTAGTCTACTAAATAAGGCACTAAATTACGCATTCAAACATACGGACCTAACTAGCAAAGAAATGCATATTATATTATCGGCTAGGAAAACTTTGATAGAATTTGATGACAAATTATGGACCAGAGCAGATAGAGATAGCAATTTTGACATAACTATGGGATCTTCCGACTCAGCTCAAGTAACTGACCTTGTGGGCTTATTTTTAATCAATTCGCTACATAGGAAAATACCTGGTACTACCGGAGGTTTATATAGGGATGACATGCTTTTACTCATTAATAATAATAACCCTGAACTAAATAGAAAATGTAAACAAATTACAAAATTTTTTAATTACTTTAACCTTAAAATAGAAATTGAGAACAACCATAGAATAGTCAATTTCCTAGATATAACATTAAATCTCAACACATGTCTCCACTATCCTTTTCACAAGTTGAATGAAGACTTAAACTATGTCAACTTTAACTCTAACCACCCCAGATCTGTCAAAAACACTATAGTAAACTCAGTCCAAAAGCGTATCTCTAGGATCTCGTCGAATAGAAAGATTTTTGACGAAAAGGCCCAATACTATAATGATGCACTAGCTAGGGCAGGGTATGCTGATAAGATTGTGTACATAGATAATGATAAACAAACTAAACAAAGTAACAACTTTTTTAATTATGGCAACAACATTAACAACTATAATAGAAAGCATTACAATAATTCCAAAGGACAAAAAAGAAATAGAACTAGGAACATAATTTGGTTTGCCCCCCCTTTCTCACTAAACATTAAAACCCACATCGCTAAATTATTTTTCAAAGCTCTTGATAATCGCTTCCCTAGAACACATAGGTACCACTCAATCTTCAATAGGCATACAATTAAATTAACCTATTCATCCACCAAAAATTTAGCACAAAATATTAATAGAATAAATAATAGGAACTTAAAAACTACTGATAATAGCATAAATAATATACAAGTTAACAAATGCAACTGTAGAGATAGATCTAAATGTCCGTTAAATAACAACTGCTTAGTTAAAAATATAGTATACAATTGTAATGTTAATACTGACTCTAATTCTTTTAACTACGTCGGTTCCACATCGACGGAATTTAAACTTCGCTATAATAACCACAAGAATTCTTTCACAGATCCAAATAAAAAATCTTCAACGGCACTATCAGGTGTACTCTGGCAACTTAAGCTAGATAACGTTAGATATTCGACGGCTTGGAATATAGTCTCAAGAGGGATTCCTTTTAATTCATCCTCTGAGACATGTGACCTCTGCGCAGAGGAGATATTCTTTATACTAAAATCTAAAAATTCCCTTAACCTACGGACAAATTTATTCAGTTGTTGCAAACATAGATTAAACTCAACGTTTAAATATAAATTTAAATTTAAAATGTAGTATATTTAGTTTGATTTATATTTATATGAGAACTAGCCGATAAATCTTTTGATTCCTAAATCTTTGATTCCCTCTTTTTACTGTTTATTTTATTGTATTTATTTTTATTTTTATTTTTTATTTTTATTTTTATTTTTATCTAAACATTCCTCATGAAAAATTAAGCTACCCTAAAAGCCGATGCTCCAAATTTTATGAATTAACCTTACACTTGATAAACTTATATATTAAATATAGGAACATATGTAGACATTATTGGACATCATAACCTTTTTTTTTTTTTTTTTTTTTTTTTTTTTTTTTTTTTTTTTTTTTTTTTTGCGATATTCCTTGCTAGATGTGATTTGATAGATAATTTTTGGCTTTGTCTTGTAGTGAACTTGGCAATATATTGTCAATTAACCTTGAAGGGTTGTTCTTTGTGGTTTATTTTTTATTTTTATTTTTATTTTTATTTTTATTTTTATTTTTATTTTTATTTTTATTTTTATTTTTATTCTTTTAGTATTGTAGTATTCTATAATATTTTTATATTTTTATTTTTTATTTTTTATTTTATTTTATTTTTATTTTTAATATTTTTATATGTAAAGTTTTAATACGTAATAATTTTAAAACATAGTATTTTTAATATGCAATATTTTTATTATGTAATATTCTTTCGTAATATTCTTTTTTAGTTTTCTATTCTATATTTTTATATTTTTATATATTTTTACTTATTATCATTATTATTGTTATCTCTGCTTATAATATAATATATATTTTCGATTAGTATATTGAAATCTGCTCTCTATTTCTGCTTGATAGATAATCTTGTAGAGTAATCGCAAGAATAATAATACGCTCAAATGTTTATACCACATTGAGAATGTTTTCCGGTAACTTTGAATTTGCGGAGTGAATCAGTTGGACTCACATAGACATATGAATTTTTTAAAAAACTAAACATAAGATAATGAATTTTCACGCATTGTGAATACTTGTTTCATTCAGGAATACTGATATTTACAATATAGTGTAAGTTTTATAAATACTAATACATTAAAACATAGGGTTTTCTACGCCTCGAATATGTCTGGCTATTTTTAAATTTTTCTCTCTCTATATCTCTCTATATCTCTCTATATCTCCCTTACATTAATACTTGAGCTAAATAAATAGATAAATAAATAAATAAATAAATAAATGCATCATTGATACACTTACTCAAAATGACCTCCCACTACCTAATTTTTCTATATCTATATTTATATATGTATCTATCTCTATTTCCTCTCTCTATATATATATATATATCTCTTTCGGTCTCTTTACATGAAGCTCTTCGCTTTATCTATTTTTCCATCTCTCTATTTTGTCCCATGCATTTCTTCTTTTTCTTCTTTTTCTTCCTTTTCTTCGTTTCGTCTTTCTTTCTTTCTTATTTCCCTCTTTTCTCTCTCTCTTTCTTTCTCTCTGTATTTTCACTGCTAGAGTGAACCTCTTCAAATGAAGTTGATGTTTATTACGGTATGTCGAATATATTTATCTATAAAACTGTTTATATTGTATTTTGTCTGATGAAGGCATAGCATATTGTTAATATGATATCCCCGAAATATATATAATGAAATAAATATGGTTTTATAAATATAGTTTTCCATTTATTTAATATTGTAAATATACTCCAAGTATTTGTCGAGTGCTTTTATATCAGTTATAAATATTTACTAGTTGTAACCCAACAATTTTAAATATAACTTTACATGTATATATATATATATATATATACGATATTAATAAATGGAAACTATATTTATAAAACCATATTTATTTCATTATACATATTTCAGGGATACCAAATTAAATTATGGTATGCCTTCATCAGACAAAATACAATATATAACAGTTTTACAAATAAGCTTTGACGTACCCTATTAAAATGCAACCATTGTTTTTGAAGTCATCCGGAAAAACTGTTATATATTGTATTTTGTCTGATGAAGGCATACCATAATTTAATTTGGTATCCCTGAAATATGTATAATGAAATAAATATGGTTTTATAAATATAGTTTCCATTTATTAATATCGTATATCTACTCCAAATACTTGTCGAGTGCTTTATATCAATTATAAAAATATTTACTTGTTGTATCCCAACAATTTTAAATAGAACTTTTGCATATATATATATATATATATATATATATGTATATATATATATATATATATATATATATATATATATATATATATATATATATATATATATATATATATATATATATATATATATATATGTATATATATATATATATGTATATATATGTCTACCCCGATAGTTCTCTGTCGACATCTTATAACGATGTGAAACCATTATTAATAAAATCGAGATTTCTTAACCAAACGAAAAGATTTTATTTTTTAAGATATTTCAATTGTGATTTGATTAACGTTAACATTCGACTTACATAGCCTCCTGTATATATGGTGGGGGGGTGATGGGGGGCGGGGGTGACGGGGGGGTATGTAAATATGTATGTATGTATATATGTATGTATGTATGTATGTATGTATGTATGTATGTATGTATGTATGTATGTATGTGCATGTATGTATGTATGTATATGTATGTATGTGCATGTATGTATGCATGTATGTATATGTATGTATGTATGTATATATGTATGTATTCGTATGTGTGTATATATAGTTGAAAATATAAATTAATACATACATCCATACATTCATACATACATATTTATTTACATACAAACATTCATACATGTTTACATACATACATACATACATATTATACATACATACATACATACATACATACATACATACATACATACATACATACATACATACATACATACATACATACATACATATTATACATTCATACATACATATTATACATTCATACATACATATTATACATACATACATACATATTATACATTCATACATACATACATACATACATACATACATACATACATACATACATACATACATACATACATACATACATACATACATATTATACATTCATACATACATACATACATATTATACATACATACATACATACATACATACATACATACATACATACATACATACATACATACATATTATACATTCATACATACATACATACATACATACATACATATTATACATTCATACATACATACATACATACATACATACATACATACATACATACATACATACATATACATTCATATATTTGATTTTTATGAATTTCGACTCCAATAATCGATATGTGGGCCTCCATTTTAAATAGCTACTATAATGTATTGTTTCTTTTAGTTCCAATTAATCTACTTGTAAGTTATAAATTGAATTTAGTAGCATCTACACTAATCGATGAAGAATGTTGACTTTTGTCTACTTTCTTCAACCTGATCTCAACACAATTCCAGCTTCTTCGCTTTACACATATCTGGAAATATAATTACCATGGACAGTTATAATAATAATAATAATAATAATAATAATGATGATAATAATAATAATAATAATAGAAGGTGCTGTGGGATTTTAGGATACAGACGGACAAAAAACTGGAACACAATAGACCTGACCTGGTGGTTGTGGACAAAGAAAAAAGATCGTGTCTGATTGTGGATGTGGCCTGCCCGTTCGACACGAGAGTGCAAGAGAAGGAGAGGGAGAAAATTAACCGATACCAGGACCTAAAGTGGGAGGTGAAAAGGATCTGGAACTGCCATGAAGTCAAAGTGATCCCGTTTGTCATAGGCGCACTGGGGACTATCTCCAAAAGTTTCCAGGGATGGTTAAAGAAAATCGGCCCCTTCACGCTTTTTGGAACGCTGCAAAAGGCATGCTTGCTTGGAACAGCGAGAACCCTCCGATACGTCCTGAATATCTGAGGCTGCAGGTAGTGGCTTGATATTCAATCCAACGGACTTTCCAGTTAACCAACATCAATGACTGAGATTCAAGGAATAACAACAATAATAATAATAATAATAATAATAATGCTTTCTTTATTAACCACAAGGGTTTACATAAAGTAGACATTAATGACAGTACAGGACAATACAGGACGGTACAAATGGGCATTTCTGCGTGTAAAAAAACTAAAACAGAGGATGTAACAAAAAAATAACAATGAAAAATTTCCCAATAGGGGGGAGACTTCCGAGGGATATTTGTGGAGAAAGCCCATTAAAAGTCCACAGTGACCCTGACCACCAGGGCAAGTGCCCTCTCCCAGTTTTCCACCTTTAATTTATAGACACATACTCAGAGTAGGCCCATTCACTCGGGCCATACTTGCTTCTCTCACCCATCTTTCAACAAAATGCTGGGAAGAGAACACTTCGCTCTCTACCCTGATTTTCCTTTTCAAATGAAATTTGAAAAAGTTAATCAGGGCATCACCGAAGAGGTAAGTGCTCGTCTTCAGCCCTTTCAAACGTGTCCACCATACTATCTCTTTCGCCATGGCCACCAGACAGATAAAAACTGCCTGCCCTTCCCGGCTAAAGGAAGAGGGCGGGGCAATCCTCACGATGGACTCATCTGATAGCTGGATCCGTCCTACACGTGACAGCTGGTGTTGGCCGGAGAGGAAAGTGTCCATCTTCAACCCTTTTAACCTTGTCCACCACACAATCTCTTTCGCCCTGGCCACCAGGCAGATGAAAACTGCTCGCCCTTCCTCCTCTTTTAAGGAGGATGGCGGGGCTATCTGCACAATGGACTCAGTCGATAACCGGATCCGTCCTACACGCGACAGCAACTGTTCGACATAGCTCCACAAGTCAACAATCCTCGGGCAAAGAACGAGTGCGTGCAGGACGATTTCGTCGCCCTGCACGCCTCTCGGGCAGGTTCGGCTGACAACACCTCCGTGCCTGTAGAACTTATCCCGAATCGGTAACGCTCCCCGGTAACACTGCAAGGCCAGGGATTTCTGGAAGTTGTCCATAGGCCCCGGGCTGAAGGTTCTCTTGAAGAGAACGAACAGCTGATCGTCTTTGACGCCAAGGGTCTCCCCGAGAACGTCGTCGCTCTTCCCCTCTATAGAACGCCGAGGTGGATGTTCTACCGATATCAGTGCCCAGCTGATGATGGATAAAATCCAGAAACACGTACCAGGCGTTCTCACACGATCCTGGTAATATGATCCAGGTGAAAACATTTATAGCGAAACTTTTGTATGTTTAAACATGCCGTATCTGTGTTTTATACATAAATTTGAGCGACTTCCGTCCGTCCGTCACACAATGTGCGTGTGTCTGTGATGTGGGAATGTATGTGTGTGTAAAAGGAAGGAAAGGGATGGTGAAAATTCTAAAGCAAAACAGCGGGTGGCGTTCCATTTGCTATGCTGTGTGTGAGCGTATGTGTGTATTTGTGTAAATGTATGGGGGTGTGTGTGTGTGTGTTTGTGTGAATGTATGTGTAGTTGTGTGAATGTATGTGTGTTTGTGTGAATGTATGTGTAGTTGTGTGAATGTATGTCTGTCAGTGTGTACTTTTGTAAGTGTGCCTGTGTTTGCGCATTTATATTTATATACTCATACATATAAATGTATGTATATGCACATTCATACACACACGCACAGACATATATACACATACGCATCAGCGTGTTGAAAAAAAATCCTAGTTATATAAACCCCTACAACATGACTTTGTCTGCAATCGTGTGACAACAACTCGATGTGATGTGGGTCTCCACCATCACCACTGCAATGACAGACAACCAGACATAGAGACCAGCTGACAAGAGAGAATATAGTGTAGTTTATTACAAACTTATGTAACTAGTTTTCAATAAAATATATCAGTGATGTCAGCAGAATTATTATGAGAAAGGTGCCAAGACTGTTGTCGTCTTTTGTCAACATATGATCATGCACACGTGACGGAGCACATACACAACAGGAATGTATTAGCTTTAGCTCCATATATAATTACAAATATTGAATGGTTTTGATGTTTTCTTTTCTAAAAGTATTTACATCTATTTCCGCCAAAAATGTCTTCTCTCCTTAATCTTACATTTTCTGTGTAATATAGTTTACATTTTCAAAATCTGATGATGGAAGTTTACACCTGTTGTTAGCTAGCGGGATTCTGCCGTTTCACTCTTACGGATGATTGAAATGTCATCATATTTCTTATATTGGGTGAATAAGGAAAATAACATATATTTCATTTGATACAACAAAAGTTTATACATTCACCTGACCTCACAGGAGATATTTTCTTCTTTTCCTTATTGTTTTTTTTTTATTATTATTTTTTAAACAAAAACAAATTTCAAAGCAATACCTCGGAGAAACTCAAGAAGATTATGATCAGACATCATATCGCTACTATCTTCCCAGAAATCCAATTAAGCAGTCTTGTTTTAACAACACACCAAACGTCTTATAGTTTTCTGTGTTGGACTATCACAAACTAAATCTAATATCAATAAGCTGTTGGTGTTTTGGGGTTTGGCTTTTTTTTTTTTTTTTTGCTTTATGTTTCGATTTTTCGTTGTTTTAGTTTTATCGTTCTGTTTTGTTTTGTTTTTGTGGAAGGGGTTGTATTTTGTTTGTCCTTTTCTTGTCTGAGTAAACAAGACATCGTTGTTAAGTTTAAACTTATTCACCGCCACCACAGCCACCCCACCACCACCAACACCACCACCACCACAACTGGTTTTCAATAACCTAGATATCTTGAAACAACAGACGTAAATCAATAGTTTACAGATGTAGATCTAAGTTTCTGCAGGTTTGGTGTCGAATGCTGGAAAACAAATCTCGAGTCGACGGATTATCAGATAAAGACATTTCAACTTCACTTACTTTGCATACTTACAAGAGAAAGGCATGAAGGCTACAGCATAACACTTCCACACAAACCTACCACACTCCATTCTTTCAAATGTAACAGTAAACCTTTCTGAAATAAATGTAACCGTCATGGTTTCAATTCTTGTCTTAGTTGAACCCGGTCTCCTCCACTTTCACTACCAAAGGATTACAAATAAAGAAAACGTGGGGAAGGATATGAACACTACTTACACGCAGGTTCCTTTTTTATATATGTTTAACCAAGGATCAAACTTTGTGATAAGAAGCGGGGCTGAGTCATGGTAATGGTTTAGTGCTAAATTAAATGACTCAGGATATTTTATGACACTCTAAGTTCCGATTTCAGAAGCCTTCCATGCTTCAATTCGCTCTTCATTCTTCCAGAATTGAACAAATATGTAC
>OZ024751.1:25967691-25985191 GCA_964016885.1 Eledone cirrhosa
GTGATGGGGGCGTTGGGAGAAGAGAAGAAGAAGAAGAAGAAGAAGAAGAAGAAGAAGAAGAAGAAGAAGAAAGAAGAAGAAGAAGAAGAAGAAGAAGAAGAAGAAGAAGAAGAAGAAGAAGAAGAAGAAGAAGAAGAAGAAGAAGAAGAAGAAGAAGAAGAAGAAGAAGAAGAAGAAGAAGAAGAAGAAGAAGAAGAAGAACAACAACAACAACAACAACAACAACAACAACAACAGCAGCAGCAGCAGCAGCAAACAAACATAAAATGAACATTTAAGAATTCAAATCGAACTCAATTCGATTCAAACAGTTTAAAATCCCATAAGACCTCTTTTTCCAATTTGATTAGAATCGGTAAAGAATTATTTCAATCTTTTCGAAGAATCGCCGGAAGCTAAGCACTATTCCCACAATGCACTTTGGTGAAATTATTCGTTAGATTACGGCAGCGCCTGGTCCACCTTTATCCCACAGAAGAAATGTTAGTATGGTATGGTAAGGTATGGACCCGTAGCTCCCGATAGAAACGCAGGGCGCCATATTGACATACGGCCTTTCTAGGGCATCTTTTAAGCCTGACGGGGCCTACCTTCTCTCCAGGCCTGAACACAGGAGGCAATTGTTCACAGTTATATTAGGTTCAGGCTTGGTGGAAGTGATGGTCTCGTAACACATGATAGCCTCGTAGGACAGCCATATTGAAATATGGCGTTCCCTGGGTATTTTAAGCCTGACGGGGCCTATCTTCTCTCCAGGCCTGAATACAGTAGATTCCTTCCAGAGAAGGATATAGAGAATGAAAGAAAGGAAGTGAGAAGTAGATATAGAGAAAGAATCGATCCCAGTGCTAGACTGGTATTTTTTTTATCGAACATTAATGTATGAAATGCAAAGTTGACCTCGGTGGGATTTGAACTCAGAGAGCAGAAAGCCGAAATGAATACCTCGAAGCATTCTATCCGACGTTCCTATGTTACTATACGGGGCGCTATAGTAAACTGTTGAGAAACCCCTCGAGTTTCTTGATTATAGTTGATAGCATTTAATGGGAGGCGGGATCGTTTTACCCCTGCTGATAAAACCATCCAGAACGACCCCAGTTTCTATGATACAAAGCTATTTATTCATTTTAAGGTGTTTATGGTGTAGTAACTCCTGATAGAGTCGTAGGAACGCCGTATTGACTTACGGCGTTCCTTGGGTATTTAAAGGTTGGCGGAGTTCATCCGTCTCCAGGCCTGAGTACAGCCGATTTCTTCCAGAGAAAGATAAAAAGAGATATAGAGGAAGAATAGACCCCAGTACTAGACTGGTACTTTTTTATGAAAGGCAAAGTTGACTCAGACATCAGAGATCCGGAACAAATACCATAAAGCATTCTATCCGACGTTCCAACGACTCTGCCAATTCGCCGCCTTAAGGTGTTTATATTCATCTAAAAAACTTTCATCATTATTTAATGTAAGAACATTTATATGTGTCTATATCTGTGTTTATATTTACATACATATTAGAATATGATGTATATTAGTATATGTTGTATTTATGATTTATTTACATTACTAAATCTACGATACAAATCTATTCAATATAAATAGTTTATATTTATGAGAGAAGCTTTCTTCATAAATTTATGTAAGCACTTTCATTAAGTTATGTTCCAAATATCAGCTTAATAATTGTTTATACGTTTGGCACAAGGCCAGCAATTATCCCAGTGTATTACTGGTACAATAATGAAAGTTAGTTATATTACTAAAGGTTTCCGAATTCCTATTTTCAAAATTATTTCAAAACCAGAGCCAGCCTCTTTTATGGGAAATATGGTAACAAAAGGTTAAGTGTGTGTTTTACCAACATATCTATAATTTAACCGCCATTTTCAGAGTTTCTAATTCTGTAGTACCTAAATATTTCTGCTGTAATATGTCAAAGTTTGTTAAACAAATAGCGATATATGTTAGGGCAGATAAAATATGTAAAATGTGGCATCATTGTTTTTACCCAAGAGAAGGAGTTGGGTTCTAACAAACATTGAAACCATATTGTAGTCTTGGCAACCAGTCACGTTTCCAGCACGTGACGCCACGTGTGTGATGATCAGATATTAGCTCAACATCAGACTTGATCATGCCAATCCATGTATTAAACTGTCCAACTCGTCCTTTATGCTACCTTGGTGGTGAGTTCACATCGTAAGGCGGTGAAGTACGTGACCATACCAATGAGGGGGCCTTGGGACTGTGAAGTACGTGACCATACAAATGAGGGCGCCTTGGGACGGTAAAGTACGTGACCATACCAATGAGAGTGCCTTGGGACTGTGAAGTACGTGACCATACAAATGAGGGCGCCTTGGGACGGTAAAGTACGTGACCATACCAATGAGAGTGCCTTGGGACTGTGAAGTACGTGACCATACAAATGAGGGCGCCTTTTGAGTAGGATTTCTTGAAGGTATTCGATAAGGAATTTCGGTGAATATAGGTTTTGGGATTCCAGCGAGAGCACTAACTTTAGTTACTTCCGTTTCAGGTTTTTATTTTACTAAAGCCAGGATCTTGTAATGTAAATGAAGCGTATTCGTTTTATTCCATTTCATAAGCAGAGTGTAGGAGAAACATTGCATGTGAGGGGAGTTAACTGTCTATGTATTCATTTATCGCTGAAAATTTAGAAACATACCTCCATGCAATATGTAAATTTATATCACTAAGAAGGTATATTATTCAAAATAAAACTTGATGAAAAAATCCACGAAACATAGTTTTTTTACTGATTCGTTTTTTCGTTTCCCTTCCTTTGTTTTTCTCCGAGAAGAAATTTTTAAATACTACACCACCGCCTACACAAATTATAATTTCAATTAAGCTGAGAATTGAACAATTATGAGGGGAGTTTTTTCATGTCTTTCTTGTTTCTTTCTTGAAGTTCTTTAACCAATTAATTAAGTCTCAATTATCTTCACAATTAGAACTTCAAATATATAAAAAGAAAATATATTATTGAATGTCTACCGAAAGAAAGTAGTGAATTATCAATTGTACTCCTGAGTAAAGAACAAAAATGTTTTTTTTTGTTTTTTTGGGGGGTTTTTTTTTGGTTTTTTGTTGTTATCGTCACAATATACCGTCTCAAGATTTTAAACTATTTTCAGTCAACAATATAGTCACTTTCACACCAACAGTCAACAATATAGTCACTTTCACACCAACAGTCAACAATATAGTCACTTTCACACCAACAGTCAACAATATAGTCACTTTCACACCAACAGTCAACAATATAGTCACTTTCACACCAACAGTCAACAATATAGTCACTTTCACACCAACAGTCAACAATATAGTCACTTTCACACCAACACAGTCAACAATATAGTCACTTTCACACCAACAGTCAACAATATAGTCACTTTCACACCAACAGTCAACAATATAGTCACTTTCACACCAACAGTCAACAATATAGTCACTTTCACACCAACAGTCAACAATATACTCACTTTCACACCAACACAGTCAACAATATAGTCACTTTCACACCAACAGTCAACAATATAGTCACTTTCACACCAACACAGTCAATAATATAGTCACTTTCACACCAACACAGTCAACAATATAGTCACTTTCACACCAACACAGTCAACAATATAGTCACTTTCACACCAACACAGTCAACAATATAGTCACTTTCACACCAACACAGTCAACAATATAGTCACTTTCACACCAACACAGTCAACAATATAGTCACTTTCACACCAACACAGTCAACAATATGGTCACTTTCACACCAACAGTCAACAATATAGTCACTTTCACACCAACAGTCAACAATATAGTCACTTTCACACCAACAGTCAACAATATAGTCACTTTCACACCAACAGTCAACAATATAGTCACTTTCACACCAACAGTCAACAATATAGTCACTTTCACACCAACAGTCAACAATATAGTCACTTTCACACCAACAGTCAACAATATAGTCACTTTCACACCAACAGTCAACAATATAGTCACTTTCACACCAACACAGTCAACAATATGGTCACTTTCACACCAACAGTCAACAATATAGTCACTTTCACACCAACAGTCAACAATATAGTCACTTTCACACCAACACAGTCAACAATATGGTCACTTTCACACCAACACAGTCAACAATAGTCACTTTCACACCAACACAGTCAACAATAGTCACTTTCACACCAACACAGTCAACAATATAGTCACTTTCACACCAACAGTCAACAATATAGTCACTTTCACACCAACACAGTCAATAATATAGTCACTTTCACACCAACACAGTCAACAATATAGTCACTTTCACACCAACACAGTCAACAATAGTCACTTTCACACCAACACAGTCAACAATATAGTCACTTTCACACCAACAGTCAACAATATAGTCACTTTCACACCAACAGTCAACAATATAGTCACTTTCACACCAACACAGTCAACAATATAGTCACTTTCACACCAACACAGTCAACAATAGTCACTTTCACACCAACACAGTCAACAATATAGTCACTTTCACACCAACACAGTCAACAATATAGTCACTTTCACACCAACACAGTCAACAATATAGTCACTTTCACACCAACACAGTCAACAATAGTCACTTTCACACCAACACAGTCAACAATATAGTCACTTTCACACCAACACAGTCAACAATATAGTCACTTTCACACCAACACAGTCAACAATATAGTCACTTTCACACCAACACAGTCAACAATAGTCACTTTCACACCAACACAGTCAACAATATAGTCACTTTCACACCAACACAGTCAACAATATAGTCACTTTCACACCAACACAGTCAACAATATAGTCACTTTCACACCAACACAGTCAACAATAGTCACTTTCACACCAACACAGTCAACAATATAGTCACTTTCACACCAACACAGTCAACAATATAGTCACTTTCACACCAACACAGTCAACAATATAGTCACTTTCACACCAACACAGTCAACAATATAGTCACTTTCACACCAACACAGTCAACAATAGTCACTTTCACACCAACACAGTCAACAATATAGTCACTTTCACACCAACACAGTCAACAATATAGTCACTTTCACACCAACACAGTCAACAATATAGTCACTTTCACACCAACACAGTCAACAATAGTCACTTTCACACCAACACAGTCAACAATATAGTCACTTTCACACCAACACAGTCAACAATATAGTCACTTTCACACCAACACAGTCAACAATATAGTCACTTTCACACCAACACAGTCAACAATAGTCACTTTCACACCAACACAGTCAACAATATAGTCACTTTCACACCAACACAGTCAACAATATAGTCACTTTCACACCAACACAGTCAACAATATAGTCACTTTCACACCAACACAGTCAACAATAGTCACTTTCACACCAACACAGTCAACAATATAGTCACTTTCACACCAACACAGTCAACAATATAGTCACTTTCACACCAACACAGTCAACAATATAGTCACTTTCACACCAACACAGTCAACAATAGTCACTTTCACACCAACACAGTCAACAATAGTCACTTTCACACCAACACAGTCAACAATATAGTCACTTTCACAACAACACAGTCAACAATATAGTCACTTTCACACCAACACAGTCAACAATAGTCACTTTCACACCAACACAGTCAACAATATAGTCACTTTCACACCAACAGTCAACAATATAGTCACTTTCACACCAACACAGTCAACAATATAGTCACTTTCACACCAACACAGTCAACAATATAGTCACTTTCACACCAACACAGTCAACAATATAGTCACTTTCACACCAACACAGTCAACAATAGTCACTTTCACACCAACACAGTCAACAATATAGTCACTTTCACACCAACACAGTCAACAATATAGTCACTTTCACACCAACACAGTCAACAATATAGTCACTTTCACACCAACACAGTCAACAATAGTCACTTTCACACCAACACAGTCAACAATATAGTCACTTTCACACCAACACAGTCAACAATATAGTCACTTTCACACCAACACAGTCAACAATATAGTCACTTTCACACCAACACAGTCAACAATATAGTCACTTTCACACCAACACAGTCAACAATATAGTCACTTTCACACCAACACAGTGAACAATAGTCACTTTCACACCAACACAGTCAACAATATAGTCACTTTCACACCAACAGTCAACAATATAGTCACTTTCACACCAACAGTCAACAATATAGTCACTTTCACACCAACACAGTCAACAATATAGTCACTTTCACACCAACACAGTCAACAATAGTCACTTTCACACCAACACAGTCAACAATATAGTCACTTTCACACCAACACAGTCAACAATATAGTCACTTTCACACCAACACAGTCAACAATATAGTCACTTTCACACCAACACAGTCAACAATATAGTCACTTTCACACCAACACAGTCAACAATATAGTCACTTTCACACCAACACAGTCAACAATATAGTCACTTTCACACCAACACAGTCAACAATAGTCACTTTCACACCAACACAGTCAACAATATAGTCACTTTCACACCAACACAGTCAACAATATAGTCACTTTCACACCAACACAGTCAACAATATAGTCACTTTCACACCAACACAGTCAATAATATAGTCACTTTCACACCAACACAGTCAATAATATAGTCACTTTCACACCAACACAGTCAACAATATAGTCACTTTCACACCAACAGTCAACAATATAGTTACTTTCACACCAACAGTCAACAATATAGTCACTTTCACACCAACAGTCAACAATATAGTCACTTTCACAACAACACAGTCAACAATATAGTCACTTTCACACCAACACAGTCAACAATATAGTCACTTTCACACCAACACAGTCAACAATATAGTCACTTTCACACCAACACAGTCAACAATATAGTCACTTTCACACCAACACAGTCAACAATATAGTCACTTTCACACCAACACAGTCAACAATAGTCACTTTCACACCAACACAGTCAACAATATAGTCACTTTCACACCAACACAGTCAACAATATAGTCACTTTCACACCAACACAGTCAACAATATAGTCACTTTCACACCAACACAGTCAATAATATAGTCACTTTCACACCAACACAGTCAATAATATAGTCACTTTCACACCAACACAGTCAACAATATAGTCACTTTCACACCAACACAGTCAACAATATAGTCACTTTCACACCAACACAGTCAACAATATAGTCACTTTCACACCAACACAGTCAACAATATAGTCACTTTCACACCAACACAGTCAACAATATAGTCACTTTCACACCAACAGTCAACAATATAGTCACTTTCACACCAACACAGTCAACAATATAGTCACTTTCACACCAACACAGTCAACAATATAGTCACTTTCACACCAACACAGTCAACAATATAGTCACTTTCACACCAACACAGTCAACAATATAGTCACTTTCACACCAACACAGTCAACAATATAGTCACTTTCACACCAACAGTCAACAATATAGTCACTTTCACACCAACAGTCAACAATATAGTCACTTTCACACCAACACAGTCAACAATATAGTCACTTTCACACCAACACAGTCAACAATATAGTCACTTTCACACCAACAGTCAACAATATAGTCACTTTCACACCAACACAGTCAACAATATAGTCACTTTCACACCAACACAGTCAACAATATAGTCACTTTCACACCAACACAGTCAACAATATAGTCACTTTCACACCAACACAGTCAACAATATAGTCACTTTCACACCAACACAGTCAACAATATAGTCACTTTCACACCAACACAGTCAACAATATAGTCACTTTCACACCAACACAGTCAACAATATAGTCACTTTCACACCAACACAGTCAACAATATAGTCACTTTCACACCAACACAGTCAACAATATAGTCACTTTCACACCAACAGTCAACAATATAGTCACTTTCACACCAACAGTCAACAATATAGTCACTTTCACACCAACAGTCAACAATATAGTCACTTTCACACCAACAGTCAACAATATAGTCACTTTCACACCAACACAGTCAACAATATAGTCACTTTCACACCAACAGTCAACAATATAGTCACTTTCACACCAACAGTCAACAATATAGTCACTTTCACACCAACAGTCAACAATATAGTCACTTTCACACCAACAGTCAACAATATAGTCACTTTCACACCAACAGTCAACAATATAGTCACTTTCACACCAACAGTCAACAATATAGTCACTTTCACACCAACAGTCAACAATATAGTCACTTTCACACCAACAGTCAACAATATAGTCACTTTCACACCAACAGTCAACAATATAGTCACTTTCACACCAACAGTCAACAATATAGTCACTTTCACACCAACAGTCAACAATATAGTCACTTTCACACCAACAGTCAACAATATAGTCACTTTCACACCAACACAGTCAACAATATAGTCACTTTCACACCAACAGTCAACAATATAGTCACTTTCACACCAACAGTCAACAATATAGTCACTTTCACACCAACACAGTCAACAATATAGTCACTTTCACACCAACACAGTCAACAATATAGTCACTTTCACACCAACACAGTCAACAATATAGTCACTTTCACACCAACACAGTCAACAATATAGTCACTTTCACACCAACACAGTCAACAATATAGTCACTTTCACACCAACACAGTCAACAATATAGTCACTTTCACACCAACAGTCAACAATATAGTCACTTTCACACCAACACAGTCAACAATATAGTCACTTTCACACCAACAGTCAACAATATAGTCACTTTCACACCAACAGTCAACAATATAGTCACTTTCACACCAACAGTCAACAATATAGTCACTTTCACACCAACAGTCAACAATATAGTCACTTTCACACCAACACAGTCAACAATATAGTCACTTTCACACCAACAGTCAACAATATAGTCACTTTCACACCAACACAGTCAACAATATAGTCACTTTCACACCAACACAGTCAACAATATAGTCACTTTCACACCAACACAGTCAACAATATAGTCACTTTCACACCAACAGTCAACAATATAGTCACTTTCACACCAACAGTCAACAATATAGTCACTTTCACACCAACAGTCAACAATATAGTCACTTTCACACCAACACAGTCAACAATATAGTCACTTTCACACCAACAGTCAACAATATAGTCACTTTCACACCAACACAGTCAACAATATAGTCACTTTCACACCAACACAGTCAACAATATAGTCACTTTCACACCAACAGTCAACAATAGTCACTTTCACACCAACAGTCAACAATATAGTCACTTTCACACCAACACAGTCAACAATATAGTCACTTTCACACCAACAGTCAACAATATAGTCACTTTCACACCAACAGTCAACAATATAGTCACTTTCACACCAACACAGTCAACAATATAGTCACTTTCACACCAACAGTCAACAATATAGTCACTTTCACACCAACACAGTCAACAATATAGTCACTTTCACACCAACACAGTCAACAATATAGTCACTTTCACACCAACAGTCAACAATAGTCACTTTCACACCAACAGTCAACAATATAGTCACTTTCACACCAACACAGTCAACAATATAGTCACTTTCACACCAACACAGTCAACAATATAGTCACTTTCACACCAACACAGTCAACAATATAGTCACTTTCACACCAACACAGTCAACAATATAGTCACTTTCACACCAACAGTCAACAATAGTCACTTTCACACCAACAGTCAACAATATAGTCACTTTCACATGTTCAACTAAAAAAAATAGAGATTCTTCTTTAAAAATTACAAAACTTGTTCCATTTTCATTTTTTTTTTTTTTTTTTTTTGTATTTGTTTTTGTTGCTGTTTTTTTTTTTTCTCCCTTTTGTTATTTCTTAAAAACCAAGCCTTTTACATTATTGACTTGATTTAATTACAATAATGTCAAGAATGAATATTCACTTGAAAGAAATGCTGGGAAACCAAAATAGTTTCTTCTTCTTCTTCTTCTTCTTCTTCTTCTTCTTCTTCTTCTTCTTCTTCTTCTTCTTCTTCTTCTTCTTCTTCTTCTTCTTCTTCTTCCTTAGAGGGTCATGGGGGCAGAGTCCTCAAACACTTCCCCCCAGCAGATCCTGTCAGAAGCAACCGCCTCCAACTGATCCGACTGGGTCCCCAAGTGAGACCAGCCAAGCTCATGGATGTTATCCAACCATCTTGTTCAGACTCTGGGTCTCCTGTCAGTTGGTTTTGCCCATGAAATCTGTTCAGCGATTCTTTTCCGCGGCATTCTAATCACATGTCCCATAGTATCGTAGCTTGTCAGGGAAGGTACGTTTGAGAAAAATGGAGACCCAAGAAACACAAAGATTGAGATTGCTGAAGAACGTAACAAATCATTTAATGAAAAGCTCTTCAAGAAACGTGCGTGATAACCAAAATACTTGGTTATGGTTACAGAATGGTTACATTAAGAAAGAAACGGAAGGGCTTATATGAGCAGCGCAAGATCAAGTCATTAGTACACAATAGGTAATGAAAAGCATAGACAAGAAAGGTGTTGAAGCTGAACGCAGAATTTGTGGGGAGAAAGCAGACAATTGCCCATATCGTTTA
This sequence comes from Eledone cirrhosa, assembly GCA_964016885.1. Classification (NCBI taxonomy): domain Eukaryota; kingdom Metazoa; phylum Mollusca; class Cephalopoda; order Octopoda; family Eledonidae; genus Eledone; species Eledone cirrhosa. Next base: position 25,978,412 of record OZ024751.1, read on the forward strand.
AGGATGTAAACAGTTAGCCCATAATGATTATTCAAAAGGCCGACATGATACAGTGGCTATGTATACGTGTCACAAATGAGATGAGAGTGCTAGAGAACGATAAGATAAAGCTCTTATGGGACTTCCCAATTCAGTCTGAGATGAAGATTGAACACAACAGAGCAGATATTGTTGTAATTGGGCAGAATAGGAGGAACTTACCTTCATAGAAGTAACGTGTTCTTTTGACACACGAATTGAACGAAAAGAGGAGTAAAGACTTAAAATATAAGATCTTGAAATTCTGTTCTGGTAGTCATTGGGACTCTTGCATGGTGACAAATAATTTTGAAAACTATCTGTTGAAAATAGACGATGTAGGGGGGGATTAAACCGTTCCAGAAGTCATGTCTATTGGGAAGAGACCAAATATTGAGAAAGGTTCTGGACTACCAGCAGTAGTGACTAGGAATGATTAGATAAAAGCTGGAGCTACGCTAGGTTATTAGTTGTAACCCGGTATTCCCTAAATTTACCGGCCCAAAGCTAGAGTTACCCTAGGTTACTAGTTGTAACTCGGTATTCCCTAAAATTACCGGCCCAAAGCAATATCATAGTCAAATAGTCAAATAGTAATAAGAATTATTATTATAAAGTTTTTTAAAAATAGAGAGTGTTAATTATCACTTAACATTATTAATAATAATATCATCATCAATATTATTCAGTAGTAGTAGTAGTAGTAGTAGTAGTAGTAGTAGTAGTAGTAGTAGTAGTCATTTTATTTCGTTTGGGCTTTAGTTTTTATAACAACAACAACAAACACATTATGGGTTATAATCACTTCTTTTTCTGTTTTGTTTTTTGTTTGTTTTTTTTCTTTCCTAGCATTTTATTATGTCCCTTGCGAGATTCATTGGTTGATTATTAACGTTAAAAATTGATAATTTCTAATTAGGAATTTTTTAAAAATAAACTAAATGAAATCAGTAAGAAATTAAATTAAAATGAAATTAAAATTAAAAAATGAGCGAAGAAATGTTTTCCGCCATTTTGGATTGGAAAATTAGCGGTGAAATAAATATTTTATCCTATTTAGATTCCCGCTAGGAAATGTTTCACTTTATTTTCACGTCAATAAAGCTCTAGAGAATGATATTTGTCCGCCTTTAATCCAGTTTAATTTCAAATGTATATGTATTATTCGCAGAATTTGAGCGTTGCATTGGCAGGGCCGTTACAGTGTCGGGGGAAAATACATTGCAGTATTTGATCTGGGTCTTTATGTTCAAAGTTCTAATTCCCATCCTCACCAAGGTCAACATTCTCTAGGTCAACATTGCCGTTCATCTTTCAGGGAGTCAATGAAATAAAATACCAGTCAAATACTAGGGTTGATACAATCGAATATTCTCTGTTTCCCACCTCCACCTCACCCATTCTTCTTCGCCCACTGATTCCTGAGAGGGTCTTTGGAGCAGAGTCCTCAAACACTCCCTCCATTGGGTCCTGTCAGAAGCAACTGTCTCCAACTGATCCGGTTGAATCCCCAAGCGTGACCAACCAAGCTCATGGATGTTATCCCAACATCCTGCTCGGGGTCTACCTCTGGGTCTCTTGCAGATTAGTTTTGCCCGTAAAAGCTGTCCAGTGATTCTTTCTTGAGACATTCTAAGCAAATGTCCATAGTATCGGAGCTGTGATCTCTCAATTTGGAGAAGTAGCGACTCTGCCTGGAGTTAAACAGTTGTGAAGTAGACAAAATAGAAGAGATGGGAGAAAAACAAATTGTGAATTCGACGAAGTGGAACTAGTGTGGAAAAATACAGACGTTGGAAATTTGATGAAATAGGACAGATGTGGAAAACTGGGGAAGTTGTGAATTTGATAAATGTGGAAAACTGCAGGAAGTTTGAAGTAGAGCTAATTCGACTAAGAAGTGTAGATAGAAGGAAGTACATGAATTGTGAATAAATAAAGTTGTAGAGCTGAAAGAAATGGCAACATTGGCTGATTTATAATAAAGAAAATACAGGAGGGAATAACAAGTACAAATTGGTGAATATTGAAATTGTAGTCTAAAATGTAATGACGTCAGTTAAATGAGAAGAAACCAGGATTAATGATGTCTTCAGGTAGATAAAGAGAAAGGGAGATAAGGGTAAATAGATAGATAAATATATAGATGGATAGATAGATAGATAGATAGATATCTTTATTTTCCACAAGGGCGTACAAGAAATGGGACATTACAAGACGTGAGGGCGGGGTTTTTACATAAAAATCGTATAAATTTGAACATTAATAAATTACAATAAACTGTATATAAAATAAAATAACAATTTAAATCCCCAATAGGGGGTAACGTTACTGCGGGTTGTTTTACACCCCGTGGATAGAACAACCCTCAACACCAGGAACATGTTTTGTAGGTGTCCCCGTCTTCCCTCTGTTTGTCTTCCTCAACTTACAGGTTTATATACAGAGAAGGACCATTCACTCAGGGCATTTTCGCTACATTCACCCACCTTTCAGCGAATGTACAGGGGTGCAGCACCTCTATCTCCACTCTCACCTTCCTTCTGAAGTGGTACTTAAAGAAGAGGATAAGTTGCTGTCCGGAGAGGAAGGTGTTTGCCCTCAGTCCTTTCAACCTCGTCCACCATATTACCTCTTTCGCCATAGCCACCAGACAGAGGAAAACCGCCTCTCCTTCATTCTTAAATGAAGGCGGCGGGGTGATCCTCCCGATGGACTCGGCTGATAACTGGATGTGTCCCACACGTAACAGTAGCTGTTCGACATAGTTCCACAGGTCGGTCACCCCTGGGCCATGAACAATTGCGTGCAGGACGGTTTCAATGTCCTGCTCGCATCTTGGACAGGTCCTTTTGGCAGGATCTCTGCCAGAGCCTCCGTACCTGTAGATTTTGTCTCGAACTTTTAGAGCTCCTTGGTAACACTGCTAGGCCAGAGACCTCTGGAAGTTATCCATAGGCCCTGGACGGAATGTCATCCCGAACAAACTGGCTAGTTCGTCCTCTTCGATGCCGAGAGTATCCCCGAGAACCTCGCCGCACTTATCCTCCTCTAATCTATAGAATGTTGACGTCGAGTCTCCGCTGATTGCCGTTTCATCTTGGTAGAGGGCTGTGAGCGCCTGAATTCATTTGAGGTGCCAGGCGCCCACTCTCGGTCTTCACTTGACTCAGGGCTGCAGCTCTGTTAGCGAGACGAGTTGTGGAAGAGCTTTCTCGCAAACGACAGCCACGCCGGTTCGCCGGTCAGGAATACCTGGAGATGACGTAGCCTCAGTGCGTGTTTACACATCATCAGCCACGGCATGCCCAGCCTCCGTTAGAAGGTGTTGGCAGCAGATGGATCTCCTCACTAATGGAGCTTGTTTCTTCCAAAGGAACTTGAAGACATTCCATTTTGGTGAGGTGTTCACGGGGACAAGGCATGACTGTCAAGCGGTAGTAGATGACGGACGCAGTTTTTATCCACTTGGAGGTCTGAACCAAATCAGACCCCGAGCAATTTCATCGGTCCTTCTGTCCAACGACGCTGTCGGACGCCATGGGCTTGTCTCTCCATGTACCGAGTTGCAAACCGACAGACTTGTTCGGGTTTAGTATTGCTCCTAGAAGCACTTAGGAGTGGCAGTACGGCTGACGTGGTACCGACGAGAACGGCACTAGATCAGTTCTAGATAGATAGATAGATAGATAGATATATTTCTTTATTAGCCACAGGGGCACAAAAGAAGGGGACAAATACAAAGGGGGAAGTTTACATACAATAAAAACGTGTAAAATGTTATCACAGATGGAATTTAAAAGTTAGTCGATTTTCCCCAATAGAGGGAGACAGTTTATATGGGTAACACAGACCCCCGAAAAAAATGTGCAACCCTCATCTCCAGGAGTACGAAGAGCTTGTACTCCTTTCCTCTCCTCCTCCTTTTCCTCAACCTACAGGCTGATATAGAGAGAAGGCCCATTCACTCGGGCCATTCTCGCCACTTTCACCCACCTTTCATAAAACTTGCTGGGGTACAGCACCTCTCTCTCCATCCTGATTCTTCTTCCAAAGTGGTATTTGAAAAAAAGAATCAGTTGTTGGCCGGAGAGAAAGGTATCTGACCTCAGCCCTTTCAACCTTGTCCACCATACAACCTCTTTCGCCATAGCTATCACACAAAGGAAAACCGCCTCTCCTTCGTTTTTGAAGGAGGGTGGCGGTTTGATCATGACAATGGACTCGGTGGTCAACTGGATTGGTCCCACCCGCGACAATAGTCGTTCTACATAGCCCCACAGGTCAGTGACGCCCGGGCAGTGTATGAATGCGTGCGCGACGGTTTCTTCGTCTCGCACGCACCTCGGACAGATCTTTTTTGCAGGGTCCCTGCCCGGGCGCCCATGTCTGTAGAGCTTGTCTCGAACTGGTAGAGCTCCTCGGTAGCACTGCCAGGCCAGGGACTTTTGGAAGTTGTCCATCGGTCCCGGGCGGAAGGTCCTACCGAACAGACTGGCCAGTTCATCTTCCTCCACGCCTAGAGTTTCACCGAGCGCGTCGTCGCACTTGCTGCGGACCAACCCTCTATAGAATGACGAAGTGGAGTCTCCACTGATCGCCGGGTCCGCCTGCCAGAGGGCTGTGAGCGCCTGAGCACATTCGATGTGCCAGTCGCCCATTTTCTTCGGTCTCTGCTTGACCCAGGACTGCAGCTCGGTCAGCGAGACGAGTCGTGGGAAGGCTCGCCTCACGAACGGGGCCCACACCGGTTGTCCGGTGAGGAATACGTAGAGATGCCGCAGCCTGAGCGCGTGTTTGCGCATCGTCAACCACGGCATCCCCAGCCCTCCGTTAGAAGGGTGTTGGCAGCAGATGGATCTTCTTACCAAAGGAGCCCGCCTCTTCCAAAGGAATCGGAAGAGGGCGCGCTCCATTTTGGCGAGCGTTTTGGCTGGACAAGGCACGACGGTCAAGCGGTAGTAGATGGCGGACGCTATAAAAGTGTTCGCCACCTCCGCTCGACCTTTCAAGGATAGTTTGCACTCGGCCCACTTCTGGGTGAGTGCAAACACCTTGGCCGTCACTTCGTTCCAGTTCTTCTCCACCTGGAGGTCCGGACCAAACCAGACCCCGAGCAGCTTTACCGGTCCTTCCGTCCAGCGTCCGACGACGCCATCGGAAGGCATCGGTCTGCCTCTCCACGATCCGAGTTGCAAACCGATGGACTTGTCCCGGTTCAGCTTCGCTCCTGTGAGACTTTCGTATTCCTTTAGTAAGGTGCCGACTTCCTCGATTTGCGAGGCGCTCGACACCATTACTGTCACGTCGTCGGCGTAGGCCGACGCCGCTTTCCGCAGTCCCGGTTCCAGAGGGATGCCCTGCAATAGCTCCAGCTTCCGCAGTAGTGGCTCGAGAGTCAGTACGTACAGATAGATAGATAGATAGATAGATAGATAGATAGATAGATAGATAGATAGATAGATAGATAGATAGATAGAGAGATAGATAGATAGACAGGCAGACAGGCCAACAGATAGTTTTAAATAGTTCAATAGAAAATTAGAGTTTGATGGATCCCTTATTTGGTAATGTCAACCAACCATTTTATCGTAACTTGGAACATTGGCACTGCTTGCAAGGCTGATCAATCAACGTTGTTTTCACAACACACACATCGTCATTAAATACACACACATATATACACTCTCACACACATATCATCATCATTAAATACACACACATATATACACTCTCACACACACATCATCATCATTAAATACACACACATATATACACTCTCACACAGACACACACAACATTATTAAATACACACACATATATACACTCTCTCACACACACACACACACACACAACATACATATAGTCATTAAGTTATCAATATACACACACACGCACAACGTACACAAACTCACACACACATATTTACACACACTCAGACTCACACACACAACACACACACTCATTCTCACACATATATACACACACACGCCCACACATTATAAAGCACACATGATATAAACACCACACACTCACACTCATACACACATTACAAACCACACATTCACACACACACGCCCACACATTACAAACACTCACACACAGACACAAACACAGACAAACACACCCACACACATACAGACAAACACACACAGACAAACACTCACACAGCCCCACACATTACAAAGCACACATGATATAAACACACACTCACACTCACACACACATTAGAAACCACACACACACACACACACACACACACACACACACACACACACACACACACACACACACACACACACACATTACAAGCCACACATGATATAAACACACCAAGCCGACACCACAAGTCACAAGTTCTATCATTAACATCACCTGAGATTCATTATCTCTGGCACAGCCACCACCACCACCATTACTGCCACCACCACTACCACCACCACATACACCGCCACATACACCACTACCACCACCACCACTACCACCGCCACCACCACCACTACATACACCACCACTACCACCACCACCACTACATACAACACCACCACCACTACATACACCACCACTACCACCACCACCACTACATACAACACCGCCACCACCACTACCACCACCACCACCACCACCACATACACCACCACCACTACATACACCACCACCACCATATACACCACCACTACATACACCACCACTACCACCACTACATACACCACCACTACGACATACACCACCACCACTAGCACATACACCACCACCGCTACT
>OZ024751.1:25992691-25995191 GCA_964016885.1 Eledone cirrhosa
AGGTATAGTAATTTTTTAGCCACAAATGGTTGGTCAGAAAATGAACGAAGAAAATAAAACTTGGAGTGCTATTGTTCAACTCCAACTTTTCTTTTCCAACTGTGAATTCTGTAAAGTAAATAAATATTCTTAAAATACCCCAGCTGCATTTTCAAATTCTTTTCCTTATATTTTTACCCTTGTGAGACGTATGAAAAACGTTAAGAGATGTCAACATGAATGGACCTGTTATTTTTATCTAAAAACATTTTTCCAATTCCATCCCGCCCGTCCCCTCAATCTATTTTATTTCTCATTCTTTCTTCTGATGAAGGACTAGCGTCCGAAACGTTAAGACCCTCTTCCTGCTATATCAAGCAAAAATTCGTGCATGGATATGTTGCCAGAAGGCTCCAGAGTGAGAGTAATATAGATAAACAAAGTAGTCTATCTTGGACCCACAACCGCTATATTGGCTCCCACTTTGAAGGATACGCTTTTGCAATCCAAGAACAGGAAATCAACACGAAATACCTGATTCACAAAAGAGATAGGGATGCAGGCAAAACACCTAGATGTGACAAGTGCAGACTCTGCAGAAGTAACATCGAAGATTTCACCCAGCTGCTGTCCAAAGATGTCACCGTGGTACTATCTACCTATGAGGCATGATGTAGTGGCCAAAACACTGTACAATGCAATCCGTAGAAAAGATAGCCCCGATAATAAACACATTAAAGGCTACAGCAATGTGGAAGACATATATAAACATATAAAAGAGTACTGGTGGAATGTTCCTGTTAAAACCCCAATAAAATGCAGGCATAACAGACCAGATATAATGATATGGGACAGGGAAAAGAAAGCATGCACAGTAGTGGAAGTTAGCTGCCCAGCAGATGCCAATATAATATCAAAGATTAGTGAAAAGGAGAATATTTATGCAGAACTGATGAGAAATCTTCAGATACTCCACCCTGATTACACCTTCAGGTTTATGCCTGTGATTATTGGGGCACTGGGGTATGTTAGTAACTGCCACAGTTTAAATCTTGAGAAGCTGGGCTTCACAGAAACAGAATGAACACAACTAGTTAGGAAATTACAAGTACAATCCCTTAATGGAACAGTAAAATATGTAAAACATTCCAAAAATTGTGCATCTAATAACTGCATATACACATGTACAGATACAAAGCATATGAACATGCACACATACAACTCAAAACATACATATCCACACATACAATAACATCCATATCTGCACACACACACATGTATGCAGACATGCAGACATATTTATCTAGTTGATGTGTAAATTCCAATGAGACAGTCTTGTTAGAAACCGACTCTCTCTTTTGGCAAAACTTTGTGAAATAAAACCAGAAGAACAAACAAACATACAAACGTATGTATGTGTGTGCATTTATTTCATATAAAACTCAAATTTCAATAAAAAAAAATCTTGATTTCCGAGATAGAAACAAGGTCTCAAATTTATAGAGGGATGTCTTTAGTTGATTATACCCACCACATGATATCACTGGTATTTTATTCTAATCTATATCGACCCCAGGAAAGAAAAGAAAAGAAAACGTGGTCCTCGGAAAGGTTTGAATCAGGTTTCAGTGACCATTACTTTCCCAATTAATTTCGACCGATGCTCTAACGGTTCTGCCAATCTACTACTTTGGTTTATAAATATATAGATCTCAAAATAGTTACTGAACTTTCCTTGATTGATTTCTTTTGTTTTTTGTTTGTTATTTATTTAATTATTTGAATCCATAATTAATACGAGATTTCTCTAATGTGACTTTTTGTGTTCTATTAATTAGTTTCATTTAATATTAATTGATTTCTATTTTTCTGTCCATGTCTGAAAATATTAATAAATATCAATGAAATATTAACAAGTATAATGTTAGCTTATCTTGATATCATTTCTATTTTTTTTTGTTTCTTTGTTTCTTTCTTTCTTTGTTTCTTTGTTTCTTTCTTTCTTTCTTTCTTTCTTTCTTTCTGTTCACTTAAATGTTATTGATGGCGATGTAAAAAAATAATCAACAACAGTCTAAAACAAAAGGAATCGATACGATTTTACAATAAGAAATATAATCAATAATGATTGCACTGACACAGTGAAAGAAAGTTCTGGAGGCGGGAGGAAATATAGTCAAATAAATCAAATTCTGTATGTTCTACAATTGTTTTGCTTTTTATATCATCTATATTTTGAATAATAGCGTCGGTAGAAGAAACTTCCGGTAGTAGAACTTTGCAATCAATTGAAATAGCCAATATATGTTATACAATTGCTTTGTTTTTATTATCATACTTATTTTGAACAATAGCGTCGTTGCTAGAAAATTCTAATTAAAACAGCTAATATGTGTTCTACAATTATTTGGTGTTTATATCATCCCTATTTTGAACAATAGTGTCGCTGCTAGAAACTTCTGATAGTAGAAATACTCAGTTAACTGAAGAGCTAATATGTCTTATATAATTGCTTAGTGTT
>OZ024751.1:26017691-26025191 GCA_964016885.1 Eledone cirrhosa
GGAGTGATGTTAAAGCTGTGAAATCGTGCATGCATTAATGTCAACCCTTCTTATTAATAACTGCATTGTTCCTTTCCAAGGACTATGTTGAAACATAAACCTCATTTGGTCATTCCATGAGAGTATCTTGGTCAGCCTATAAACTTTTCAGTTAATCATGTGTGTGTATAAATGAAGTTAATAAAGTACAATTGTCAGTCGAAATAAAAAGAGGGTCGGACGCCATGCTTTGCAGCAAGGAGTTACGGCCCTTTATGGTCTGAGGTCAAATCCCGCCGAGGTTAACTTTGCCTTTCATCCTTACAGGGTCGATAAAATAAAGTACCAGTAATGTGCTGGGTAATTGCTGGCCTTGTGCCAAAAGTAGAAATCATTTTTATGACTTGAGTCAAAAAATTATGTTAATACTATGACTTTATATCTCGATAAGTCTGATGGAAGACCTAGTAAGTAGATTTAAATAAACAGGTGATAAATATCTCTTAATATATACTGACAAATATACTTAATATATTATTCTGTACACTAACAAAGACATTTGTACTAATATAAATATATGTATATATATATAAATGAAAATAGAGAAATTAATGTAAGCAAAAGGTCGACAATAATTCAGATATATAAGTGACTATAACATCAAGATGAAAAGTTTTTAACGTAAGATATGGGATAAATAATTCAATCTTAATTCAAAACAAGTCAAGAAGAAAAATGTTATCCTCAGACTTTGTGTAAGCTGGAGAAAAAAACAATACAATCTTAACTCAAAATAAAATCAAGAAGAGATACTTAACCGTCAATTTGGGGAAATCTACAAATGCACTATATAGTCTTAAAAGACTATTTCACGAAACTTTTCAGTTGGGTTAGTCACGGTTGGGATCGATGTGTGTGTGTGTGTGTGTGTGTGTGTGTGTGTGTGTGTGTGTGTGTGTGTGTGTGTGTGTGTGTGTACATATATAGAGTGAAAACATCAATATTTAATATAGAGATTGCTTCTACAGGACTAAAACTGTTCCATTCATATGAAATCAACATGATGATTTCATACGAATGAAACAGTTCTAGTTTTGTAGAAGCCATTTCTATATCAAATATTGATGTTTTCACTCTACTAATGTATTTAGCACTGTATTTGATGTGGTTACTCCCGATTTAACTCGAGATCTACAGATAGATATATAGATAGATAGATAGAGAGAGAGAGAGAGAGAGAGAGAGAGAGAGAGAGAGAGAGAGAGAGAGAGAGAGAGATGTAAAAAGAGGGTAGATGTTTATTTTCTCGTACAATTTCTAAATACAACTTGATTCTGTAAATGAGTTATTTTAGTATATCTTAATCTATTTGAAATAAACTTGAGTTGTGTGAATTCTTCAAGAAGCCATTACACCTCCAACTTCTTTTCAGGCATTTTCTAATAATTAGCGACAAATATAAGTGTATTATCCTCCGAAGGAAAATAAAGTACTCATTAACACCATATAACACATTCTCTTAAAACACTAGAAAAAGAAAACATAACAAGTGTATTTAAAAAGCAGTGTTGTAAAATATTTTCTTTCTTTAAGTGATCAGCGTATTTTGAACAGCAATAAATTCCAGAAACTGTTCAACAAACAGAACATTAAGGTTAGTTACAGTTGCATGACAAAGGTTTATGGTGACATTAATTGTCACATTGCGGAATTTTTGCAGTCAAATAGAGCGAAGATAACTGACATGCAAATTGCTGAAATATAGAGTTTCAATTCATAGAGGGGGAAATAGTAAACGAGAGGCATTGTGTACTATACTGATGTCTCCACCACCAACACAACGAGAAGATACATCCTTGAATAGTCACCTGCATCAACAAAGCAACCCATTCATTTATAGAGAGATGAAAACTACCCCCAGTAAAATGCGTAACTCGAAGATCAGAGAGTCACTACGTGTAGAGCTGCTACTTCTCCGAATTGAGAGATCACAGCTACGATACTATGGGCATGTGATTAGAATGCTACGGAAAAGAATCGATGGACAGATTTTAGGGGCAAAACCAACCGTCAGGAGACCCAGGGGTAAACTCAGAACAAGATGGTTGGATAATATCTATGAGCTTGGCTGAGGTCGCTTGGGGATCCAGTCGGATCAGTTGAAGACGGTTGCTTCTGGCAGACCCTGCTGGGGGAAGTGTTTGAGTTTGAGGGCTCTGTCCTCGTGACCCTCTCGGGAAGAAGAAGAAGAAGAAGAAGAAGAAGAAGAAGAAGAAGAAGAAGAAGAAGAAGAAGAAGAAGAAGAAGAAGAAGAAGAAGAAGAAGAAGAAGAAGAAGAAGAAGAAGAAGAAGAAGAAGCGGTAGATAATTCGCAGGCATTTAAGAAGAGGGCATAATACAATATTCTTACATAGAATAAGATAAACAAGTGCTGATGTAAGGACTAAATATTCCTCAAAAGTATCATTCTGTCTACATTTTTGTTGCATTCAAACCTATTTACTGTAATAAGTTCATCTTTTATCAATTTGTCATTGAAATATCTCCTGTCAGTTGTCCATATGGCAGAGAAAAATAAATATTTATGTTGTAATAGTCTTTAACTATATATAATACTGTATGTTGTGGTAGTGTTTAACTATATTATTGTATGTTGTGGTAGTGTTTAACTATATTATTGTATGTTGTGGTAGTGTTTAACTATATTATTGTATGTTGTGGTAGTGTTTAACTATATTATTGTATGTTGTGGTAGTGTTTAACTATATTATTGTATGTTGTGGTAGTCTTTAACTATATATAATACTGTATGTTGTGGTAGTGTTTAACTATATTATTGTATGTTGTGGTAGTGTTTAACTATATTATTGTATGTTGTGGTAGTGTTTAACTATATTATTGTATGTTGTGGTAGTCTTTAACTATATTATTGTATGTTGTGGTAGTCTTTAACTATATATAATACTGTATGTTGTGGTAGTGTTTAACTATATTATTGTATGTTGTGGTAGTGTTTAACTATATTATTGTATGTTGTGGTAGTGTTTAACTATAATATTGTATGTTGTGGTAGTGTTTAACTGTTCTGTTCAGAAAAGGTTCCTCATCAAAATAAAAACAAATAAATAAAACAATATTGGTAGAATCAGTCAACAAAATTAGAGTAAAATAAAAAAAAAACAGTATTTTATACATAAAAATATTTTAAAAATCAAAAACACAAACATATGGTGTTTATATACATATATGTTTGCATATATATATACATATAGATATAAATATATATATATATATATATATATATATATATATATATATATATATATATACATACATATATATATATATATATATATATATATATATATATATATATATATATATATATATATATATATATATATATATATATATATATATATATATATATACATATATATATATATATACATATATATATACATATATACATATATATATATATATATATATATATATACATATATATATTATAATTTCTCTATTTTCATTTATATATATATATTGAAATCAAACCGAATTTTTAGTAAGAAATTTCTTTAAAATAAAGTTTTTAAAACCAAATTCCAGTTAAACGTCGTCGAGGGAATTTTTAAAAAATGACTCGGTGCTTCGAAAAATTGTTTTTCTTTTCATCTAAAGTGACTAAGTTAATGATTTTATATATATATATATATATATACATATATACACACACACACACATACACACATATATATATATATATGTGTGTGTATGCATATATATAAATCTCTCTCTCTCTCTCTCTCTCTATATATATATATATATATATATATATATATATATATATACACACATATATATATATATTCCCTCTGATACATTAAAACTTTTGAGGAAATCCATAATATTAGATAATACTAATAATTGTTTCTACTTTAGGCACAAGGCCAGCAATTACCCAGTACATTACTGGTACTTTATTTTATCGACCCCGTAAGGATGAAAGGCAAAGTTAACCTCGGCGGGATAATACTAATAATGAAAAATATTTGTCGTGTGTATACTTGGACGGAGATAGACGTATATGGGCGGTGATAAACGGAAATGGGCGGAGATGGACGGTGATGGGCTGTTATAGGCGGAGATCGGCGGTGATAAGCGAGGAGGTGCGGAGTGAGCAGAGATGAGCGGAGATGAGTGAAGGTGATCGGAGGTGAACAGAGGTGAGCGGAGAATGAGCGGAAATGAGCGGAGACGAGCGGAGATGAGCTGTGATAAGTGGAGATGAGCGGAGGTGAGCGGAAATGGGAAGTCACTGTTTATGTAATGTAAATAGTTTATTTGTTGGCCTCATATTAAAATATTTTGTTTTTATAAATCTTTTTTTTTTCAACTTTTCACTAATTAAAATTTTATTTGATGAAACCAATATACATACATGTATATATATATATATATATATATATATATATATATATATATATATATATATATATATATATATATATATATGTATAGACAGTATTACAGCGCAGGTAGTAGTAAGCTCGCAGTGCACGGAAGCTGTGTTGTCCATATGAAGAGGTAGATGGCTGTGTTTGAAGTTGAAGTGCCGATGAAAGAATTTCTGTCGGGGCCTTGTCGACAGGGCCGGAGTATTTTACTAAATGCTACATCTTGCCACTTGCCTGAGCAACTCAGAGATGCTTCTCTTCCGAGGAACGAGAATAAAAAAAAAACTTATCTTACCTCAACTCAAGCTGGCCAGCCTCTCCAGACTACTGACGCCAATCGAGATAAATAGAAATAGCAGCCAGATGTCATTCTGGGGTCAGTATGTGCGAAGAGGTTTCGCTACATATGTATGTATATATATAGACAAAAGAACGAATGGAATAACAACAACCATACCCAAACAAACAATACTGACCTAAGGGAAATATAAATAAATAAATATATATATATATATATACACAAGTACAATAACAACAAACACACATAAACACATAAACATAGATAGAATACAAAACACATACACTCAAACACGATCACACACACCAAACAGGAATCACACACGCAAGCGCATGCGCAAACGGAGACAGCGACAAGAATAAATAAATTAATTAATTAAATTAAATGGCGTAGGCATTACAATACAACTGGAGGAAACATAATAGTACCACTGATAATGTCACAGATGTGTGACGAAAGAACTTTGATAGACTATATATATATGTATGTATTTTTAAACGTTGGTCAATGAATGATAAACATTGATTGCCAGATAAATTAACTATGGAGATATAAAAGATACAGAAGCGCAAAACGATCCAAACCAAAAAGTGAGTGTGTTTCATTATTATTTCTGGCAATATTATAACAACATGACCCTCCCCAAATATAACAATATATATATATATATTGTTATATTTGGGGAGGGTCATATTGTATGAAACTTTGTCCACAAAGGGAAAATGATGACAAATGAAACAGAACAAAGTAATGCATTACCCAGTATATTTCAACGTAATATTTCAGGGCTAAACCCCTCTTTTCAAATGTGCGGCTGAAACAGTTCCAAGCAAGAGGAACGATCGATTTTTTTTTTCTTTTTAACTGGCCTACCAGTCTGAAATACGCATGCATATATATCGAGGTCGATAAGAAAAAAGTACCAGTCTAGTACTGGTGTCGATTCTTCCACTATATCTCTTTCTCACTTCCTCTCTCTCACTTTCTATCCTCCTCTGGAAGAAATCTGCTGTAGTCATACCTGAAGAGGGATGGACTCCGTCAGGCTTAAAATACCCAGGGAACGCCATATTTCAATATGGCTGTCCTACGACGCTATCATGTGTTACGAGACCATCACTTCCACCAAGCCTGAATCTAATATAACTGTGAACAATTGCCTCCTGTGTTTTGTTTGATCATTTCAACTATATATGTGTGTGTGTAAATATATACATATATATATACATACATAGAGAGTGGAAGAAAGAGAGATGGAAGAGAAGAAAGATGGACAGAAAAAAAAAACATTCTTAAGTATAATATATTATTAATAAGATTAATTTTCTACTTATGACAAGAATTAAAAATAAATCAAAGCTAGAAAACAAAAATAAAATTATTAAGTGTATATTAAAATATTGAGATATGCAATTATGTAATTCATATGAGAATCAAATAGTTCAAAGTATTATTACATCAAAACATTATATTAAAAACATAGAAACTCATAAAGTGTAGTATTAGTTAAATGGCAAGTTCAAAGTTGGTGGGGGGGGGGAAGTTATATTGAAGTGGGGGAGAAAGTTATATTGAAGTGGGAGAGAAAAGTTATATTGAAGTGGGGGAGAAAGTTATACTGAAGTGGGGGAGACAAGTTATATTAAGTGGGGGAGACAAGTTATATTGAAAGTGGGAGAAGATTATATTGAAAGTATGGTCGGAGATACATCGGTTCTTCCGATGACTTCGTTTCAATATTATATATACAAGAGTCAGGGGCCGACGGCTGAATTCTTGTCGTTTCAACAGCTAGTTCCAAACTCGAACTAGCTGTTGAAATGGCAAGAGCTCAGTCGTCAGGTCCCGACTCTTGTATACAGCCATACTCTACTATCCCAAATATTGAGTACTCTTATGTGTAATGGTCTAACTATTAAAACTGGTTCTATTCTATCCTGATATATATATATATATATAAAATACTGAGGTGTCGGTAAACAACCAACATATACTCAACATTTATATATATATATAGGGGTACTTAGATAATAATAAGTCATTAATTGTTTCTACTTTAGGCACAAGGCCATCAATTACCCAGTACATACCGTAAGGATGAAAGGCAAAGTTAACCTCGGCGGGATTTGAACTCAGGCTGCAAAGGGACGTAACTATGCTGGAAAGCATGGCGTCCGACCCTCTACCGATACTGCCAATCCACCGCCCTCTTAAAGACTAAAAATAATATAGGATAATAATATTGCTATGTGCAATTGAGTTAAATATTAATATTATTATGTTAAATAATTAAACTGAAGAGAAGAAAAACTCAAAATATACTATAAATTGCTATAAACTCTATTGAAAGAATTTAGTTATAAAACACGGAGAAGGATATTCTAATTATGACTTGATCATAGTTCCCCTTATTAAAGTAAACTATTACATAGTTCCCCTTATTAAAGTAAGCTATTACATAGTTCCCCTTATTAAAGTAAACTATTAAACTTTTGTTCGATCATGGACCATGTTAAACACAACAAAAAAACGAAAATTTATGCACGCAGGAAATAATAAGTTAATTTTTCCGTTTCAAAGGTTCAGGCACAGACTTAGTTATCTGTAAGGCACAAAATACATTCGGAACTCCCACCGTATGATTTGGTTAATAATAGGTCACTAAAGGATATAATTAAATTTCTACTTGCACAACGCAAGTAAAGTAGAATTGTTTTCTTATTTACATTATTAAAATAATGTAAGTGTAAATAGTGCCACTGCTTT
>OZ024751.1:26035191-26037691 GCA_964016885.1 Eledone cirrhosa
TGTCGAATGTACACATATGTACTAAGTTTAAATAGTACTGCGGTTTCGAGTGTACACATATGAACTAAATCTAAATAGTACTGCAGTGTCGAGTGTACACATATGTACTATATTTAAATAGTACTGCAGTGTCGAGTGTACACATATGTACTATATTTAAATCAGAGGTTCTCAAACTTGTTGTCCCTACCCCCACGGCCATGTAATACCTTCAACACCCACCAAAACTATTTCCAGAGAAATTGTAAATAATATATTATAAATAAAATCGTTAATTTATATATAATAAATAATATAATATATACTATATGTAAATAAATATTATTTATTTTTTTATTTTACTATATTTATAATATATATCATTTGATATTTAATATACTATTATATCATCTCTACCGACCACCCAGTGGTCCCAGAATCTTCTCAATGCCCCCTAAGAGGCAGTAGCGCCGACTTTGAGAACCTCTGGTTTAAATAGTACTGCAGTGTCGAGTGTACTCATATGTACTAAGTTTAATTAGTGCTGCGATGTTAATAAAAGTTAAGGAAGTACTATTATACCAATATTCTTCCAATAAAATATAAACTCTCTCGTGTAATGAGGCAGAAAAAAATTAATTAAATACAAAATGTTTGAATGTTTCCCGCAGACGAGACTTTAACAACATTGAAACAAAAATTACAAAGCCAAATTATTTTTTAACGATAACGAATAGATTTTTTTAAGAATATTATTTTCATGTTATTTTAGTTATCGTTTGAATGTAAGAGAAGATAACTTAATTGAATGTATGACGACATTCCGATATTTAGTTTCGAACAAATAAATTTTGAGTTCAAATAGAGTTGGGGTTTTTATAAAAAAAAAAACGAAGAAAAAAACAACATACTGACGACTTTTTCAATAGAATATAATCCCTTACACGTAACACTCTTGGATGTAGCAAAGAAAAAATTGATTAAATAGAAAATATTTGACTGTATTTCTTTCATACCAGACCTTAATAACATCTAAACAAAAATCTGCTTTTTAATGGTGGAAAATTTCAAATATGTTTTAACAACAAAGAATACAATATTAAGAATGGTATTTTCGTGTTATTTAAGTTTTCATCTAAATGTAATATTTAAATCCATCACATATTTCTCTGTCTAATATTCTTGTATGCATTAACGATATTTCGTCGATAACATTTCCTTCCATCTCTTTTTACAAGAAAATCATTCTATTTACTCCATTTTCTTGCTCTGATTCTCTATATATTTATTTGTTTATTTGTATTCCATTTATATAAATAAATGTGTGTGTGTGTGTGTGTGTGTGTGTGTGTGTGTGTGTGTGTGTGTGTGTGTGTGTGTGTGTGTGTGTGTGTGTGTGTGTGTGTGTGTGTGTGTGTGTATGTGTGTGTGTGTGTGTGTGTGTGCGCGTGTGCATCATATATATATGTATATACATTTATATGTACGTCCATACATACACATACATAGATATATGCACACACACTTACACAAGTATATATATATATATATATACACATACACATACACACACACATACACACACAAACACAAACACCACCCTACACACACACACACACACACATATATATATATATATACGTAATATATAGAGAGAGACATTTTTTAAAGCAATACTTTTGGATAGAATTATTTTTTATTACCAAAAAAAATCACAAATGACAGAAAAAGTTGTATACATTATTAGATATTTCTATTTACTTCCTCTTAAATATGTGTGTGTGTGTGTGTGTGTGTGTGTGTGTGTGTGTGTGTGTGTGTGTGTGTGTGTGTGTATGTGTGTGTGTGTGTGTGTGTGCGTGTCTGTCTCTAAATATATATATACACTTACACACAGCCATACATATATATGTTTTATTATATATATTCTTCTTTCTACAATGTTTTCTAGAAGCATGTTTATTTTCTAAGATAGATTTGCCTCATTTTTTTCTACTTTCAAGGGAAATAACAATGTCCCTCATTATATGACATACCACACGCAACACGGTAAAATAGGTTCGTTATTCTAAAGAGTAAAATTTATTTATTATTCAAACAAGTTTTTAAAATCTCTACGCGATATTTTGGTATCTAAAGCATATATAATCTATATTATAATAGTTGTATCGGATTGTGTTGTCTGTCTGTCACAGCAACGCAAGAATCTCAGAAATTCGGTATATTCGGTATATGAGGTCGTGTGTGAAGTGTGTATATATATATGACTATATACAATAAATGTTATATATATATGTGAAGTGTCTATGTATATGACTATATTCAATAAATATTATATTTATATTTATATATATATATATATATAAAAGGTGTGGTAAGATACACCCCTACCACTCTATCAGCTGTTACAGGACCATCACACCCCTACCACTCTATCAGGTGTTACAGGACCATCACACCCCTATCACTCTATCAGCTGTTACAGGACCATCACACCCCTACCACTCTATCAGGTGTTACA
>OZ024751.1:26047691-26055191 GCA_964016885.1 Eledone cirrhosa
GAAGAAGAAGAAGAAGAAGAAGAAGAAGGGCATAAGCCCTTCATCAGGAGAAAAGTGGGAAGAAAAAGAGTTCTGAGGGTGTGAGGCGTGTAGAGGTGGTAGTGGGTCGATGGAGGGGAGGGGGTCCGAGTGGGGAGGGTGAAAGGTGGTGTGTGTGTATGTATGTAGGTGTACGTGTGTGTGTGTATATGTGGATGTGAGTGTGAGAGTTTGGGGAAAAACGAGGCTCCATGTTCGGGTAATAGGAAAATCAGTGTGTACATGGGGTGAGGTGTAAGTCAGTGTGTGTGTGTGCGTGTGGATGGAGAGGGGTTGGGGGGGAGAGGGGGCGTGCGGAGTCCGGAGTCCGAGTATGTGTATGTGAGGATACGCACGTGTGTGTGTTTTTTGTGTGGTGTGGATACTTGGGAATGTATGGTTGCGTGTGCGCGAAAATAGTGTAAGTGCTTGTGTGTGATACTAGACCTAATGATAAATTAATTAATTTAATTAGACAATTCTATTGATTGGTTAATTATTTATGTTTGTTTAATAACGTCTAACCAAGAGCTTCTTATTCGGTTTGTGAAATGGAATCAATTCCTTTGTTCACACTTTGAATTTGCCCGCCAAAAATCTGGGATTACTTCCCTTGTTGGGAAAAAGCACGTGATAGTGAAACATTGACTGCTACCATTCGTAGTAGCCTACTGCTACACTTCACACCGGTTCGAGGCACAGAACGGAAATCTGTTGATAACGCGAGTCCACAGTTTGGTCATTGAATACCACAAACTTGCATATTGCGCAAGTAGGATTGTTGATTTTGGATTCATAGAAACCTATCGGGGGTATTGCACAATACAATTCGAGACGGTCTAGGTTTGTTATCTAACCTGATTGTATTTTCGTTGCTTTGGTATTATGTGGCTAGGCTCACCTGCCGCAGTTTTCAATTTGTCACGCTATCTAATGTATTTTAATTACTCTAAGGTGACACAACCTTATCGAGTGCTTTGCTGCACATTCCTGATTGTATATCGTTAGCTTTGCCACAGCCAAAACTTCGATTTTACTAAACTTCCATTTATATGTGTGTGTGTGTGTGTGTGTGTGTGTGTGTGTGTGTGTGTGTGTGTGTGTGTGTGTGTGTGTGTGTGTGTGTAAGAGATAAACAGAAATAACAACACAATCGGTACAGTATATGGAAGGGATATATTTGGTTAACGTTTGATATAGCAGGAAGAGGGTCTTAACGTTTTGGACGCTAGCCCTTCATCAGAATAAAGAATGAGAAATAAGATAGATTGAGGGGTCGGGCGGGTTTGAACTGGAAAAAATGTCCTTAGATAAAAATAACAGGTCCATTCATGTTGACATCTCTTATCTCTCTATATATATATACACATCTAGATATATATATATATATAATCATACATATGTGTGTGTACGTGTATGAGTGGGTGTTTATATATATATATTATGTCAGGTCACCAGTTGGTGCTACTGGTAACATGTATCCCAGTACAACCTGTCTCCTGGTCGGGTCGTTGGCGACTAAACTGGCAACCCCACCAAGGTTTCTTGGTGAGGAGGGTGACTTTGGACATCCTGCAGGACTAAAAACAAAACCTGTCAAAGGGCAAAGGAGCTCTTAAGAGTCAATGGCCATCTAAAATCACCGGGAGAGATGACCCCTTAGCCTTTGTCAAAGCAGAATTCTAGGAGAAGGAAAACTCTGATATAACACCTGCAGCCCTGATGATATCCAATGATGTTGACTTGTTCTTCTTTTTTGGTAAATATCATCTTGGTTAAGAGAGTGGGACTGGCTTTGTGCAGTGCCATTGCTCACTATAAAAGCTTCACGGCACAGGCATTGCTTTATATCTGGAGATCTCTCTGCACTTGTCGTCACATGGTACCATGGTACCAGCACTATGTGTCAATAATTGTCACAAGTGTAGTGTTTGTACCAGAGTTTTCAAGTCGCTAGCTGGACTAAAAAGTCACACTCGTTCAGCGCATCAGTAGGGGTTCTCCTACATGGATATAAAGTAGTGGCCGTACTCGAAAACGAGTTGGCAACCACCATATGTGTATATATATATATATATACAATAACAACAACAGCGAGAACAATGATTATATTCATATTTTCTTTATTTGCCACAAACGAAGAGGAGACATTACAAAGACAACAGAAAAACCCATTAAAGTGAAATATGTGTTACCCAGACATATATATATATATATACATATATATATATACATTATATATGTTTATATATATATATATATATAAATATATAAACATATATATACATATATATAAACATATATATACATATATAAACATATATACACACATATATATATATATACATATATATACATATATATATAGAGAGAGAGAGAGATAGATATATATATATATATATATATACATATATATATATATATACATATATATATATATATATATATACATATATATATATATATACATTTATATATATATATATATATATATATATATATATATATATATAACATATATAAACATATATATACATATATATATATATATATATATATATATATATATATATATATAATATAATTTGCGAGAATCTATAATATTTGAATATATTAATCCACATACATAGTGTGTGTTATGTAGAAGTATTGTGTAACTGGAGACATGACATCACTGTTATACCAGTTGTACTCATCCAAACTTAGGGACCAGTTAAAAATGGAATGTATTTCGTTCATAAAAATATATAGAGAGAGAGAGAGAGTAAAAGAGAATATGTATATATATATATATATATATATATATATATATATATATATATATAATTCAAAATGTTAACAAATGAAAAATATTCTCATAATCAAAATATATATATATATATATATATATATATATAAAATCTGTATATAATTATACATAAGATACGGGTAATATTGTGTATTACCCAATTACCAGTAAGAAAATTAGCTCAATGTAAAAATACCAGATATACTACAGAGCAGAAATACAACATAGCAAACAAACACATTTTTGTTTAATGCATTTAATTGATAACAATCGTTTCTTCCAGACAAATGTCTGGAAACATCAGAGAATATACAATGTGAAAATAAATAATATAATGTTTTATAAGTAATATTCCTTGCATATATCATATAACTTCAACACAGTTTTTGTTTATAACACTTTATAATACTTTATTACTATATTTTCATTATAATGTTCTTTTGCTCTTACTCTTCAATATATTGTAACTGACATTAATAATTATAATTAGTCTTCTCAAATATAATGTATCTTATTTGTTTTAACATTGTATATATTCCTATAGTCCCGGACATATGTCTGGAAGAAACGATCGTTAGCAATTAATTGCATTAAACAAAAATTTGATTGTTTTCTATGTTGTATATATACATATATATATATATATATATATTAATTAAAGGTTAATTAGTCTCTAATACCCAAACATCTCAATTTTTCTCCCCCGAAGAGTATGGTGGATTCTTCAATTATTGGTATTTCCAATAATAAGTCTTCCCCATATGAAACCATGGTAAGGAGATCTATATAGAAGCGAAATTAGATAGAAAGATGTTTCCGTCTATCTTGATTATACTCCCAGAATTAGAGTTTTTTCTCATTTAATTTTAATATATAATAGGTGTGTGTGTGTGTGTAAATAATAAAAATTATAATTAGCATAAACAGTTTGGCTCACTCACACACACACGTACATACATACATAACACATACACACGGAATGGACATGTCTATCTCAACGATGAGTGTTCCCATTGTTAAATCAACAGTACAGCCTACTTGTGTAATAAATGTATTTGTACTCAGGGAGATTCAGTGTGGCACGGTGATTGTGGAAAGGATGTTTCTGTGAATTACAATCCATCTTCTATGATAGTGTATGTAGCTGTGTAGCCAGACACATATACCCTTCTCAGGGAGATTCAGTGTGGCACGGTGTGTGTGGAAAGGCTTCTGTCAGTGTATGTGACTGTGTAGCCAGACACATATACCCTTAATGTAAATCTCAGGTAGATTCGCCTCAACAAAGTGAGTGACAGGGCTGCTCCTTTGAAATACAAGTAAAGTCCATCTTGTATTATAATGTATGTGACACACGAACCTTTATTGTAATACTCAGGGAGATTCAGTGTAACACACTGTATGACCTAGTTAGACCTTTGAATTATAAACAGAAACTGTTTGGACTTCCAAACAGTTTCTGTTTATCTAAGACATGGATTGACTGAAGGATATGGTAAATGACACTTGCCCAAGATGTCACACCATGGACTCGAACCCAGACCTCATGATTATGAAGTAACCTTCTTACCCACTTGGCCATACACACACACTTACAAAATATAAAAAATATAAACTTTAAAAGAAAACATAGATGGTGGTGCCCCAGCATGGCCACAACCAACTGATTGCGATTCCTTTCAAAGAGAGTAAAGTTGATTAGAAGACCCTAGCATGGGCCAAACAAGGGAGCCTCTACTGAATTAGTCCACACGTTATAAAGAGTAGCCAAGTATCTTCTGCCATCTTTAAAAATACGAAGGTCACATTAGCTAATGAAGGGCATATGTATCCAGTATAGAATAGATGCACCATATCCCAGCATGTCATAAGATGCACCATATCCCTGCATATTATAAGATGCACCATATCCCACTATGTCATAAGATGCACCATATCCCTGCATGTTATAAGATGCACCATATCCCAGCATGTCATAAGATGCACCATATCCCTGCATATTATAAGATGCACCATATCCCACTATGTCATAAGATGCACCATATCCCAGCATGTCATAAGATGCACCATATCCCTGCATGTTATAAGATGCACCATATCCCAGCATGTCATAAGATGCACCATATCCCTGCATGTTATAAGATGCACCATATCCCAGCATGTCATAAGATGCACCATATCCCTGCATATTATAAGATGCACCATATCCCAGCATGTCATAAGATGCACCATATCCCAGCATGTCATAAGATGCACCATATCCCTGCATATTATAAGATGCACCATATCCCAGCATGTTATAAGATGCACCATATCCCAGCATGTCATAAGATGCACCATATCCCACTATGTCATAAGATGCACCATATCCCAGCATGTCATAAGATGCACCATATCCCTGCATGTTATAAGATGCACCATATCCCAGCATGTCATAAGATGCACCATATCCCTGCATATTATAAGATGCACCATATCCCTGCATGTTATAAGATGCACCATATCCCAGCATGTCATAAGATGCACCATATCCCTGCATGTTATAAGATGCACCATATCCCAGCATGTCATAAGATGCACCATATCCCTGCATGTTATAAGATGCACCATATCCCTGCATGTTATAAGATGCACCATATCCCAGCATGTCATAAGATGCACCATATCCCTGCATGTTATAAGATGCACCATATCCCTGCATATTATAAGATGCACCATATCCCTGCATGTTATAAGATGCACCATATCCCACTATGTCATAAGATGCACCATATCCCAGCATGTCATAAGATGCACCATATCCCTGCATGTTATAAGATGCACCATATCCCTGCATGTTATAAGATGCACCATATCCCAGCATGTCATAAGATGCACCATATCCCACTATGTCATAAGATGCACCATATCCCAGCATGTCATAAGATGCACCATATCCCTGCATGTTATAAGATGCACCATATCCCTGCATATTATAAGATGCACCATATCCCTGCATATTATAAGATGCACCATATCCCTGCATGTTATAAGATGCACCATATCCCAGCATGTCATAAGATGCACCATATCCCTGCATGTTATAAGATGCACCATATCCCAGCATGTCATAAGATGCACCATATCCCTGCATGTTATAAGATGCACCATATCCCAGCATGTCATAAGATGCACCATATCCCTGCATATTATAAGATGCACCATATCCCTGCATATTATAAGATGCACCATATCCCTGCATGTTATAAGATGCACCATATCCCTGCATATTATAAGATGCACCATATCCCACTATGTCATAAGATGCACCATATCCCAGCATGTCATAAGATGCACCATATCCCTGCATATTATAAGATGCACCATATCCCAGCATGTCATAAGATGCACCATATCCCTGCATGTTATAAGATGCACCATATCCCAGCATGTCATAAGATGCACCATATCCCTGCATGTTATAAGATGCACCATATCCCTGCATATTATAAGATGCACCATATCCCAGCATGTCATAAGATGCACCATATCCCAGCATGTCATAAGATGCACCATATCCCTGCATGTTATAAGATGCACCATATCCCAGCATGTCATGAGAAGCAACTAAAGGGGCTGGGCTCAAAATATCCCGTCCAACCCATGCCAGGATGAAGAAGTTGTCGTGAAAACGATTATGATTATGGTGATGATTAAGTCGAGTTAGACAACATTATCTAATACATACTAGGGCGGTGGATTGGCAGTATCGGTAGAGGGTCGGATGCCACGCTTTCCAGCATAGTTACGTCCCTTTACGATCTGAGTTCAAATCCCGCCGAGGTTGACTTTGCCTTTCATCCTTACGGGGTCGATAAAATAAAGTACCAGTAATGCACTGGGTAATTGCTGGCCTTGTGCCTAAAGTAGAAACAATTATCTAATACATACTACCAGGGATGGAAATGTGGCTATTATTTCCATCAAATCAAGAAATACTATGAAGGTTTTCTCGGTGACGTCACTGAAACATACTTTGGTTCGTTGTTCGTATTTTAACTTTATTTTGTGTGTGTTTTCATATTAAGTATGTTTGTTTTATAGAAACGTTATTGTAATTATGTATGGACCTCTAACACCTATTGAGGTCATAAGAGTGCCTTAGGGATATTTCGGGTGTCTTGAGTATTTTAACCCTTTAGCATTTAAACCAGTCATATCAAGCCAGAAATCTCTCACCTCTTTCTGTTCAAACCAGCTGTAACTGACCACTCATACCTATTTAAGGTATTCTTCTCAAAATAAATAACATCAAAATCTCATAGACTTGATATTATGTGAGATAATTATGTTTAAAGGGTTAAACATGGCAAATCCCATTCCTCTCCAGATCTGAACAAAGCCGATTCCTTCTAGAGAGAGGGGGGGGGGGTGAGGGGGTGACTTTCATTCTTCTGTGTGCATGTGAGAGTTTGACGTTTATAACTGACAGGAAATGAGGAACACGGATGTTTGAGAACAAATGTTTCAGAAAGTATCTCACATCTAGAATGGTACACCAACATCTGGCTGATCCAGTGGCACACCAACATCTGGCAGCTCCAATGGCACATCTAGTGTGGCACCTGAACGACTGGCTGTACCAGTGGCACATCTAGTGTGGCACACCAATGACTGGCTGTACCAGTGGCACATCTAGTGTGGCACACCAATGA
>OZ024751.1:26065191-26095191 GCA_964016885.1 Eledone cirrhosa
ATACACACACATACATACACATACACATATAATGCTAAGTTACTCACAAATTGGTAGACCGAGGTTGGTGAAACAATGTCTTCAGATATTCTTCATCGGTGCCGGAATTCAGGAATGGTTGTCTGTAAACCCGAGAGACATCGGGGATGATGACCTCCCCTTCACTGATATTCTCAATGCGCCAACCATCCCAAATTCTAATAAAGAGTAAGTTGTGATAAGGAAAATGATAGTGAAGAAAATGAGAATTATAGTGGTTAACCCTTTTTAACCCTTTACCATTTACATTACTCTATATAATAATAATAATAATAATAATAATAATGAAATATTGTGTACAGTGCTCAGGTGCACTACAACTCAACAAAAAGTGTATGTATAGTGCATAGGGTAATGTACAAACGTCAGGAAAGGCTTTACCTCACATAATATCACATATAGTAAAGGCTTTACCTCACATAATATCTCACATAACATTTACATTACTCTATATATACTATTGTATTTTCACAGTAAAGGCTTTACCTCACATAATATCTCACACAACATTTACATTACTCTATATATACTATTGTATTTTCACAGTAAAGGCTTTACCTCACATAATATCTCACACAACATTTACATTACTCTATATATACTATTGTATTTTCACAGTAAAGGCTTTACCTCACATAATATCTCACATAACATTTACATTACTCTATATATACTATTGTATTTTCACAGTAAAGGCTTTACCTCACATAATATCTCACATAACATTTACATTACTCTATATATACTATTGTATTTTCACAGTAAAGGCTTTACCTCACATAATATCTCACATAACATTTACATTACTCTATATATACTATTGTATTTTCACAGTAAAGGCTTTACCTCACATAATATCTCACATAACATTTACATTACTCTATATATACTATTGTATTTTCACAGTAAAGGCTTTACCTCACATAATATCTCACACAACATTTACATTACTCTATATATACTATTGTATTTTCACAGTAAAGGCTTTACCTCACATAATATCTCACATAACATCGAATCTGTGAGATTTGGGAGTTCAAATTCCACCCAGGCTAACTTTGCCTTTCATCCTTACAGGGTCGATAAAATAAAGTACCAGTAATGCACTGGGTAATTGCTGGGCTTGTGCCAAAATTACAAACAATTATTTATTTTGAGAACAATAACTTAACAACAGTATGAGGGGCCTGTTATAGCTGGTTTAAACAGAAAGAGGTGGGAGAATTGTGGTCAGTTTAAAAACTAAGGGGTTAAAGGAAGTGAGACTGTAGAAACTCACTTGTAATTGATATAATAATAATAATTGTTTCTACTTTAGGCACAAGGCCAACAATTTTTTTTTTGGGGGGGGGGGGGAGTCGATTAAATCGACCCCAGTCTATTACTGGTACTTTATTCTGTCAACCCTGTAAGGATGAAAGACGTACTCGTGTATGCATACACATGTGTGTGTGTGTATACATGCATGCAAATACACGTAGTGTATACATGTGTGTGTATACAAGTATGTCTATACATGTATATGTATACATATGTATGTATAAATGTATGTCTATACATGTATATGTATATATGTGTGTGTATACAAGTATGTCTATACATGTATATGTATACATATGTATGTATACAAGTATGTCTATACATGTATATGTATACATATGTATGTATACAAGTATGTCTATACATGTATATGTATACATATGTATGTATAAATGTATGTCTATACATGTATATGTATACATATGTATGTATACAAGTATGTCTATACATGTATATGTATACATATGTATGTATAAATGTATGTCTATACATGTATGTGTCTGTATACATGAGGAGGGCTGAATAAGGGTTTCTTTACAAGGTACATAGGACCTATATTTAGGTGGAAGGAACAAATGTGATGTTGATATTACACAAAGGCCCCAGGAGGGGGAAATGGAGACTGCATGTAGTGAGAATTGAAACCACAACCAACAAAAACTTGTATAGAACATACTTTGCTCAAAATGTTTTTGAAAAGTATCGTATATATAAATATATATATATATAAACATATAAAATATATACATATATGTATATACATTTATAAATATATATATATATATATATACATGTATATATTTACATATACACAAACAAATATGCATGTATGTGCTTATATACATTATATACATATATATATATATGTTTATATGTGTGTATTTATGTATATCTAGGTGTCTGTTAGGAGAATACGTTTTAAAAAGTGTTACATTATTTTGTGTGCGTGTGTGTGAGTGTGTCTGTGTGTGTGTATGAGTGCGTATGTGTGTGTCTATGTGTGTGTGTCTGTGTGTGAGTGTGTCTATGTGTGTGTTTGTGTCTGTGTGTGTGAGTGTGTCTATGTGTGTGTTTGTGCCTGTGTGAGTGTGTCTGTATGTGTGTGTGTCTATGTGTGAGTGTGTCTATGTGTGTATGTGAGTATGTGAGTGTGTCTGTGTGTGTGTTTGTGTCTGTGTGTGTGAGTGTGTCTATGTGTGTATGCCTGTGTGTGTGAGTGTGTCTATTTGTGTGTATCTATGTGTGTATGTGAGTGTGTCTATGTGTGTATGTGAGTGTGTCTATGTGTGTATGTGAGTGTGTCTATGTGTGTGGGTCTGTGTGTCTGTGTGTGTGTGTGTGTGTGTATGTATGTGAGTGTGTCTATGTGAGTGTTTGTATGTGTTTGTGTGTCCTGGGGTGATTTTCAAAGCAAAAACTGAAAAAGTCAAAGAAATCAAACATATTATTACTATCCAGAGGAACTACTTCAGTCAGAGGTTCCAAGGATCCGCTAGCCAAGATATTCCAAGACAATAAAGATTCCCTCGCTGATCAACAACACGTAACTTTAAAAAACGAACTAAAGAAACTTTTTTTTTTAAAAAACAATAAATTGATTTCAATTTCTTTTCTCCTGCTCTTTTGACTTCAAAATTTTCTACACTTTCAACTCAACACATATAATATATATATAAATATATATAAATAAATATAAATAAATAAATAAATAATATAAATATATATAAATATATGAATAAATATAAATATATAAATAAATATAAATAAATAAATAATATAAATATAAATATATACAAATATATATAAATAAATATAAATAAATAAATAAATAATATAAATATATATAAATATATGAATAAATATAAATATATAAATATATAAATATATATAAATAAATATAAATAAATAAATGATATAAATATAAATATATATAAATATATGAATAAATATAAATATATATATATATAAATATATATAAATAAATATAAATGTATAAATAAATAATATAAATATAAATATATAAATATATGAATAAATATAAATATATAAATATATATAAATAAATATAAATAAATAAATAATATAAATATAAATATATATAAATATATGAATAAATATAAATATATATATATATAAATATATATAAATAAATATAAATGTATAAATAAATAATATAAATATAAATATATAAATATATGAATAAATATAAATATATAAATATATAAATATATATAAATAAATATAAATAAATAAATAATATAAATATAAATAAATATATATAAATAAATATAAATAAATAAATATATATAAATATATGAATAAATATAAATATATATATATATAAATATATATAAATAAATATAAATGTATAAATAAATAATATAAATATAAATATATAAATATATGAATAAATATAAATATATATATGTAAATATATATATATATATATGATATATAAATACATATGAATATATAAATATATATAAATATATAAGTATATATAAATATATATAAATATATAAAAATTATATAAATATACGAATATATATAAATATATATAAATATATATATATGTAAATATATAAATATATGTAAATAGATAAATATATGTAAATATATATAAATATATAAATATATAAAATATATATAAATTGAAAATTTCAAAATGCCAAATGTTTTTTCGATGTTTTTGTGTGGGTGTTTTCTTTCCTTATTTTTGTTATTGCTGTTGTTGTTGTTATAGTTGTAGCAGGTATTATTGTTATCACTGTTATTGTTATTATTATTACCATTATTGTTGTTATTATTATTATTATTATGTTGTTGTTGTTGTTTTCAAATTGTACAAACAAACAAAATTAGAATTGAATATTCTAAAGTAAAAAATATATTTTAGTTATTTTATTGTACTGTTTTTTTCATTTCGAGCATTTGTACTTTTGAGGTTGCTGTTTTTTAATATTTTTTTCACTAAAATTGAATTTATTTATTATTAATTTTAATAATAAAAGACAACTTTTCTTGCCAGAAACTTGTAAAACAGAGAGAAAGAGAGCAAGAAATATTATTTGGAATAAAATGAAATTAAGAAATTTCAGAAAAAATATTTTAGAAAATATTTTACAAACTGATTGTTTTTTAAAGGTTGTAGTTTTTTTTTAATATATATTTTGTTTTTGTTGTTTTGTTTGGTTGTTGTTTTTTTTTTTTGGGGGGGGGGTTAAGATTTTACTTTTAAAAACATAATCATTCCTTTTATTTATTATTTATTAAAAGTTTGCTTCATTAAATTAACCCCAAAAAAACATTAAATAAATGACTTAAGAGAAATGACACAGAATCCACAGCATTGAGCTGCAGCTCAACAGTTAGAAACATAGTGACATACATATACACACATATATATATGTGTATATATATATACATATATATATAAATGTGTGTGTGTATATATATATATCGTCCTCAGAGTTTTTACATTGACATTTCCATATTGTAATGGGTTGAATGGTTCTTTATGAGGCAATGTTTTACTGCCGGAGGCTCTTCCTAACACTAACCTTTTAAGTCACTCCTTACGACATGCAGACATACACAGGGATATATATATATATATGTATATATATATATATATACACAGTGTGTTTGCTTTTTACGCCAAGATGCATTCGTGAACATGGCATGTAAAGCAAATTCATGTAATTCAAGTCGTTTATTTCTGATAAATAAAAAAATTAAAAACTACACGCATTAGAGACATTAAAGCAAATTCACGTACTTCAAGTTCGTGTAAAAAGCAAACACACTGTATATATACATATATATGTGTGTGTGTGTGTCTGGGTCGGATGGTTGTGTAATAGTAATATATGTGAACAGCAAAGTATAAACAAATTGAGAGAGAGACTGAGCATAAGAGGAATCAAATGATGTGTGCACTCATGTTTTCTGTTTAATTTTGGTTGGAGTTCGTTAGTATTTGTTGCCTCTGTGATTTGTCTGATCATTGCATCTTTTCTGTGTGTGGATATAATTTTATCTCTATGTTCTCTAATGTGCCCCTATCTTCTATTTTGGCATGTTGGTGGAGTACTGATGAGTTTTTCCCATCCCGGAGTTCTCACCAGAGTTCACTTATCCTTTCTCCTATGCTACAGGATGTTTCACCTATGTATGTTATATTCTTATAACAGTCCCTCAGTATATCTTATGCTATATACTATGTTCCTAGTTTTGCAGTTAATTTGCAGACTATGCATTTCCTATCAGCACAGGGGGGGGGGGGGGGTCTTTCAAATGGGTGTTTTGCTAATTAGGGTTTTTATGGGAATACCTGGTCTTTCAACTATCTAAATATTTAATTTGAGCTTGTCTAGGGCCCTTCTAAATCTATACTGCTATACCAGGTATTGGGTATGACCCCACTCTGTATTACCTGGTTCACTATAAAGGTAACTAGTTCGATTCTTATTTTTCCAGTTGGTTTCTGCAGTTTTTATTAACCAAATTACATTGACAAGGTGTTAGTTAAGCAGGTGTTATAATACAAGGTAGTCGCTGGAAGACACACAGTGGGATCACATTCAGAACCATGTGAAATGAACTTCTTAACCACAGAGCCACCTTCAACAACAAAATGAAATCTTTGTTAAAAGAGACAGAGGTGAGTATATATATGTAACCATATGTATGTATATATCTGTGTATATGTATGTTTGTATGTATGTGTAGGTATGTATATATGTATATATGTATGTATATATATGTGTGTATGTATGTTTGTATGTATGTGTAGGTATGTATATATGTATGTATATATCTGTGTGTATGTATGTTTGTATGTATGTGTAAGTATGTATATGTGTATGTACATAGGTACATGTGTATGTGTGTAGATGTTTGTATGTATGTGTGTGTGTGTTTGAGTGTATGCAGGTATAATGTTGAGGGGTAAAACCAGTAAGTACTGTTAAAAAACACACACGTACATACACAGAGACACACTCAAATATAGACACACACATACATAGATACATGCATACACACCTCCACACACATACACTTCCACACCTCCACACACCTCTACACTTCCACACCTCCACACACACTTCCACACACCACATACATACATAGACACACCTCCACATACACACACAAACACATCCACACACATACACGCACAAACACATCCACACCTCCACACACATACACACACACACGCACCACACACATACACACACCTCCCCTCACACACACCTCCACACACACCTCTACACATCACACACACGCACCACACACCACACACACTTGTATAGCACTCCTTTTCATGCCATTTCATTTGGAATCAGTGTGAAATAATTACAGTCAAACCTAAACACAATTAATGATTCATTAGTTTAACGACTTTCTTGAAAACTTCTACAATCTTTCTACTCCTTTGTTTTGTTTTTATTGATGTTTTTGTTTGTTTCCCCTTAATTACAACAACAACATCAACAAAAAACCAATGAAGGAGCTTCTAGACGATAGTTTGACCTTCTAGAACTAACAGTCACAGTTCCTTCAATGTTCACCTTGATGCCTTCAAAATTGAGAAATGTAGGTTACACATGAATATATTATGTCAGGGAAAGAGACAGCAGCAGCAGCAACAAAAACAACAACAGCAGCAGCAGCAGCAACAACAACAACAACAGCAGCAACAGCAGCAGCAACAGCAGCAGCAGCAGCAAAAACAACAAAAAGAACAACAGAAACAACAGAAAAAATAAGAACAACAACAACAACAACAACAACAACAACAAAACAACAACAGAAACAATGAGAAGAACAACAACAGCAGCAGTAACAGCAACAGAAACACTAACAATGATTGCTGTAATGTAACAACCAAGCGGCCAATTGGCAGAGTCGTTAGAACGTGAGATAGAATACCTTGTGGTATTTGTTCCGGCTCTCTGCTCTCTGAGTTCAAATCCCGCCGAGGTCAACTTTTGACTTTCATCCTTCCGAGGTCGATAAAAAAAATACCAGTCAAGTACTGGGGTTGATTCTTTCTCTATATCTCTTTCTCATTTTTCCTCTCTCTCATTTTCTATCCTCCTCGAGAAGAAATCTGCTGTAGTCAGACCTGGAGAGGGAGGGGCTCCGCCAGGCTGACAAATGCCACAGAAACACTGTATGTCAATATGACACCCCTACCACTCTATCGGGTGTTATGGGACCATCACACCCCTACCACTCTATCAGGTGTTACAGGACCATCACACCCCTACCACTCTATCAGGTGTTACAGGACCATCACACCCCTACCACTCTATCAGGTGTTACAGGACCATCACACCCCTACCACTCTATCAGGTGTTACAGGACCATCACACCCCTACCACTCTATCAGGTGTTACAGGACCATTACACCCCTACCACTCTATCAGGTGTTACAGGACCATCACACCCCTACCACTCTATCAGGTGTTACAGGACCATTACACCCCTACCACTCTATCAGGTGTTACAGGACCATCACACCCCTACCACTCTATCAGGTGTTACAGGACCATCACACCCCTACCACTCTATCAGGTGTTACAGGACCATCACACCCCAACCACTCTATCAGGTGTTACAGGACCATTACACCCCTACCACTCTATCAGGTGTTATGGGACCATCACACCCCTACCACTCTATCAGGTGTTACAGGACCATCACACCCCTACCACTCTATCAGGTGTTACAGGACCATCACACCCCTACCACTCTATCAGGTGTTACAGGACCATCACACCCCTACCACTCTATCAGGTGTTACAGGACCATCACACCCCTACCACTCTATCAGGTGTTATGGGACCATCACACCCCTACCACTCTATCAGGTGTTACAGGACCATCACACCCCTACCACTCTATCAGGTGTTACAGGACCATCACACCCCTACCACTCTATCAGGTGTTATAGGACCATCACACCCCTACCACTCTATCAGGTGTTATGGGACCATCACACCCCTACCACTCTATCAGGTGTTATGGGACCATCACACCCCTACCACTCTATCAGGTGTTATGGGACCATCACACCCCTACCACTCTATCAGGTGTTACAGGACCATCACACCCCTACCACTCTATCAGGTGTTACAGGACCATCACACCCCTACCACTCTATCAGGTGTTATAGGACCATCACACCCCTACCACTCTATCAGGTGTTATAGGACCATCACACCCCTACCACTCTATCAGGTGTTATGGGACCATCACACCCCTACCACTCTATCAGGTGTTATGGGACCATCACACCCCTACCACTCTATCAGGTGTTACAGGACCATCACACCCCTACCACTCTATCAGGTGTTACAGGACCATACAATGTAACAACTAGAGAAATAGTTGTTTTAAATTTTGTTAGAATAGTCAGGAATTTGTGGAAGGAGAAATCAGGTTACATTAACTGTAGTGTTTGACTGGAACTTTATTTTATCAACCCTGAAAGGATGAAAAACATGGTGGGATTTGAACTCAGAAGGTGAAGAGTCATAACTAAAATGCCACAAGTATTTTGTCTGACGATCTACCGATTCTGTTTATCCAATAGTAACAACAATAACATCAACAACTACAGCAGCAATTACAACAATGTAACTTACCGTCTACCACAGCAGGTTTCCAGGTTTCCTTGCATGTGTTTTGTATAAACCTCTTTTTTCAGCATGAATCCTAGACTTGGGAAATCTTCTACTCTGTACAGCAAAGTGTTGTTGTCTGAGGTAGTCTCATATCCTACAACAAACAACGGCAATATATATATATATATATATATATATATAACAAAGGAAATACTTAGAGTAGTAGAGTGGGTAATAGGAACAAGTAGGACCCCGACGGCTGAGCTCAAGCCGTTTCGACGGCTAATTCTGGACTAAAAAGATTTTTAGTCCAGAATTAGCCGTCGAAACGGCTTGAGCTCAGCCGTCTGGCTCCTACTCGTTCCTATATATATATATATATATATATAATGTATATATATATATATATATATATATATATATATATATATATATATATATATATATATATAGGTGTATAGGTGCAAGAAAATGGCGTCCATAGGTGAGCATTCGATGCTCATGCAGAGCAGAGTATAATAGTACAAGAATAAAGAAACAAGGATTCAGTGTTGCATCAAAACATATTTAATAACATATTACATATGTTTCACTGTCGATCAGCTCGAGGAATGATCTATTATTGATCGAAATCGACTCTGGAAAGACTCTGAAAGATCCTCAGATATGCCTCTGTGTGTGATCTCATCTCTGTGTGTGATCTCATCTCTGTGTGAGATCTCATCTCCGTGTGTGATCTCATCTCTGTGTGTGATCTCATCTCTGTGTGTGATCTCATCTCTGTGTGTGATCTCATCTCTGTGTGAGATCTCATCTCTGTGTGTGATCTCATCTCTGTGTGAGACTTATATTCAGCACATTCTAACAACGTGGTATTCTATGTTCACTCATTGGTTCATTATTTCCCCACCATAGGTTTATCTCCAAAATAACATCTCTCTCTCATCCAGTCAAGTTGTCGCATGCATTCATGCCATGCATGAAAGACTGTCTGCCCATCTTCTACTACCACACTTGTTTGAAGCGTTCATTAGGCTATAAGTCTTACTTAGGGGAGACGACTACTGTTTGGACATGAAAGACAAGACAAATACGATCTTACACACATATCTTTGGTACACATGCACTTAATACAGATCTCTACATATACTCATAAAACACATGTAGACATACACATACACATATACATACACATACCTATAGACACATATGTACATACACACATACATACACACACATTTATATATACACACACACGTGTATTTGTGGTTGGAGCAAGACCACAGGGAAGAGAGTGACTTGGTGGTGGAACAATAAGGTAGATGAGGCAGTTAAGGCTAAGAGACAGGCATGGAAACAATGGAAGAACGGGGGAAGCGCGGTACATTACATAGAGACCAGGAGGTAAGCTAGGGCGACAAGTATACTTAGCTAGAAGGGAAACAGAGGATAGAAAATTCAAGCAAGTTTTGCAGCATGAGGACCAGAAACAGGAGATGTTCAAGATTGCGAGGCAGTGTGTCAGAGAGAATTGTGATGTCATTGGAGAGAAGTGTATCCGGAATGATAAAGGTGAGCTTGCCCTCACAAGTGCCGAGAAGAAAGATGCGTGGAAGAGCCATTATAAAAAATTACTAAATGAGGATAATGCATGGGAAAAAGAGACCCTACCCCAAGTGGACTCTATAGAGGGGCCAGCAGTACAAGTCAGCAGCAGTGTAGTAAGTAAGGCAATCAAAGATATGAAGACTGGGAAGGCAACCAGTCCATCGGGTAGAGCTGCCGAGATGCTGAAAGCATCTGGGTCGGTAGGTCACACCATAACCGCACGTATTGTTAACCAGGTAATACTAGAGGGTGTCATACCAAATGATTGGTGCAGCAGCATCATTGTCAACTGCTACAAGGGTAAAGGAGATGCACTAGATATAGGAAACTATAGAGGTATAAAGCTGATGGACCAGGTCATGACGGTAACGGAAAGAGTTATAGCACAGCTGATTAGAGACCGGGTAAAACTAGATGAGATGCAGTTTGGGTTTGTGCCAGGAAAAAGCACCACTGCTGCTCTCTTCCTTGTGAAGCAGTTACAGGAAAAGTACCTAGCTAAAAGTAAGCCACTCTACCTGGCATTTGACGAGACCTGGGCACTGTGTGTAGAAGACTTGCATAGATTAAAAAGAAACAAAGCTTGCATGCTTCAACAGATCTGTAATACGCGAACAGCAAAGCATAAACGAATTGAGAGAGACTGCACATAAGAGGAATCAAAAGCTATGTGCATTGGTATGGACATGTGATGCGTATGAAAGATGATAGCTGCATAAAAAGGTGCAGAACACTAAAAGTCAATGGAAGCCTTGGAGTGGGGAGACCCAAGAAGACCTGGGATGAGGTGATAAAAGCTGACATTGCCCATTTGCACCTCTCAAAGGCGATAACAGAGGACCATGACCTCTGGCATTACGCAGTAATACAGAAGACCCGACTTCCCACGGGTACACGCCAAAGCTGAAGCATATAGTCACTGCAAAGTGGTTGTGGAGGTGTCACAACAGAAATCACCCAGCCCACCCTGTACAGTGGTCGTGTAGGCGCCACGGAAAAAAAGCACACATTACTCACTGTAAATGAGGTTGGTGTTAGGAAGGGCATCCAGCTGTAGAAATCAAGCCAAAATCAGTTCCTGTATGAGCAAGATATGGTCACCCAACCTGACATTGCTCACAACAGGACAATCCATCTAACCCATGCTAGTGTGGAAGATGGACATAAAATGGTGATGATGATGATGATATGTGTGTGTGCGTGTGTGTATAAGGATGGTTTTCATACAAATGAAACAGTTCTAGAAGTAATTTCTATATAAAATAAACACACACACACACACACACCACACACACACACACACACACACACACACACACACATATATATATATATATATATATATATATATATATATATGAATCAAAAAGAGAAAACAGGGCTGTGTGGTTACCAATAAATATTATTTAGAAAACGTGAATAAAAACACAAACACAAGAATTCCCGCTGTCTTTTGCAGATCACTAATGTTGGAAAGATGGAGAGAAAAGGAAACATAGAAAGATGGAAAGGGTGACAAAGTGAGGGAGAGAGAGAGGGAGATTGAAATCAATTGAAAAGATAACAAATAGCCAACAAGAATTTTAAATTACAACTATTTTTCTCCAATACAGCCATGACCACCACCACACCACCACTACCACTACGGCCATGACCACCACTACCACACCACCACTACCACCACTACCACACCACCACCACCACACCACCACCACACCATCACTACCACCATACCCCCACCACCACCACACCACTACCACACCACTACCACCATACCACCACCACTACCACCATACCCCCACCACTACCACACCACCACCACCACACCACCACCACACCATCACTACCACCATACCCCCACTACCACCACACCATCACTACCACACCACCACCACCACACCACCACCATCACTACCACACTACCACCACCATCACCATACCCCCACCACCACCACCACACCACTACCACACCACCACCACCACACCACCACCACACCATCACTACCACCATACCCCCACCACCACTACCACACCATCACTACCACACCATCACTACCACACTACTACCACCACCACCACCACTACCATCATCATCATGGAAATAAGTAATTAACAAACAAACTAAAAGCTTCATTAGAAATGTAAATAATATATAAAGATAAAGACAGGCTCCATACTTGTGTGTGAGGAAGGGGAGGTAAGGACAGGGGAGATAATAAGAATAGGTCCTTCCATGACATTTGGGGGCTTGAGGACATCTTTTAGTGTCAACATTAGATGATAATAATCAGATATTAAATAACTGGATACTATTACATATAATACAATCATCACCACAATCACCATCATCACCACCACCATCACCACCACCATCACCACCACCATCATCATCATCACCATCACCACCATCATCACCACCACCATCACCACCACCATCATCACCACCATCATCACCACCACCACAATCATCATCACCATCATCAACACCACCACCATCATCACCACCACCATCACCACCACCATCACCACCACCATGATCATCATCACCACCACCATCACCATCATCACCACTATCACCACCACCACCACCACCAGTACTACCACCACCACCATCACCATCATCATCACCACCATCATCACCACTATCACCACCACCATCACCACCACCATCACCACCACCATCACCATCATCATCACCACCATCATCACCATCATCACCATCGTCACTACCATCATCACCACCATCAGCATCACCATCATCACCACCATCACCACCATCATCACCACCACCATCACCATCACCACCATCACCATCATCACCATCATCACCACCATCACCACCACCATCACCACCATCACCACCACTACCACCATCACCACCACCATCACCATCACCACCACCATCACCACCACCATCACCACCATCACCACCACCATCACCACCACCATCACCATCACCACCATCACCACCACCACCACCATCACCATCACCATCACCACCATCACCACCACCATCACCACCACCATCACCATCATCACCACCACCATCACCACCACCATCACCACCATCACTACCACCATCACCACCACTACCACCATCACCATCACCATCACCACTATCATCAATCACAGAAAGACAGGAATGAATGTTCAACTCCCGCTGTGGTGTCCCACTTTGGGCCCCTGTCTTCTACCATAAAGGCCTTATAAACAATAAGTTTTTTACAAAAACTAAACATTCTTACAAAGAAAACCTCATATTTTCGTTCTTGTTCTTTGCCCACCTATTCCTGGGTGGGTCATGGTTCTTCAGACACGCCTTCCAGTGGGTCCTATCAGAAGAAACTGTCTCCAAATGACCTGGGTGGATCCCCAAATGAGACCAACTGTGCTCATGAATGTTATCCAACCATCTTGCTTATGGTCTGCCTCAGAGTCTCCTGCTGGTTGATTTTACCCATAAAATCTGTCCAGCAATTCTTCCTTTAGACATTCTACCCACAAGTCCATAATATCAGAGCTGTGATCTTTCTATGTGGAGAACTAGTGGCTCTAATTGGAGCAACTCCCTGATTTTATAGCTATGCACTCTATGAAGTAACTTTACTCTAAAGGCTCTTTGGGGAGCTTCATTTCACTTGCTTGTATTTGTGATCACTGATCATATTTTTTCAGTGATTAAACAAGATTCATGACCATAGGTGTGGATAAGCACAAATGCAAAATTTGGCTTTTACATCTACCGTCCTTCTGAACCAACAAACTATCGTGATCAAACAAATTTTTTTCTGTTCATGTTGGGATATTTGATGGTTTAAAGGTGTTTTATTGGTTTCACTCATTTGACTGTGGCCAAACTGGAGCCTAACCCTAACCCTGCTCCATTGGACTATGGCCAAACTGGAGCCTAACCCTGCTCCATTTGACTGTGACCAAACTGGAGCCTAACCCTAACCCTGCTCCATTGGACAGGTGATCAGGGTCTGAGTCAGTTCTTGTTTAGAGTTACCGTATTTCCCGGCATCAAAGACGATTCATCCTCGAGGACACACCCTAATTTTAACAACCAAAATTTTTGAAAAGGCTTTGAAAAAAAATAATAAACAACCTTCGGCTTCCAGGACACATGGTAGATTTTTTAGACTTATTTTAAGACAAAAGTAGTGTCTTCAATGCTGGGAAATATTGTACTTTTTTTCAAGATGGGCCATGAAAGGTAAAAGTTAAAAATGGAAGTCTTACCATTATAATTCCAAGCAGAAACAGCTAACAATGAAGAATCTTGTTCCAATATTGGCATTGATTGTGCCATATAGAATAGGAAGTCTGGTGACAACAACAGCTCCTCTTCAATGAAGATTATATAATCCTGAAACATAAATACACAGATTAACAACAGTAACAAGAAATTACCCAAATATAAAGATCTAGAAATAGAAATAACTCATATGTGTACAACAACAGTGTTACAGTGTAGTGACAACAACAACAGTGTTACAGTGTAGTGACAACAACAACAGTGTTACAGTGTAGTAACAACAACAACAGCAGTGTTACAGTGCAGTGACAACAACAACAACAACAACAGCAGTGTTACAGTGTAGTGACAACAACAACAACAGTGTTACAGAGTAGTGACAACAACAACAGTGTTACAGTGTAGTAACAACAACAGTGTTACAGTGTAGTAACAAGAACAACAGTGTTACAGTGTAGTGACAACAACAACAACAACAGTGTTACAGTATAGTGACAACAACAACAGTGTTACAATGTACTAACAACAACAACAACAACAGTGTTACAGTGTAGTGACAACAACAACAGTGTAACAGTGTAGTGGCTGTGATGGAATAACAACAGTGGTTACAACACCAGAAATAACAATAACATCAGCTACTGCAATAAATAGAGTCTTTACTGAGTTTTATATAACTAAATGTTTGTATGTATTGATGGTATCACAATTTGAATGTAATAGAAGTGAGGCCAATTTAGATGTACTTTTCATTGATAAATAATGTCCGTTTGCAAACCAGCTTCTAAACCATGCAGCGATGCCTGCACTTAAGAGTAAATAAATAAATACTTCATAATTTATATTATATTCAAATTTAAAATGACTTGCTAAGGTCCCACCCCCCTTCTGCCTTCCATAACAAGATATTCTCTTTGTAACTATTGTTGCTGATTTAAAATGTCAGCAGAAAATGAAATTTTTGTAAAATTAGTAAATTAGATCAATTTCTAAACATTGGGAGTGGGGTGGGGGCTATATGACATTACAAAATACAACAACAAAACAATCATATTTTTCTCCTTCAATAGAAATCAATAAAGCAGCATATTTTGATCAATACATTGATGGCTGTATATTACTACACTCATCATTACTGCCACTCATCTATTTTACATATTATTATTATTATTATTACTGTGATAATGGTGATAATGATGGTGGTGGCATTCATGGTGATCATGATTATCACCATGACGACTGATGGTGATGATGGTGATGATGGTGACAACACTGATGATGATGATGATAGTGGTCATGATGATAGTGATGATGTCAGTAGTAGTGGTGGTGGTGGTGGTGATAGTGATGATGGTTGTAGTGGTGGTAATGGTGGTGGTGGTGGTGGTGGTGGTGGTAATGGTGGTGGTGGTGGTAATGATGGTGGTGTTAATGGTAGTGGTGGTGCTGTACTGGTGATGGCAGTGGTAGTAATGATAGTGATAGTGGTGGTGGTGGTGGTGGTAGTGATGATGGTGATAGTGGTGGTGGTGGTGATGATAGTGATAGTGGTGGTGGTCATGGTGGTGGTGGTGATAGTGGTGGTGGTGGTGATAGTGGCAGTGGTCGTGGTGATAGTGGTGGTGGTGGTGGTGATAGGGGTGGTGGTGGTGATAGTGGTGGTGGTGGCGGTGGTGGTCATGGTGGTGATAGTGGTGGTAGTGATAGTGGTGGTGGTGGTGGTGGTGGTGGTGATAGTGGTGATGGTGGTGATGGTGGTGGTGATGATGAAGATAGTCTACAGGTAGTGGTGGTGGTGATGATGAGAGTGGTGGTGGTAGTGCTGTACTGGTGATAGCAGTGGTAGTAATGATGGTGATAGTGATGGTGGTGGTGGTGGTGATGATGATGATGATGATGATAGTCTACAGGTAGTGGTGGTGGTGATGGCTATGACTGTGATGTTGATGACAACGATGGCAACGATGATGATGATTCTGATGGTGATAATGATGATGATATTGATGCTGATGGTGGTGATGGTGATGATGGTGATGATGGTGATGGTGGTGATGGTGACAACGATGACATCAGCAGTAATAACAACAACAATATTTTACACTAATAGTTCCAGACATTTCAGTGAATGTCTGCTGAAAATAAAATTAAGGAGAGCAATTCTCTGAAACAATAACACCTGTAACATCATAATCACATTGATCATCATCATCATCACCATCACCATCATCATCATCATCGCCATCACCATCATCATTACCATCATCATCATCATCACCATCTTCATCATCATCACCATCATCACCATCTTCATCATCTGGCCGCCTCAATCAAAATCAACTCAACAATTGTTCCCCCACGTGGGTCTGTCGTTCATTGCCGTTGCCAAGTCCTGGATTTCAATACCAGAATCTCTGGAGATGACATTGGGGTAGGAGAGCTTGCACCCCTTGTTATTTGTGACTGTTTGCGGTTTCCAAAGCACTAATGGGGACACAACCTCAGAGGTGGCATGGTAACAGTGGGTAGCAAATCTTACTCTCCTTTTACGTACATCGACAGATATGCGTGGGAGGCCGGCATATATCTCTCTCAAAGTCAGATGTCACCAGCTTATGTTCTGAATGCGTCAAAGTAGATGAGTGTAGGTGCCATCAAAGCGTTTTCGTTGACTTCTCATCACCCAAAAAACTTCCCGAGAATATCACTTATTCCCATTTCTGCAAAAATCTACAACAAGCTAATCCTCAACTGGAT
Organism: Eledone cirrhosa; assembly: GCA_964016885.1. Classification (NCBI taxonomy): domain Eukaryota; kingdom Metazoa; phylum Mollusca; class Cephalopoda; order Octopoda; family Eledonidae; genus Eledone; species Eledone cirrhosa. The sequence goes on from OZ024751.1 coordinate 26,082,805, forward strand.
AGTTCCGTATGTTGATCCAATCCTTCGGAACAATCAAAACAGTTTTAGGTGTGGCAGATCTACACTTGCACAGATGTTGGCCTTGAGAAGAGTAGTGGAAGAAACTCCAAGAGACAAATTGCTCTGGTTTTTGTTGACTTTAGAAAAGCTTTTCACAGCATAAACCGAGACATTCTGTTTAAAATTCTACCTTTGTATGGTATCCCAGCAAGATACCATTGTGGAAGCAATTAAGGCTCAGTATCTCAACACAAGTGCCACTATTATCACCCCCTGATGGCCCCACAGAGTTCTTTGACATTTCAGCAGGAGTGTTACAGGGTGACACTGTTGCCCCATTTCTCTTTATCCTCGCACTAGACTACACCCTGAGAATCTCAATCGACAAAATCAATAACAAAGGCATAACCATCAAACCCCGCATGAGCTCTAGGCACCCCTCTAAACATCTCACTGACCTTGACTTTGTCGATGACATTGCACTTCTTGCAGATTGCCTAGAAAATGCGCAACAACTTTTGACATCTCTCCAGGAAGCAGCCGCCCTTGTTGGCCTTCATCTCAACAAGGGTTAAACAGAGTACATATCAAACTGTACAGGCAACAACATCAAAGCAATCAACGACAGTGATATCAAGCAAGTCAAGAATCTTAATTGAGTCCTGGATCATGGACTCTGGGAAGGATTTCGCCACCAGAAAGGCCCAAGCATGGTCAGCTTGCAACAAGATGGATCGAGTTTGGCGTTCAAATCTTTCCAACCACACCAAGATCAGACTCTTCCAAGGAACAATTCAACCAATCTTGCTATATGGAAGTGAAACATGGACGCTTTCATCCAAACAACAAAAGCGCTCAACTAATAACAAAACAACAACAATAATAATAACGCCAACACTAACTATGATGACAAACAATGACATCAACAGCAACAATAACAATGATGACAACATCAACAACAACAATGACAACAGCAAAACTAACAACAACAACAACACTAACAACAACAAGTATTACTTACATTGTCTGGGAATACATTCCAGGCCATATCAATAGCTTTCATCATAACATCTGAAGAGATAAAAATAGATAGATAGATATATAGAGAGGTAGAGAGAGGGGTGGATAGATAGAGAGAGAAAGTGAGAGTGAGAGATAGAGAGAGTGATAGATAGATAGATAGATAAATAGATAGTTGGACAGATAGATAGATAGGTAGAGAGAGAGAGTGAGAGAGAGAGAGGAAGGAATGAAGGGAAAGAGAAGTAGAAAGGAAAGAAGGAAGAGAAAGAGGTAAGTAAGCAGAGATAGATAGATAGTTGATCAAGACAAAGACAGACAAACAGACATGCAGTAATACAGACACACAGGCAGCCATCATATATACATGATCGCTGCAACTCGATTTCAAGTAATGTCATCGCTTGATACTTAAACCTACATCACAAATGTGACTTTCTAGTCCTGCTAGGGTCTTGCCTATGGCCAGCAATACCATGCAATGCATAAAATGTCACATATCAAGCAATGCCTGTGCTTGAAGCTTTTTTAAGTGAGGAAAGGCTTTGCACAGGGCCAATCCCACTCTCTGAACACTGAATACATACATACATACATACATACATACATACATACATACATACATACATACATACATACATACATAGATGATGATGGCTGCCCCCTCGTTATCGAGTATGGCCATTGTACGATATACCATTATTAATAATTATTAATTAATTCTATCGTGCAATGCTTGTGCGTGAAGATATTTTTTTAAAGTAAGGAAAGACTGTGCACTGAGCCAATCCCACTCTCTGAGAGAGCTAGCTATAACCTGAAAAGAAGAAAAGATCAACATCATCGGTAACTACTGAGCCACAGGATTTATATCGGAGTTATCCCAGTTTCCTGAGTTACCTTCTCCTAGAAGAATGCCCTGACAAAGGCTAGGGGTCCTTCACTCTCAGTGGTTTAACCCCGCAGTACATGTGTATATCCATATTTACACACTTTCGGATGGCTGTTGACTCTTATGAGTTCTTCCGCCCTTTGTCAGGTTTTGTTTTTTGTCCTGCGGGGTGTCCAAAATCACCCTCCTCACCAAGTAAACTTGGTGGGGTTGCCGGTTTAGTCGCCAACGACCCGACCATGCGACAGGTTGTAGTGGGTTACATGTTACCCGTAGCACTTAAGAGTGACCCGACATAACATACATAGATACATATATAGATACAGACAGACAGACAGACAGACAGACAGACAATGAGAAAGAGACAGACAGACTGACAACAGACAGAGAGAGAGAGACAGACAACAGACAGACAGACAGAAAGAGTGAGAAACAGACTGACAGACAGACAGACAGACAGACAGACAGACAATGAGAAAGAGACAGACTGACAACAGACAGAGAGAGAGAGACAGACAACAGACAGACAGACAGACCGACCGACAGCAGACAGACAGACAGAAAGAGTGAGAAACAGACTGACAGACAGACAGACAGACAGACAGAAAGAGTGAGAAACAGACTGACAGACAGAACACAGACAGACAGACAGGCAGAGAGACAAACAAAGAGATACCCAAAGATATTTGTCTGATGTTCAGCCAGCATCAACCATAACACAGAACATAAGAATACATACATCTACACAGGTAAGATATTTAATTGAGAGTGGAGGGAGGTAACTTACTTGTGTATTTAGTGCTGCTAGTCAGGGAACGATTCTGGAAGCCGAATAGTTCAGCCAATTCAGAGTATTCTGGAAATTTCTCATCCCAGCAGACCTAGGAACAAATATAGGAAATTAAAATGGTGGTGGTGGTGATGGTGCCTGTGGTGATGGTGTTGCTGCTGCTTGTGTGATAGGAATAGTGGTAGTGGTAGTAGTAGCAGTAACACAGTTAGTTATTTTATTAAATTCTTGAATATTTTAAAATCATAGACAGAGTTTTTCAATAGAAATGTGGTAATTAAATTAATACATGGCACACAAGACAACATTTTAAGCTTGAAAAAAATCTCTCATTTTGGGCCAGATGTATCTGGAACTTCTATTGATTGCTTCTCTTCCTCCACATGGGTCAGACCTTTCTAGAACTTTTATTGATTGCTTCTGTTACCCCTGTTGGACCAGATCTATCTGGAACATCTTTTGACTGCTTCTGTTGCCGCTCTTGGGCCAGATCTTTGGGCCAGACCTATCTGCAGCTCCTTTTGGCTGCTTACCTTCCACATCTTGGGCCAGATGTATCTTGAACTCTGTTTGATTGTTTCTTCTCTTCCTCTTCTTGTGCCAGATCTACTTGGAATTCCTATTGGCTGCTTCTGTTCCTCTTGGACCAGACCCAGCTGGAACTGTTATTGTCTAACACAGAATTTCAAGTTAATAAACTTGAGATCAACTTTGTATGTCATGTTGATTTGTAGTATGTTTCAATTCTCCAAGAAAATCAGTGAAATAAAATATTGTTTGGCACAAGGGGGTTACATTGTTGAAGAAATATAGTTCCAACAGAGAGGGTTAGAGAAATATAGTTCCAACAGAGAGGGTTAGAGAAATATAGTTCCAACAGAGAGGGTTAGAGAAATATAGTTCCAACAGAGAGGGTTAGAGAAATATAGTTCCAACAGAGAGGGTTAGAGAAATATAGTTCCAACAGAGAGGGTTAGAGAAATATAGCTTCAACAGAGAGGATTAGAGAAAATCAATGAAATAAAAGAGAAAAATTGTTCTCTATTGTTTTTCACCTCATAAAATATGATTTTTTTTAGGAGGTGAATAACTAAACTCATATGTTCACACCTTGTTTAGTTAAGTATGTGTGAATGTTTAAGAAGTATTTTTGTTGTTATAATTGAAAGATATATATGTACACACACACACACGTGTGTGTATATATATATGTGTGTGTGTGTATATATATATATACGCACATTTATATATAACCTTAGCTGTTAAATTCCCTATCATAGATAATAACAAAAGGATCTCAAGTCTATGTTATTCACAAATTCAGACAAAACCATCCAAACATGTAAGACTAAACTAATCTATCATAGAAATATCAGACAAAACAAAGTAAGAAACTAATCAAATCTTTCACAGCCCAAAAACAAATTTATATGACAATAATGAAACCTATAGTAATTAATAAGGCAATTTTTTGCTAAAAAGTCTATAAAATTTGAAAATGGCCTAGAAATGGCAGGAAAAACTTATTTTGATCAAAAATAACAAATTAATACTTTTTTATGTCTAAAAAGTCTAAACTTTATTATAAAGTCAAAATAAAGTCTAAAAATGTTTAAATATAAAATACTGATTAAAATCTTATTTAAAATACTAATAATTGTCAAATCTTTGCAATCAAAGAAAACATCTGAAATCTTAGAGAAAGAAAATAAATTTTAAAAACAAGAAATAAAGCAATTAATAAAAGGAGTTGGTTAAAGAATTCTTTAAGGAATTAATAGAAATCTAACGAAATGAAGCTGGTGAAAACTAGAATCAGTGGTGATATAGTTAATCTAAATTTATATACATATCACACACACTCATGAATATTGTTGCCAGTTCTGTTTCCCAAGGGAACTTTGGATGGCATTGGGCAGAATCTACAAGCAATAAAACCAGAAGAAATGGTAATATTTATACATATGTGTGTGTGAGAGAGAGAGAGAGAGAGAGAGAGAGAGAGAGAGAGAGAGGGAGAGAGAGAGAGAAAGAAAGAGAGAGATAGAGCATTTGGTAATCAAAAGAAGGAAAGTAGGGGTAAAAGCCAAACTCTCTATCTTCAATTTGGTATTCGTGCCAACCTTTACCTAAGGTCATGAATCTTGGGTAATGACAGAAAGAATACGATCATGAAATGGGGTATATATGGGAGTAATATATTATATTTTGACACCTTGTTCCTACTTTATTAAGTGGATTGGCAGTATCGGTAGAGGGTCAGACACCATGCTTTGCAGTATAGAGTTATGGCCCTTTATAATCTGAGTTCAAATCCCGCCGATGTTAACTTTGCCTTCCATCCTTACAGGGTCGGTAAAATAAAGTACCAGTCACGCACTGGGGTCAATTTAATCCACAAACGAATTATAGGTACACTCCATCCTATGAGCTTCCAAACAGTTTCCATCTAACCAGTTTCACTCACAAAGCTTGGGTCAACTGAAGACAATTTTAAAAGGCACTTGTCTTAAAATGTCATGCAGTGGGATTGAACCTGAAGAGGTCAAATGAGGTTGAAGCATGTCTGAAGTTGTCACCATACTTCTAAACATTTGATAGTTGATTGAAGTTAAAACAATAAAGAAGAAAAACAAATGCATCTTAAAATCCCTTACCAAAACCATTTTGGGGTTTAAGCCACACTGCATGATAATAGTTTGAAATGTATTCACCACTGCATTATGGTTAACACCTGGAAGTATATGACATGAAAATCATTAATTTTTACAGGTAAATACCAAATTTCTATACATATCTGTATACAACTATGCCTGAAGCTAAATCATAATTCTATTTCATTAATTTCTCTTTTCAAGATAAAGGATTATATATAGATCACCATCATCACCATCACCATCATCACCATCATCAACACACTCGTCATCATCATCATCATCATAACCTTCTCTCTTCAGAGACTAGCAGCACAACCCAACACTGTGTTCACGATATCATTAACTCTTTAACACCTAAGCTGGTTATATCCAGCCACAATTCCCTCACCTCTTTCTGTTCAAACCAGCTGTAACTGGTCACTCATAGATTCAATATAATCTGAAATAATTATGTGAAGTAAAGCCTTTACCATGAAAATACAATAGTAAATATAGAGACTAAAGTAAATGCTAAATAATATATATAGACTAATGTAAATACTAAACGGTTAAAAAGCTAAAATTGAGATATAAAAGTGTCAGGTACCTGATATAATAAAGTAGAAGTTAACTTACCTGGTATAATAACGATAGGTGTTGAAAATATTTTATGTCCTTTGAAGTTGCTGTAGACTAGTGCCACAGGTTTGATAATGTCATCAACATGGCCGACTATATAAACAAATAATAGTGATAATAATAATGGTTTCTGGTTTAGGCACATGTCTAACAATTTGGGGATGGGAAAGTCAATTAATTCAAACCAGTGTATTACTGGTACTATATTTTATTGAACCCGTAAGGATGGAAAGGCAAAGCTAATCTTGGCAAGAATTATGGCATTCCAAATAAATATACTTATTCCAATCTCAATATATCTCATCAGGGAATTATTCAATTTTAATTTTAGATTTATAGAACTATGAAAATCAGAGTAGTTTTTTTTTAATTATAAAGATGGTGAGAGAGAGAAATGAATCCAAATATGTATTTACATGTAACAAACTAGACACAGAAATAGAACAAACAACCAACTAGTGACAAGTAAATAACCGCATAAATAAATAAAAACACACACACACCTGGATATAATGTATGCGCAAGCCAAGTATATAGCACACAACATACAAAAACAAGATGGTGTAGGACAGAACACAGAAGAGACACAAAACATTAATTTATAGCAATTAAGCTATAACAAGTAGATATAGAATTTATGTGACATCAGGAAAAAGTGTGGTGCTTCTTATAGCACCAAAGTCTCGGGGGTGTAACAGGAAATGAAAAGAAGAAAAGGGAAAAAAGCAAGAAGAAAGTAATATATCATGTTATAAAAATATAAACCATTTAAATTAAGGGAGGAGAAGGGATAACATGTTCGTCACAGATTATTAATGATAAACTTAGGAAAATTAACAGAGAGGACAAGACAACAATGCAGTAGAAAAGTTCAAAGGGTAAATGATGACAAATAAAACAAAACAAAGTAATGTTTTACCCAGTATATTTCAATATATTTCAGGGTTAATATCCTCTTTTCAAATGTGGAGTTAAAACATTCCAAACAAAATGAATGATTGATGTATTCTTCCATCATCTGCCATTTTTCTACCACAGTGTACCAGTTTTTTGAAAATGATCAGTCATTTATTATCTCACAATGCTTCACATGAACTACACTAATATGTGTGTATAGTCGGTGAATTGGCAGAGTCGTTAGAACAATGGATAGAATACCTTGTGGTATTTGTTCCGGCTCTCTGCTCTCTCAGTTCAAATCCCATTAAGGTCAACTTTTGACTTTCATCCTTTCGAGGTCAATAAAAAAGTACCAGTCTAGTACTGGGGTCAATTCTTCTTCTATCAAGAGTTACAGGACCATCACACCCCTACCACTCTATCAGGTGTTACAAGACCATCACACCCCTACCACTCTATCAGGTGTTACAGGACCATGACACCCCTACCACTCTATCAGGTGTTACAGGACCATGACACCCCTATGACTCTATCAAGAGTTACAGGACCATCACACCCCTACCACTCTATCAGGTGTTACAGGACCATCACACCCCTACCACTCTATCAGGTGTTACAGGACCATCACACCCCTACCACTCTATCAGGTGTTATGGGACCATCACACCCCTACCACTCTATCAGCTGTTACAGGACCATCACACCCCTACCACTCTATCAGGTGTTATAGGACCATCACACCCCTACCACTCTATCAGGTGTTACAGGACCATCACACCCCTACCACTCTATCAGGTGTTACAGGACCATCACACCCCTACCACTCTATCAGGTGTTACAGGACCATCACACCCCTACCACTCTATCAGCTGTTACAGGACCATCACACTCCTACCACTCTATCAAGAGTTACAGGACCATCACACCCCTACCACTCTATCAGGTGTTACAGGACCATCACACCCCTACCACTCTATCAGCTGTTACAGGACCATCACACTCCTACCACTCTATCAGGTGTTATGGGACCATCACACCCCTACCACTCTATCAAGAGTTACAGGACCATCACACCCCTACCACTCTATCAGGTGTTATGGGACCATCACACCCCTACCACTCTATCAGCTGTTACAGGACCATCACACCCCTACCACTCTATCAGGTGTTACAGGACCATCACACCCCTACCACTCTATCAGCTGTTACAGGACCATCACACCCCTACCACTCTATCAGCTGTTACAGGACCATCACACTCCTACCACTCTATCAAGAGTTACAGGACCATCACACCCCTACCACTCTATCAAGAGTTACAGGACCATGACACCCCTACCACTCTATCAGCTGTTACAGGACCATGACACCCCTACCACTCTATCAAGAGTTACAGGACCATGACACCCCTACCACTCTATCAGCTGTTACAGGACCATCACACCCCTACCACTCTATCAAGAGTTACAGGACCATGACACCCCTACCACTCTATCAGCTGTTACAGGACCATGACACCCCTATGACTCTATCAAGAGTTACAGGACCATCACACCCCTACCACTCTATCAGGTGTTACAGGACCATGACACCCCTACCACTCTATCAGCTGTTACAGGACCATGACACCCCTACCACTCTATCAAGAGTTACAGGACCATCACACCCCTACCACTCTATCAGGTGTTACAGGACCATGACACCCCTACCACTCTATCAGCTGTTACAGGACCATGACACCCCTACCACTCTATCAAGAGTTACAGGACCATCACACCCCTACCACTCTATCAGGTGTTATGGGATCAAACATACAATATGCATGTGCGTGCGTGTACAGTGAATGTCAAGGAAACTGGGAGTAACACCATCAAATGAGTCTCCAGGTTTGAAACAGACTTTTAGAAATTAGCAGCCATGTTTACCTCAGTTTAGATAAATGCTAAATGTTAGTAGAAAATAATTACAGAATTCAAAACTATTACCCCAAATCTTCATGTAATAACTTACTGTCGCAGAAATCCACATAACCTTCATATTTTACACAAAACTCTCGTCTGTTGTCATTTCTGTATGCCATTGGATCAGGTCTTACTTTTGTTCCTTGCACTGAAATAAAACATTATTATTATTAAAAAGCAATGCACTGGGTAATTGCTGGCCTTGTGCCAAAAGTAGAAACAATTATTATTATTAAAAAGCAATGGGTTGGTGCTATCTTTTGCAGTATTTAGTTACAATTTTCTTAGCTTTGAGTTCAAATCCAACCAAAGTCAACTTTGCATTTCTTCCTTCCCAAAGTCGATAAAAAATAAAGTACCAGTTAAATACTGAGATTGATTTAATCAACTTTCTCCTGCCTACAAATTGCTGGCCTTATACCAATAATTATTATTATGTCCTCCCTCAGGATTGATCTTAATTCCTGGTTTGTCTAGAAACTGGACCACATCCAGTGGTCTTATAGTGGTAAATCCCATCGTAAAAGGAAAATACTTCTCTAAAGGAATGTAACTCAGATGAATTTAGCTATTTTCTATGAATGCCAGGGTAAGTAGTGGGGTCTAGATAATTGACAAAAATAGCAATCAAGGCAGTGCCCCAGCATGGCCATGACCACAGCCCAAAGACTGAAATCAGTAAAGGAGTAAGAAAGGTATAAGGTTTAAGTTGTTTAGTCATAACTTACATTTATATGGAACACAAGCAAATAACTGCATACTGTTTGGCCAGCCACTGTCAGGTTTGGCATAGCTTATCTGGAATGAGAAAATTAAAAACATTATCATCATCATCACCCACATCACCATCATCATCAAAATAATCATCACCATCATAATCATCATTTTCATCATCATAATAATAATCATTGTAATCATGGAGCAGATACAAACTATGCAATGTGGAAATGCCTAAACAGGCTAAGATCTGGTGCTGGACGTGCAAAAGTCACTTTTGTAAAAATGGGGATATTTAACCCTTTAGCATTTAAATCAGCTATATTCGGCCAGAATTCTCTCACCTCATTCTGTTCAAACCGGCTGTAACTGGCTGTTCATACTTACATTAAGGTAGTGTTCTCAAAATAAATAACATCAAAATCTCATAGATTCAATATTATGTGAGGTAAAGCTTTTACCATCAAAAGGCAATAGTATATATATAGTAATGTAAATGTTAAAGGGTTAAAGGATGGGGATGTTGTGTGTGACTGCATCATTGGAAATATATGGCGGAGTCATCATCATCATCATTTTACATCCGCTTTTCCCTGCTTGCAAGGGTGGGACAGCATCTCTCCACTTGTCACGGCCCTTCATCATCTCTTCCGTGAGCTTCAACGATCTGAGGTCTGCTCTCACCACCTCTACCCATGTTTTTTGTGGTTTTCCTCTAAAGCGTCTTCCTTCTACTGGGATTTTTTTACCCAGCGGTCATCCTCCATGTGAATCACATGTCCATACCATTGCAGTTTTCTCTCCTGCAGACTACAACTTATCCCTCTTATACACAGTTTCTCTCTAAACTCATCTATGCTTGGTCGTTCACGCACATTGACATTGTACATGTGATGTGCATGGAGGATGACCGCTGGATGAAGAAGTGCTAAGAAATCCCAGTGGAAGGAAGATGCAGTAGAGGAAGACCACGAAAAACATGTGCGGAACTCACAGAGGAGATGATGAGAGACCATGACGAATGGAGAGATGCTTGGTGGTTGTTTCTGATGAAACCGTGGAATTTTCACAGGGGCTGCCAGTAATAATAATAGTGATGATGATGGGTTTTTTTTAAATGGCAATGGGCTACAAATTTGAGGACAGGATAAGTTTGTTTAAATCTACCTCAATATATAACTGGTATTTTGTTTAACTGAGTCTGGAATGATGAAAGACAGAAACAACACAGGCAGAATTTGAACTCAGAACATAAATATTGAAAGTCATACTTTATCCAACATTTTGTCCAACTCCAACAGAAAATATTAATAAACAAATAACTTTGTGGCAATATTAAGTTTGTAAGTAGAGCCTAGATTTCTGGTAACTTCACACAAAATGTGTTAAGACAATCAACATATCAAATATGTGTTAATAAGGTTTCATTAGGATGGAATGAAAAAAAAAAAAACATTTCTTAATAAAAAAGAAAGGAAAATAGTTGATTAAGTTCACCTGTGCACAAAAATGTAGTAACATTTCTTTCTCACTTAGTCTTCTTTTCCTTTATTCTAAACAATAACAATAACAATAACAACAATAATAATAATAATCTCTTTTGTTTTGAGTTTTTTTTATTTATTTATTTCTTTTTCATAATGATATCAACACCAATAATGGTTTCTAATTTGAAAAGAGGAGAAGTAAAGTTGGGGTTGGCGGCAGGATTTGGACTTAGAAAATACAGCAAGGTACCACACCCTCAGCTCTAATGATTCTCATAATCCACTTCTTTTAATAAGTTGTGATTTACAATTTAGGCTCAAGGTCAGCAATTTGAGAAGAAGGAGTAAAGTCGACTAAATCAACCCCAGTACGTCACTGGTATTTTATAGACACCGGAAGGAGGATAAGCAAAGTTGGCCTCAGCGGGATTTGAACTCAGCATATAGAAATAGCACAAGAGATATTATCCAATACCTTAACGAATCTGCCAAACAACAACTAGAGAAGTGTTGGTGGTGGTGGTGGTGGTGGTGGTGGTGGTGGTGGTGGTGGGAGGATGGTGGTGGTGGTGGTGGTGGGAGGGTGGTGGTGGTGGTGGTGGTGGTGGTGGTGGTGGTGGTGGTGGTGGTGGTGGTGGTGGTGGTGGTGGTGGTGGAGGTGGCGGTGGAGGTGGCGGTGGTGGCGGGCGGGGGGGGGGGGGGGGGTACTGGATGTGGTGAGGGGGGGGTGATAATGGTGGAGGAAGGAGGTGATAATGGTGGAGGAAGGGGGTGATGGTGGTGGAGGAAGGAGGTGATGGTGGTGGAGGAAGGTGATGGTGGTGGAGAGGGTGATGGTGGTGGAGGGAGGTGACGGTGGTGGAGAAAGGTGATGGTGGAGGAGGGAGGTGATGGTGGTGGAGGGAGGTGGTGGTGGTGGAGGAAGGTGGTGGTGGTGGTGGTGGAGGGAGGTGATGGTGGAGGAAGGTGATGGTGGTGGAGGAAGGTGATGGTGGAGGAAGGTGATGGTGGTGGAGGAAGGTGATGGTGGAGGAAGGTGGTGGTGGAGGAAGGTGGTGGTGGAGGAAGGTGGTGGTGGAGGAAGGTGGTGGTGGAGGAAGGTGGTGGTGGAGGAAGGTGATGCCATTACACACCTCTATCGGGGGTGGACTAAATGACTCTATAAACTTGATATTTACAAATTAACAAAGAGATGTTACCTGTAATTGTCTAAATATCTTCACAAAAACACCCCACTTATTATTTTATATAAAAGTGTGGAGGGGTGATGTTGGAGAGAGGAGGTTGCCAGCAGAAGAAGAGGTATCTTTACACACCTGTCATTGGGTGGGGTGGAGGTACATTT
>OZ024751.1:26102691-26117691 GCA_964016885.1 Eledone cirrhosa
TCATTAAGATTCTTTTCCTACTATATCAAGCATTAAACTAACACATACAAGGAGTTTAAGCAGAACTGAGATAATCAATGAAATTTAGTATAAGTTAGAAGATAGAAAAGCTAGAAAGATGAAGAAATTGGTAAACTTACTTGATGGCAGAATCATCCCAGACAACAACCATAATAATGTATTCACTTGGTAATTCTTCAAGAAATATTTCTAAATCTGTACTATCTGGAAAGGAAAAACAGACAATGAACATCTACATGGTAGAGTTACATATGGCATTGGGGAATAATGGACATTAGCCCCAAAATATGTTAACCAACATTAACCCCAAAATAGGTTAACTAACATTAATAAAAATTGGTAACCAAGATTAACCCCAATATAGGTCAACCAAGATTAACACCAAAATAAGTTAACTAATATTATCTGAAAAACAGGTCAAAAATGATTTCTATCATCATCATTTAGTACATGTCTTCCTTGGGTTGTGTTGTTAAAGACAGTACTCAAGTGTAGCTGCAACTGACATCTCAGATGAACCAGAAGTAAACATCTTGCCTACATATTCCACATTCTAACGAGATCATTCTATCATCATACCACCAGGGAGATTATCATGTCCTTGATACAGCTGAAGAGTTCTCACAACTCTTTGTTTGGCAGGTTTTCTATAGCTGGATTCCCTTCTTATCATTAACAACTTTATTATGTAGATCACCAACACTAGGGAGATTGTTGTGTTAATGAAACAACTGAAGAGTATTGCTGGTGCTCCTACACTACAACAAAACATATAAAATAAATGAGGATACCCTTGAGACTGTGATAGGAAAACTCCAAGATAAGAAAACACTAGGAAGAGACATGATTGTCAGTTACTGGTACAAAAACTAATATTCTATCGGATGTATCTTATCGACCTCTACCAACAAGTTCTCAAGGGAGATACACTTATACCAGAATGGTTGACATTAGCACAAACAATACTGATCCCCAAAAACAAAGACACCTACTTGGCAAAAAACAACCGACCCATTGCATGCCAGAACCTGATGTATAAGATGTATACAGCCTGCCTGAACCTATTTCTCTAAGATCACTGAAAATAATAACATCATCACAGATGAACAAGCAGCTGGAAAGAAAGGGGTTTGGGGATGTGCTGAACAACTCCTAATCAACAAAACTGCGATGTCAGAGGTGTGACAACTTAGGAGGAATATGACTACAATCTGGCTGGACTACAGGAAAGCTTTTGATTCTGTTCCCCACTCTTGGATGATAGAGGTCCCCGACTTGCTAAAGGCCCAGACATTATTATCAGAGCCTAGAGAAGCTGTCTTCTTCTTGGGCTACTATCCTAAAGTTAAAAACAGAGAATGAGGACTCTATTTTCACTGATAAAATAGAATACCACAGGGGTATATTTCAAGGAGACAGTCTCTCTGTGATTCTATTTATCCTGTCATTAAACCCCTTGTCCTTTCTGCTCAAGAAATGTGAAGGATACATCATTGGCTCATAGGAGGACAGAAATATGAACTTAACCCATAATTTCTTTGTGGGCGATCTGAAACTCTATGCCAAGAACATAGATGTGATGAAGAAAAATCTCGACCTGGTTACAACATTCTCAAAGAATATAGGAATGGCATTTGGGCAAAATAAATGTTCATATATGACTGTAAAGCGGGGAAAAACTACAACCCAATCTAGCAACATTGTCATCTATGGCCTAACTGTTTCACCAATATCTGATGAGGACTGCTATAGATACCTGGGAATAGATGAGAACATATCCTATAATGGTATCTGTAATAAGGAACGCGTAACCAGGGAATATTACACCCAATTAAGAAAAATATGGTCATCGGAACTCTCTGTGCACAATAAAACAGTTGCTCACAATACTTTTGTTTTTGCTGCAAAGTGTCTGATGTTAAATATGCTGCCAGAGGTTCAATAGTAGATGTAAACACCACACTCGCAATTCCTGAATGCAATATAGAAAACCATTGCAAAGTATATGGCAAACAGGGTCAGTGCTGGAATATCCCCTTTTTTCACTCCATTTTTTACTGAAATAGGCTCCGACATGTTACCTCTAACATTAATCCAAGCCTTCATGTATTCATGGAAAGACCTAACCAAAGCAAGGAACTTATCAGGGCAATCAAGTTTCTGGAGAACCTTCCACAATGCATATCTGTTAACAGTATTGAAAGCTTTTGTCAGATCAACAAAAACCTGATACAGATCCAAACCTTATTCCATGTACTTCTCCTGCAGCTGTCTAGCTGAGAAGATCATATCAGTAGTGCCGCATCCAGCATGAAAACCAGATTGACTTTCAGGAAGAACACAATCTGCAATGTGTGTCAACAGACAGTCCAGAAGAACCCTACATAAAATGTTTCCTATGACAGAAAGCAATGATATACCTCTGTAGTTTCCACAATCATTCTTGTTACCCTTTCTCGTGTACAAGACCACCATTACTGCATCCCTCGAGTCCTCAGGTATGGATTCACTAGCCCATATCCTGCCAAACAAAGACTGAAGATGTCGCAGAAGTCTCTCACCACCATATTGTAAGAGCTCTGCATTTATGCCATCCATACCTGGAGACCTTCCACTGTTCAGCTCCGAGATAGCTACTGCAACCTCCATAAGCGTCAGTGGTTCTGCAAGAGCTATTTTCACAGATTTTTCAGGAATGAGATTGAGGAAATCTTCATTGATGACAGAAATCTTACAGAATTTTGTGGAGAATATACATTCTTCTGGAAAGGAAGAGATGAAGGAACCAGAAGAGAGGCTGGGGTAGCATTTGCTGTTAAGACTGCTCTTGTGAATGGATGGATGGATGGATACATACCTACATACGTACGTGCATACATACATACATACATACATACATACATACATACATACATACATACATACATACATACATACATATAACAGTATATTGTAATAACAATAATACATTACCATCTTTGTAAGTATCAAAGTTAGCAACATATGCAACCTTCTTGGCAATTGGATTAAAGGCAACAATGTTCATTCCTCGACCAGCATGATTAAGCCCCTTGGCCATTAATCTACAATAGAAGTGATCAAATATATATTTACTACAGTGCATAACACTCCCTGAAACATAAGTAATACACATGTAAAGTTTGGAAAAAATCGGTTGGGTACTTCTCGAGTTTTAGGGATTCAAACTCACAGACACACACACACAGACAGATACCCTCAGTTTTATATATATAGATTACAAAAATATTCCTGTATTCATCAATAGTGTGGCTTCATTAACAAGAGTTGCTTCCCTTAATCCCGTTCTTTTTTGTTCTTCGTGTAATATTGAAGAGATAAAAATGGATAGTTTCATAGATAGCACAAAGTAGATGAAAATATCACAGGTTACTGGAAATATGCTCCAGTTTTATTTATTTATGATCAGAAACATTTATAATCATATAAACAGTCCACAACTCATCAAACCCATGCTAGTGAGGAAAAATGGATGTAAAACAGTGCTGATGATGATGATATAGTGATTAAATACCGGGAGGTTATATCGATAGTTGGTAGAGCACCATACTTGAGTACATGTGTTTCACCTAAAGGATTCATTAACTCGTGTGTTACACGTGTGTACTAACTCTAACTCTCTCAGCGGTTGCGCTGGTATGGACATGTGATGCGTATGAAGGATGACAGCTGCATAAAAAGGTGCAGAGCACTAGAAAATGATGGAAACCGCGGAGTGGGGAGACCCAAGATGACCTGGGATGAGGTGATAAAAGCCGACCTTACCCAATTACACCTCTCAAAGACAATGTCACACGACCGTGACCTCTGGCGTCACGCAGTAATACAGAGTACCCGACTTCCCATGGATACATGCTGAAGCATATAAACAATATGCCCCCACACCCCCCACCGCAAGGTGGTCGTGGAGGTGCCACGGCAAAAAAGCACCCAGCCCACACTGTAAAGTGGACGTGTAGGCGCCACGGAAAAAGCACCCAGCACTCACTGTAAATGAGGTTGGTGTTAGGAAGGGCATCCAGCTGTAGAAATCAAGCCAGATCAGTTCCTGTATGAGCAAGGCATGGACAGCCGACCAGACACTGCACACAACAGGACAACCCGTCTAACCCATGCTAGCGTGGAAGAACGGACGTAAAACGGTGATGATGATGAAGAGTACTCAGTCCATAGGATGAGTTTAGTATAAATAATTACAACAGTGACATGCATTTGCCGGTGATGTAGGATATAACATTGTTAGTGCAAGAGTATCCGATTTTTATTGTATGGAAAATGCTGTACGGATGCTCATCGATGATTTCCTTCGAATGAAACAGTTCTAGTCCTGTAGAAGCCATTTCTATATATATATATATATATATATATATATATATATATATATATATATCATATTCAGCATCACTGTTTAACATTTATTTATCATACTTGCATGTGTGTGTGTGTGTACACACGTGTGTGTGTGTGTATATACAGATGGCATGTATGTGTGTGTACACATGTTTGTGTGTGTGTATATACAGGTGGCATGTGTGTGTGTGTGTACACACATGTTTGTGTGTGTGTGTGTAATGTTATTTACTTACAATCTATCATCAGCACATATTTTGGGGTAGTCCAAATTCTCCTTGCCAGTGTATAAATACACTGAAAATGTGTTCTCAGCGCAGCTATTTTCCATGCCACAGTTTGCTATACTTTCACCATATAAGATCTTCTCTCCCATCAGGATTTCAGTTATAACCGACAGCACAGGCTGTAATGGACCCACTAAAACACAGAGAAACAGTTTCTTTTAAATAAACAAATAGATTACAATACAATATATACTACTACTACCACCACTCACACACACTGACACACACACACATACACACACACACACATACACACATACACACACCCAACACACTCACACATCCAACACACTGACACACACATACCCAACACACTCACACACACACACACCCAACACACATACACACACAAACACACACTCACACATCCAATACACTGACACAAACATACCCAACACACGCAACACACTCACACACAACCCTCCTTTAAAAGAGGAAGGTCACATTGGCTGGTACAGTCCTAGATACACTGATGAGATGGACATGGTTGAAACCTATTTGACCCTAACTTCACAACATTTTTCCAGCTGAGTGAACTGGAGCAATGTGAAATAAAGTGTCTTGCTCAAGGATGCAATACACTTTCTGGTCGAAGGATTGAACTCACAACCTTGTGATTGGGAGAATAACACTCTAACCACTAAGACACTTGATCCTATAAATCTGCTGGATGAGGACTGACCTGAGTCTAAATGACAGAAGCAGTGGTTTCTGGTTTAGGCACAAGGCCAACAAATTTGGGGGAAGGAGAAAGTCGATAGGATCAACCCCAGTGCATTACTGGTACAACAAACAAACCATCACAATAAGCACAACTAGAACTACAATAAATCAGTGATGGTCCCCTTATAAAACCCTAGCTGGACACAAATATATGAAAACATTTTTCAGAAATACATTACTCTATTACTCTATTACATGTTCCAGCCAAGGGACTGAGACCATGCTGGGGCACCAGCATTGCAATAAAACAAGAAATATAATGACAGGAAGTAGTAAAGAAATACCAGTAATACTCACTAGGTATATCAAAACATCCACTTTTCTCAATAGCACCAGCAAAATTCTTCTTGTTACTCTTCAACTGCAAAACATTAATATATATATAAATAAATAAATAAATAAATAAATATATATATATACACACACACACACACACGCATACATATAAAGAAATGTATTTTCAAATATAAAAACTGGAAAGGTGTAGGTGAAAAAGTTATATCAACTCAAAATACGGAAATGTATTACAATAAACTATGTACATGGCTTCATATAATATTTTTCTAAAAAAAAATTTTTTTTAAGCATGTATATGAATTCCTATTGTGTTAAATTAATTACACGTGGATGGAGTTTTGTAAAATGTAAACAAAAATCTCCGGGATATTTTGTGTTTGAAAAGATGAACATGTTGAGGTGATTATTTATAAAATGATTGATTTTGATAAGTGCCACAAGGGTGAAACATTTGTAAATCAAATTATGTTGTGAATAAGTGTTTGGTAACATATTAGTGCTAAGTTTAATATTCTGATCGTAGACTTGGTAAGAGTGATGATGAATGTGTCCTGCATGTGCGACCCAACTGAAATGGAAAGACACATCCAACTTCATCAATCGCATGCAGTTCTCTGGCTACAACCAGAGACAGAATCAGAGTATACAAAGAAGCCATGGAGAAATATAAGACCCTCATAGAAATGGATATGAAAGGAATTTGCCCATCATACAGGAGCAAATCATAGAATAACTTAGATAGGACTAAACATAAGATAGAGAAAGCCCCTTCGTGGTATAACAACCAGAGATACCAGAGTGTCATGTTCGTGGATGCTACCCCTGGAGGGAAATTAGCTAACCAATGTAGAAAGCCCCTAAGAAAGACCCATCTAAAGATTAATGTGGTAGAAAAGCTAGGAACTACCATAAAATCCCTGATGAGCAAAAGATACCCCTTTAAGAAAACCCACTGTATGAATAAGAAATGTGTTATATGTAAAATGAACACTCAAATAAATTGTAAAACTAAAAATGTAGTCTATAACATAAGATATACAGAGGGTACTTGCAGAAACATAACGACATACATAGGTGAGACAGCTCGAAGCATTACCATCATGTCTTTGTCTGGTATGTTCGTATAGTACCAAACCCTCTTTTTGTCATTTTAGTTTCCCCTAGTGTTGGTCTATTCTTTCATAGTATTGAATCTACAAGATTTTGGTGTTATTTAGTTTGAGAACAATACCTTAACCCTTTAGCATTTACATTACTCTATATTTACTATTATATTTTCACAGTAAAGGCTTTACCTCACATAATTATCTCACATAATATCGAATCTATGAGATTTTGATATTATTTATGTTGAGAACAATACCTTAACATCAGTATGACCAGCCAGTTTTGGCTGATTCAAACAGAAAGAGGTAAGAGAATTCTGGCCGGCTACAGCCAGTTTAAATACTAAAGGGTTACATGGGAATGTTCTAAGTGTTAAAAACAAAATATGATAAAGAAAACTGGTTTAGTGAATATTTTTGTTTAACCTCTTCAGTGCTGAAGACGAGATAACTCGTCTTAACAGGTTTGAACTCTTTTGTAGCAGTTCATAACTTCAAAGGTAGATGGAGTTACTAGTTTATTAATGTGACATTTGTCAATCAAAATAGTCATTTTACTGAAAAGAAAAACAGCAACTGTAGCTGTGTAAATATATATGCGGCAGTGAACAGGTTAAATAAAAATAACGACAGAAATATTCCTTACAAATTCAATGGCATGTCCTGGCTTCAGACCTCGTTGTCCAACTAGAATAAAATTGTCTCGGAAATTAACCTTTTGTATAAGGTTGCTGCCATATTTCTTTAACCAATTCCGACAGTCTTGTCGTAAACTGAAAAATGGGAATACAATTAAATGAGGAATCAGCTGTGTGATGTGGTGTGGAGGTTAATAGAGATATGAGGTAAGGCTGGTCCTGAGATACCATTGACTGTGTCATGTAATATACAACCCATACGAAAATGAAAAAAAATAGACATAAAAAGAGGTGCATCCTCGCAAGGTGGAGATAATACTTTGGTGATCTCCTAAATCCGATCACAGCAACATCTTCGGATGTTCATGAGGTGCATCTCGGAGTGGTGACTAATCTTTCAGTGACTGGGGTTACAAGAGCAGTTAAAAAACTCAAATGTTGCAAAGCCTCTGGGGAAGATGAAACCTGGCCTGAGATGTTAAAAGCCTTAAATAGAGAAGGTATTCTCTGGCTGACTCGTGTATGCCGGGTGGCTGGGATCTCTGGAAAGGCACCTAAGCAATGGCAATCGGGAGTGATAATCCTAGTTTTCAAAAAGAGAGACAAGAGAGATTGTTCCAATTACAAAGGGATCTCATTGTTAAGCCACTTCGATGAAGTCTATGTTAAGTGTCTGGCAAAGAGATGCAGGGAGATTGTCGAGTCCAAGCTAGCTGATGAACAGTGTAGTTTCTGTCCCAGACGTAGCACAGCTGACCAAATATTCACACTGTGGCAGGTCTTCTAGAAATCATTTGAGTATTACCAAGAAGTATATTCTTGTTTTGTCTACCTTGAGAAGGTATATGACCACGTTCCTTAGGACCTGCTGTGGAAGGATGTGCAGGAGTATGGGATTGACGGTCAGCTCCTTGCTGCCCTGATGTCTCTATATGTATGCCCAAGTGTTTGTTTTGTCGACCTTGAGAAGACATATGACCACATTCCACAGGACCTGCTGTGGAAGGAGTATAGGATTGACGGTCAGCTCCTTGCTGCCCTGATGTCTCTGTATGAATGCCCGAGTATTTGTGTTTGGATAAATGGTGCTAAATCAAAGCCATTCAATGTGGGAGTAGGACTCCACTAAGGATGTGTACTGTCACCTCTCCAGTTCATTATTTACATGAACAGGATTGACATGTGCAGCTGGGTTGGAAGTGGTATCATGACTGGTGGGTGTAGAATCAGTTGACTGGAATTTGCAGACGACATGGTGTTACTTAACTCGACAGAAGGTGCACTCGATAGGTTTGATGCTGAATGAAAATCAGTGCTGTGAAAACTGAGACATTCGTCCTCTCAAGGAAGCCTGTGCAATGCACGCTATATGTGAATGGAGTTCCACTGAAGCAGGTGGAAAAGTTCATGTATATCTCAGGGCCGTGTTCACGAGTGATAGAAGGCAGGAGGCGGAATTAAGTGCAAGTAATGCAGGAGCTGGTGCAGTAATGTGCCAGCTACAGCATTCAGTTATCAGAAGGGAGGTAGGCATAAAAGCCAAACTCACTATCTCCAATTTGGTTTTCGTGCCAACCCTTACCTATGGTCATGAATCTTGGGTAATGACCGAAAGAATACGATCACGAATATAAATGGCCAAAATGGGATTCCCGCGAAGGATTCTTTGGAGTAATGTTACTCGATAGAGTGCGTAGCTCAGAGATCAGAGAGTCACTCCAGGTAGAACTGCTAGTTCTCCAAATTGAGAGATCACAACTCGAGTATGTGATTGGAATGTCTCAGGAAAGAATCGCTGGACAGATTTTACAGGCAAAACCAACTAGCAGGAGACCCAGAGGTAGACCCCCGAGCAAGATGATTGAGTAACATCGATGAGGTTGATTGGTCTCACTTGGGGATCTGGTCAGATCAGTTGGAGACGACTGCTTCTGACAGGACCCATTAGAAGGAGTGTTTGAGGACTCTGGCCCCACAACCTTCTCAGGAACAAGAGGGAGAAGAAGAGAAGAAGCAGAAGAAGGATGATGATGATGATAATGATGATGATGATAATATTATTGTAGTTGTTGGTGATGATGGTGTGATGATGATGAAGATGACAATGATACTGATGATAAAGATGTTGAAGATAAATACTATCATGATCATGATGATGATGATGATGATGATGACAAATGACTCTTACTGAACAGGAATGTTTGCAGGGGAAGGGATAGATTATTTCAGGACCCCACCCAAATAAAATATAAATAAATAGATAAAATAATTTAAAAAGTAAAAGAAACTGAAATAAATGTATAAGAAATATGTGATAGATATATAATTGTTTCTACTTTAGGCACAAGGCCAGCAATTACCCAGTGCATTACTGGTACTTTATTTTATCGACCCCGTAAGGATGAAAGGCAAAGTCAACCTCGGCGGGATTTGAACTCAGATTGTAAAGGGATGTAACTATGCTGGAAAGCATGGCGTCCGACCCTCTACCGATACTGCCAATCTACCACCCTTTGATAGATATATAATGTTTGGTGAGAAGGACCCGTCCAACCCATGCAAGTGTCGAAAAACGGACATAAAACTTATGATGATGATGATGAACTTACTTGGTTGTTATTTCATCATGGCTGGCAAGTAACACAATAGCTTCCTCTGGTAAAGTACGCTTTAAATAACGGATTAAGGAAAAATCTAAAATAAAAAATATAAGATATGTATAGCTATGTGTATATATACACATATATATATATATATATATATATATGTGCGTGTGTATGAATGTATATATCTATCTGTCTAGGTCGGGTAAAATTCCCGAGATCCATGGACGAGTTCTCTCCAGCGGTCTCTGTCCCTCATTATCGCTACTATGTCCTGCGTCTCCAACAGACCAGTGTCTGTCCTTAGGGCATCAACATACATCATATATATATATATATATATATATGTGTGTGTATATATATATACTGGTATGTGCCTGTTTATGGTATGACTGATAATGTTGTTAGAACTCAATGCAGCCTTGCAAAGATGGTTTCAATAAGATAAGGCAGAGTTTTTGTAGGAGGCTCTCATTGCATAACATTCTCTCAAAGATTCCATTCCAACTACAAAGTCATTTATGTTTGCCTATATATATATATATATGTGTGTGTGTGTGAATATATATATATATATATATATATATATATATATATATATATGTGTGTGTGTGTGAATATATATATATATATATATACACACAGTCCACGCTGTAATGTGGCCGTGTAGGCAACACGGTAAAAACCTCCCAGCCCCACACTGTAAATGTGGTTGGTGTTAGGAAGGGCATCCAGCTGTAGAAAACCCGCCAGACAGTCCACGCTGTAATGTGGCCGTGTAGGCAACACGGTAAAAACCTCCCAGCCCTACACTGTAAATGTGGTTGGTGTTAGGAAGGGCATCCAGCTGTAGAAAACCCGCCAGACAGTCCACGCTGTAATGTGGCCGTGTAGGCAACACGGTAAAAACCTCCCAGCCCCACACTGTAAATGTGGTTGGTGTTAGGAAGGGCATCCAGCTGTAGAAAACCCGCCAGACAGTCCTATGCGAGCAAGACAATCACTCTTGCCTCAAGTGGGAAAACCCCCGTCCAAACCCATGCAAGCGTGGAACACGGACGCTAAACCTGATGATGATGATGATGATATACACCCACACACAGAAATGGGTGTGTCGCCACATATAATGACAAATCACGACAACAAGGAATGTAGAAGGAATTCCAGTAATCTTACCTTCAATATATGTATCAAAATATTGGGTAGTTATAATGCTTTTTGTTTTACCTGAAATATAAAACAAAATAGTGAGTTTCAATGAGGGTTCAATCCTGCCTTGCACATGTACGCACACACAGCCGCATACACAGAATAAACACAGCCATATACATATGCACATGCACACATACACACACATGTACATGTGCACATACAGCCACATATGCATATATAAACACAGCCACACACCTATGCAGATAGACACACATACATATGCAGACACAGCCACATACACTCATACAAACACAGCCACACACATAAGCACACACACACACACACAGCCATACACACACACACACAGCCATATACACACACACACACAGCCATACGCACATACACACACACACACAGCCATATACACACACACACACACAGCCATACGCACACACACACACACACACAGCTATATACACACATGCAGTGACATACACATAATAATTGTTTCTAATTTAGGTACATAGCCAATAATTTTGGGAGAGGGGTGAAAGTCAATTAAATCAACCCCAATGTATTACTGGTATTTTATCTTATCAACCCTGTAAGGATGAAAGGCAAAGCTAACCTCGGCGGTATTTTAACCCAGAACGTAAAGGGCCGTAACTCTATGCCGCTAAGCATGTTGTCTGATGCTATAATGATTCTACTAATACACCACCATTTTTTTAATAACAATAACAACAACACCAATAATAATAATTGTTTCTACTTTAGGCACAGGGCCAACAATATTTTGGGATAGGGGGAAATCGGTTAAATCGACCCCCCCAGTGCATTACTGCTACTTTATTTATTGATGCCGTAAAGGTGAAAGGCAAAACCAACCTCGGTGGGATTTGAACTCGGGCTGTAAAGGGCCGCAACTCTGTGCTGTGATCTGCCACCCTTAAACAATAATAATAATAATGCTTTCCGATTTAGGCACAAGGCCAACAATATTTTCAAAATCAATTATATCAACCCCCAGTGTATTACTGGTACTTTATTTTATCAATCCCCAAAAGATTAAAGGTAATATTCACCTCAGTGAGATTTGAACTCAGTCGGTGAAGAGGCAAAATAAATACAACAAAGTATTTTGTCTGATGCTCTACCGATTCTGCTAATCTATAGGCAGCAAATCAATCAATTCCACATACACACATACATATACACACATTCCTACATACAAACACACACACACCAATAAAATTGTAAGAATTCTATAATAAATATCTGAATAGAGATGGAATGTCAACAATGGAATGGTCTACTTACCATCAATAAAGAGGGCATTGATGCCACGGTGGGAATTCTTTAGTTTGGCACTTATATATCTACAATAGAAATGGGGAGAAAAGCGTCAGATGATTTATATATAGAGAGGCACATGGCTTAGTGGTTAGAGCATTGGCCTTGCAATCGAAAGGTTGTGAGTTCAATTCTGAGACCGGGTGATGTGTTGTTTCCTTGAGCAAGACACTTTATTTCACATTGCTCCAATTTACTCAGCTGTAGAAATGAGATGATAGGGACTGGGGTCCCTATCATTCCACTGTAAAGTGGGCGTGGAGGTGCCACGGCAAAAAAAGCACCCAGCACTCACTGTAAATGAGGTTGGTGTTAGGAAGGGCATCCAGCTGTAGAAATCAAGCCAGAATCAGTTCCCGTTCCACCCTTGCAAGCAGGGAAAAGCGGACGTAAAATGATGATGATGATGATGATATATATATATATATATATATATATATATATATATATATATATATATAAACAACACAAATAACAATCAAATTGTGTTTAAGGCATTTAAATGCTTACCATCGTTTCATCCAGATATTAGTCTGGAATCATCAGAACATATAACAGTTTAAAACAAATAAATTCCTAATCATTAGAACATTCAGCAGGATACATTGTATGTGAGAAGACTAATTATAATTGTTAGTGTTAATTGCAATAGTCTTCTCACATACAATGTATCCCGTTAAATGTTCTAATGATTAGGAATGTATTTGTTTTAACCTTTTATATGCTCTGATGATTCCAGACCTATATCTGTATGAAACGATTGTAAGCAATTAAATGCCTTAAACACAATTTGATTGTTATTTATGTTGTATTTCTGCTCTGTATTATAGTATTATATCTGATATTTTACATTTAGCTACTTATCTTACTGGTAATCGGGTAATACACATTATCTTGTTTATATTTATATATATGAGTATAACTATTAGTATATATATATATATATATATATATATAATAAACTTAAGAAAATTAACAAAGAGAAGACAGGACAACGAAAAACAATTTTTGAACGAAATATATATATATATATATATATACACACACACATACATACATACACATAAACAGAAAGAGAGAGAGAGGGGAGGGGGAGGGGAGAGAGATCAAAGGGAAATAATACAAATATCCAAGGGAGATAATTCGTTCATATAATAAACTGACAAAATTGTAGTGGATTAGTGTTGTTTTTTTTTCGTTTTGTAACTTTAACATTTTTTCCAAAATCAAGCGGGGAAGGGCAGTGCCCGTTGCCGTCTTTAGCTCCCTTTGAGACTATTGGGGGTGGAAGTATGGTATCTTCAAACTGGAGAACCATGGCCTGACTGTTTGCAACATAGTTACTACTTCCTATATTGATATATACATCCTGAAACAACTTTGCAATCTAACGTAGCATAATAAACACATATTCTTTTTCCTGTTTAATGAGGTGAAGTAAAGCTCTATATCTAACCAAAACTATTGTTTTTGTTATATTTATTCATCCTCTTCAACGACAACCACAAAACTTCGCTTTAATATGGCCTAAATGAGTAAATTTTGCTAAAGGAACTCCAAAGATTAGGTGGTGATATTAAACAAAGAAGTCTCAAACTTGGCAAGCCGATGCTTATCCTGATTACTTTGGTGTTAAGTAAGAATACAATGCCCCAACCTAGACAAGATGCCAGTCCATCACAGGGTTAAACTTCTAGATACTGGAACTCATTTTCAGGAGAGTATACTGGAGCAGTCCAGGAATTGAACCCATAACATTATGATCATAATTCCAACACCCTAACTAGGCCACCTACTTTCGCTAAGCCAGGAGACACATTAACCCTTTAACATTTACATTATATATACTATTCTATTTTCACGGTAAATGCTTTATCTCACATAATTATCTTACTTAATATCAAATCTATGAGATTTTGATATTATTTATTTTCATCCTTACGGGGTCGATAAAATAAAGTACCAGTAATACACTGGGATAATTGCTGGCCTTGTGCCAAAAGTAGAAACAATTTATTTTGAGAACAATACCTTAACATTGGTATGAGCGGCCAATTACAGCCAGTTTGAACAGAAAGAGGTGAGATAATTCCAGGGCGGATACAGCCAGTTTAAAGGCTAAAGGGTTAAGTCTACCACCTAAGAAGGAGCTAAGAATGGTGGCGCCCTACACAACAAATACAAAAGAGGCATCAAGTTTGATGTGTTGTCAATTCCATCAATCCTTCTCCTTTAACTGATACTTTTAATCTTGAAAGGATGAACACTAAAGTTGGCTATGGAGGGATTTAACCCTTGGCATTTACATTGCTCTATATTTACTATTGTATTTTCACAGTAAAGGCTTTACCTCACATAATATCTCACATAACATTTACATTGCTCTATATTTACTATTGTATTTTCACAGTAAAGGCTTTACCTCACATAA
>OZ024751.1:26122691-26175191 GCA_964016885.1 Eledone cirrhosa
GTAGGACAGAACAAAGGAGAGGCACAAAAACAAAGAAAAGAATCCCCAGTCACTGAAGAGGTCACAGAATGTGTGACGAAAGAACTTTGACAATATATAAACAACCATCTGGTTGTGGAACCAACCAACCAACCGGAAATTTATAAATTTATTATAATAAATTGAAGTGAAAGCAACTGGTGCGTGTGTTTCTTATTGGCAACATGACCCTCCCAAAGCATAACAATATATATATATATATATATATATCATCATCATCATCATTATCACCGTTTTACGTCCGTTCATCCACGTTAGCATGGGTTAGACGGGTTGTCCTGTTGTGGGCAGTGTCTGGTCGGCTGACCATGTCTTGCTCATACGGGAACTGATTCTGGCTGAGATTTCTACAGCTGGATGCCCTTCCTAACACCAACCTCATTTACAGTGAGTGCTGGGTGCTTTCTTTCCGTGGCGTCTACACGTCCACTTTGCAGTGGGAGGGTGTGGGGCCATATTGTCTATATGCTTCAGCTTCGGCTTGTACCCGTTGGGGAGGGGGGGGGTCGTCTGTATTACTGTGTGACGCCAGAGGTCACGGTCGTATTTCATCGCCTTTGAGAGGTGTAATGTATATATATATGTATATATGTGTGTGTGTGTGTGTGTGTGTTAAATATTTCCGTAGAAAAGGTAAAGGAAAGAAGAGTGCTCAATATATAATACAGAGCTATTTAATTATGTAATACACAACACAATATAATTATTCCATTACCCAAGGTTTCACGAAGTCAGGCAACCCCAACACGTTGTATGTATGTGTAGACTTATGTATTTATATAAGTGTGCCTATGTATGTGTGTATATATATTTATATATATCTTTACCCCTAATTTTACGTTCTGCTTCTGTGTGTATAATTTTTTCCCATTATTTTATTTCAGCCTCATTTTCATTTATAATAGATTTTGATTTTAATTTCATATCTTACATTCATATATATATATATATATAGAGAGAGAGAGAGAGAGAGAGAGAGAGGAGAGAGAGAGAGAGAGAGAGAGAGAGAGAGAGAGAGAGAGAGAGAGAGAGAGAGAGAGAGAGAGAGGCACACCATGTACACATATACTCACAAACACATGTACACCTCAAGAAAAGTACACACACGCACTCTCAGACACACAGTCTCAGACACAAACTATATAGTATATATAAAGAAGTGTTTACCTTGGACAGTGTCAGAGTTGAGAAAGTAGAAGAAACCTAGGACAATAAAACTACATAAAAACAGTAGTTTATAATCTGAAAGTATAGGAAAGGATATTATAGACAAATAAATAGATACATATCCATATATAATATATATAAACAAAATTTGTTTTCATTCTTAACATGTTGGATACATCATCATCATCATTTTACGTCCACTTTACCCTGCTTACAAGGGTGGGATGGGAGCTGATTCTGGCTTGATTTCTACAGCTTGATGCCCTTCCTAACACCAATCTCAATTACAGTGCGTGCTGGGTGCTTTTTTTTTTTCCGTGGCGCCTACACGTCCACTTTACAGTGTGGGCTGGGTGCTTTTTTGCCGTGGCACCTCCACGACCACTTTGCAGTGGAATGATAGGGGCCCCAGTCCTATCATCTCATTTCTACAGCTGAGTCAACTGGAGCAATGTGAAATAAAGTGTCTTGCTCAAGGAAATAACACATCACCCGGTCTGAGAATTGAACCTTTCAATTGCAAGGCCAATGCTCTAACCACTAAGCCATGTGCCTCCATAATATTGTTTGTAAGTAAATAATAATATTATAATAATATCATGATATTATTAATGTTCGGTTTGTTTAATTTTTGGCAAAGCCAGCTGTAAAATCGCTTGGTATGCAAATGGCGTTAATCAACCGATGTATACATTTGAAAATACTATGTAGTCTCAGCAGTTACAGACGGTAACTAATGAGGAGAATACACAATCTTGACAAGGAGCAAGACACTCTGAAACAATTGTCAATTGTTTTCACTCAGCTACCGCTGGAATAAAGGGATGATGTTGTTCATTTACCTTTTTTGTAAATAAATGTTTTGTTGTTAAATACTCACACACACACACATATAGACCCCCCCACACACACACACTACATAAATACTCACACACACATAGACCCCACACACACACATACATAGATCCACCACCCCCCCCCCCCCACACACACACACATAGACCCACACACACACACACATAGACCCCCCACACACACACACATACATAGATCCCCCCCACACAGATAGACACACACACACACACACATAAAAAATACTCAGACACACATAGACCCCCACACACACACACACACACACACACAACGATGGTATTCACAATATTTATACTTACTGACAAAATGTCGGAGAAAAAGACGTCTAAGATATCGTAACATCTTTCAATTGTGTTTTCTACTTCTGAATTTTGGAGCTGAGAATGAGAAAAAAGTGAAAATACTGTTTATATTGTCAACCATTTAGGAGTAATTGAAACAAAGATAACTTATCTATGTATCTGCCTGTCTATCTATCTGTCTATTTATCTATCTTTCTATTTATCTATCTGTCTGTCTGTCTATCTATCTATCTGTAAGCTTATTTATATATATAACAGGAAAAAGAACGGGACGTCACAAGGAAGTCCCAGTGGAGGGAAGACGCAGTAGAGGTAGACCATGAAAAATATGGGCGGAGGTGGTGAGAGCAGACCTCAGATTGTTGAAACTCACCGAGGAGATGACGAAGGACCGTAACAAGTGGAGAGATGATGTGCTGAATAGGACCCGTCCAAACCTTGCAAGCAGGGAAAAGCAGACGTAAAATAATGATGATGATGATGATGATATATATATATATCTTTATGGGTAGACATGCGACGGCTCGCTGATGAGTTTTTGTTTAATTTTCTACGAGAAAATTTGATATTTATAAATTTTATTTTACATTGTTTTAAAGTTAAACCAACCACCTGAAACTTCCAATATGGTGGACAAGATTGAGAGGACTGAGGACAGATGCCTTTCTCTCCGGACAACAACTCTTTCCCTTTTTTAAATACCACTTAAGAAGGTAAATGTGAGTGGAGAGAGAGAGGTGCTGCACCCCAATAAATCCGCTGAAAGGTGGGTGAATGTAGCAAAAATGGCCCGAGTGCTTGGGCCTTCTCTGTATATAAACCTGTAGGTTGAAGAAGACAAAAGAGAGAAGACAAGAGCACTTACAAAACATGCTCCTGGAGTTGAGGGTTGTTCTATCTAAGGGGTGAAAACAACCCAATTGTAACGTTCCCCCTATTGGGGATTTAGATTGTTATTTATTATTTTATAAATGTTAAAACTTTTGTTTACATGGCTTAAATGTAAAATCCCCACCATATGTCCTGTAATGTCCTATTTCTTGTGTGCCCTTGTGGCAAATAAAGAAATCTATCTATCTATCTATCTATCTATTTACCTATATATCTGTCTGTTTATCTATCTATTTATCTATATCTATCTATCAACCTATCTGTCTGTATGTATATCTATCTCTCTATCTACCTATCTATCTATCTATCTGTTTATCTGGATGCCCTAGTGGCAAATAAAAGAAATATATCTGTCTATCTGTCTGTCTGTCCCCCAGTAAATTTACTGAAAGGTGGGTGAATGAAACGAAAATGGCCCGAGTGATTGGGCCTTCTCTGTTTATAAACCTGTAGGTTGAAGAAGAGAGCAAAAGTAATAAAGGAGCACTTGCACAACACGCTCCTGGAGTTGAGGGTTGTTCTATCGACGGGGTATTAAACAACCCATTTGTGGCACCTCCCCCCTATTGGGGATTTCGATTGTTGTAATTGTTTATTTTTATATTTTTTACACAACTGTATGTAAAATCCCCGGCATGTCTTTGTATTGTCCCCTTTTCTTGTGCGCCCTTGTGGCTAATAAAGAAATATATCTATCTATCTGTCTGTCTGTCTATCTATCTATCTGTCTTATGTATCTAAACCCTTAAAGTATTGTTCCACCTAAGACCATATAAAAAAAACAGTCATAAAAAGATTTTAATCTGACTAGGAACACTATAAAATGAGTTTTGTTCCATAGAACCCAAGCCAGGCTGGGTTACTATCGAAAGCGTTAATACTTAAAGTTTGTTCCAAATGTAAACACATATATACACTATACTTATATATAGGTTGCACTATTAGATAAGTCACACCTCCATTTTACATACAACAGTTACTACCAGATATGTTAAACAGGGGTCTTGTAGGTCCAGTAGATAAGTCACAAGCTAGTTTTTTGCATCATATTTCTGTAGGGTAAAGTGTAACTAGTACACAAGTATATACAGTGTGCGTGTGTGTGTGCGTATGTGTGTGTGTATGTGTGTGCATGCATGTGTGTGCAGGGTGCCTGTGTGCATGTATGTGTGTGTATGGAGGGTGCATGTGTGTGTGTGTGTGTGCATGTGGAGGGTGCATGTGTGTGTGAATGCATGTGTGCATGTGGAGGGTGCATATGTGTGTGTGTGTGTGTGTGCAGTGTCAACTCTGGATGTTGGTGAGCATGTCCAGCTAACCCCAGTCTCCTCTGTGCCACTCTCGAGCTGATTGGGAGGCTCCCATACAGCTCTGAGTTTTTCATCCTCAGTGTGTACTGATTAATGTTCAGAGCCATCCTCAGGATTCTCGTGTAGCACCCATCCACCATTTGAGTGAGTTTCTTGATATATATATGCATGTATGTATATATACATATATATATATATGTGTGTACATCAAGTGAAGCCTCCAGCCCACACTGTAAAGTAGTGTGTAAGTGTCATGACAAAAAGCACCCAGCACACACTGTAAATGTGGTTGGTGTTAGGAAGGGCATCCAGCTGTAGAAACCAAGCCCAAAACAGTTCTGTGTGAGCAGAACACATTCACCCAACCCAACTTATCTCTAATGGAACAGCCCGTCTAACCTATGTTAGCGTGGAAAAATGGATGTGATGATGATGATGATGATGATATATATATATATATATATATATATAGCTTGATCTATTCGATTTTTTATATGGTTAATTATGCTAATTGGGAGAGGAAATGGTATATATTTTATCTGGTGATTCTATAGACATGTTTTATGGTATATATATATATATATATACATATATATATATATATATATATATACATATATATATATACATATATATATATATATATACATATATATATAATTAGAAAGTGAACAACACAAAATATAACTACTCCATTACCAAAGGTTTCTGGATCCCAGACAATAATAATATACGTCTGGATCGGTCGTCAGACAGAGATGTTATATATATATATATATATATATATATATCATCATCATTTTTCGTCATTTCATTTTACGTCCGCTTTTTCCCTGCTTGCAAGGGTGGGACGGGAACTGATTCTGGCTTGATTTCTACAGCTGGATGCCCTTCCTAACACCAACCTCATTTACAGTGAGTGCTGGGTGCTTCTTTGCCATGGCACCTCCACGACCACTTTGCAGTGGAATGATAGGGATCCCAGTCCCTATCATCTCATTTCTACAGCTGAGTAAACTGGAGCAATGTGAAATAAAGTGTCTTGCTCAAGCAAACAACATATATATATATATATATATATGGAAAGTTATATTTAAAATTGTTGGGTTACAACTAGTAAATATTTATAACTGATATAAAAGCACTCGACAAATATTTGGAGTATATTTACAATATTAAATAAATGGAAACTATATTTATAAAACCATATTTATTTCATTATATATATTTCGGGGATATCATATTAACAATATGCTATGCCTTCCTCAGACAAAATACAATATAAACAGTTTTATAGATAAATAGATTCGACATACCATAACAACACCAACTTGCATATATATATATATATATATTTGTGTGTATGCACACAAATAGATAGACATACTCACCTAGTTTATGATGTTGGGTTTAAATCCCATAACAGCATTTGTGTGAATCTCTGAATCTTTAGCTTGAATGGGTGACGAGACAGGCAGACAGGAAAAGAAAAATTATTTATACATCAATATTATATCATATATACATATATATATGTGGGTGTTCGCATATGTGTGTGTGTGTATATATATGTGTGTGTGTGTGTGTGTGTGTGTGTGTGTGTGTGTGTAACAAGTTGGCCGGCAATTGAGAGGGTGAGGTAGAAGACAAAAAGTGGGAGGAGGAAAAGGAAAAATAACTGAATGTTACTTTAGTAATTTATTAGTCATAAAATTTTCCAGATTTACTATCCATTATCAAGAGGGAAATGTAGTGGGGGCAGAGACTAGTTCCAGATAGCTAAGAGAGAAGCTAGACTACAGGTATACATAGCTTAGAAAGAGGCTGAAGAAAGAAAGTTTGCTAATGTCTTGAAATGTGAGGATCAGAGACGTGAAGTGTTCAGCATTGCAAGCTAATGTATGTATGTATCATCAATATTTTTCATAAGAATTTGGAATCAAAAAGGCTGAAAGTAAACTTAACCAAAACTAAAGTGTTAGTAAGAAGGAAAGAAGATAGAACCGTGATTCCTTCAGAGAAGTGGCCCTACTCAATATGTAGAAAAGGAGTAGACATAAACTCTCTACAATATACACAATGTAAATTTGGAGTACACAAGAGATGTGGGATATCAGGTAGACAGGAAGGGAAGACTTTGTATGTAGAAGATGAATAAAGGGAATCAAAGATTGTCAGTGATATAAACGTTTTCCAATCACATAAAGGATCCATTGAAGTAGCTGATACCTTCTGTTATCTAGATCAATGTTTCCCAACCTATGGCCACATGGCTAAAATAGGTCATGGCAAATTTCAGGTGGGCCACAGGAAATTTTGTCATTTTTACTGGGCCATCAGGCTAATATATGGTCCACAGCTTATTGAATGCTCTATAGAGCTTTTATTGACTACTAATCCTTAAATTAATGAAATTAATGCTTGTGAAGTGTCCAATAAATAGACATAGTTGTATCTTTATTGTCAACAAAATGTTTTTCCTTATGTACGAAAGGATGACTATGAAACCTGTGTGCAAAGTGAGATATGGTAGCAACATATGGGCAATGATTGCTAAGAACATGCATAGACTGGAGAGAAATGAAGCTATCAGGCTTCATTCAATGTGCAATGTAAATGTGAGAGACAGGTATTTTTTCCTTTTCAATCTCAGTCTTTCCAAACACGACCAACTGAAATTTATATACCAATGCTGAATTCAACAGTTTTCCAACAGATGGTGACCTCAATAGACATGCTTTTTCTCAAAAAAATTATTTTTGCATCATTCCCACTGCCCACTCTCCTCTACCTTATGTTAAAATTGTTTTCCTTCTCATAAAACTAATATATTTGTTCATTGTACTGTGTTGTTTGCTTTGTTATATCTGTTTACCTTTTGCATACACACACACATATATATATATCGTCATCATCATCATCGTTTAACGTTCATCTTCCACGCTTGCATGGGTTTGGACGGGAGTTGTCCCACTTGAGGCAAGATTGGTTGTCCTGCTCGTATAGGACTGTCTGGCGGGTTTTCTACGGCTGGATGCCCTTCCTAACACCAACCACGTTTACAGTGTGGACTGGGAAGTTTTTACCGTGTTACCTACACGGCCACATTACAGCGTGGACTGTGTTTTTTTTGTCGTGACACCTACACGACCTCATTTGTTTCGGACTGGATGTTGTGGTACCAATATAACTTCACATTTAAGAGGGTGGTGTGGATGGGGGTGGGGGTAGTGGGACGGGGTGTATTTTGTTAGAGGTGCCTATTTACTAGGTTTCGCTTTGTACTTAGGCAAGGCGGGTCTTCTGTATAACTCTGTAGCGCCAAAGATCTCGGTCCAGTGACATTGTCTTAGAGAGGTGTAAGTGTGTGAGGTCGGAATTTATCAAGTCATCCCAGGTTTTTCTGGGTCTGCCTACTCCGTGGCTACCGTCTATTTTTATTGCCCTGCACTTTTTTATACAGCTGTCGTCTTTCATGCACATCACGTGACCGTACCAACGTAGTCTTCTCTCGAGTAAACAACATCTGATCTCCCTTAGTTCGTTTATGCTTTGCCGTTCACGTATATTACTATTACACATCCAGCGGAGCATGCAAGCTTTGTTTCTCTCCAGTCTGCATATATCCTATGCACACAATGCCCAGGTCTCACTGCCATGTAACATTGCTGTTCGTATGCAGGCATCATACAGCCTGCCTTTCATTTTTAGAGAGAACCCTTTAGCGGCCAATAGTGGTATAAGCTCTCTGAACTTTTTCTATCCCGTTCTGACTCTAGCTACTGTACTTTCAGAGCACCCTCCCCCTCTGCTGATTTTGTCACCCAGGTAACGGAAGGTGTCCACTATTTCTATAAAACCATCTATGCAATGGAATGAGCTAGTATTCTGTGAGCACTTGCTGCTACTTATTGCACCAGAGCACCGGCCACATATAAAATCTATATTCTTAGTTAGCTTACCTGTGATCCCACTACATCTTTTATGCACCCATACTTTGCATTTGGGACATAAAATGGAGTTTCTGCATACTCCTTTCCTACACACTGAGCATGGCCATTTCCCAGATGAGACCGGTGCCCTATTTTCCTTCCTACAAACTAGAACTTTAGTCTTAGACAAGTTAACTTTAAGGCCTTTTGATTCTAGGCCATGCTTCCATGTTTGGAATTTCTTCTCTAGTTCAGCCATTGATTCAGCTATGAGCGTAGGATCACCTGCATATAGGAATTCCTATGGGCAGCCGGTCTTGAACTCC
Organism: Eledone cirrhosa; assembly: GCA_964016885.1. Lineage (NCBI taxonomy): Eukaryota > Metazoa > Mollusca > Cephalopoda > Octopoda > Eledonidae > Eledone > Eledone cirrhosa. The sequence goes on from OZ024751.1 coordinate 26,131,532, forward strand.
TCTGTTATAGCCTGAAGGGCAATAATAAATAGTAGGGGGCTAAGAACGGAGCCCTGATGAATAACAATTTTTACGCTAAACTCTTCACTATATTCGTTGTTAATTCTAACCTTGCTGACTGTTTCTTTATACATGGCTTGTATAGCTCTCACAAGCCATTCATCAACACCTAGTTTTCTAAGAGCCCACCAGATAATGGAGCGGGGGACTCTGTCAAAGGCTTTCTCCAAGTCAACAAAAGCTAAGTATAGGGGTTTACTTTTAGCTAGGTACTTCTCCTGTAGTTGTCGTACAATGAAAAGAGCATCTGTGGTACTTTTACCTGACACAAACCCGAACTGCATTTCATCTAGATCAATTCGTTCTCTGATTAGTTGCGCTATTACTTTTTCTGTGACCTACATGACCTGGTCGATTAATTTAATGCCTCTATAACTACCCCTATCTAGGGCATCTCCTTTACCCTTGTAGCAGTTAATGATGATGCTGCTATGCCAGTCCTTCGGAACGGCCCCATTCTGTATGACTTGGTTTACTATCCGGGTGACCATAGTGTGTCCCACCGTTCCAGATGCTTTCAGCATTTCAGCAACTATTTCCGAAGGTCCAGCCGCCTTACCTGTCTTCATGTCTTTGATTGCCTTACTTATTATACTACCTTCAACTAGCACTGCTGGTCCCTCTATTGGATCGATGTGGGGGAGACTGTCTTTCTCCCATTTATTCTCCTCATTTAGTAGCCTTTCGTAGTGACACTTCCAAGCTACCTTCTTATCAGCGTCAGTGATGGCAAGTACACATCATCATTAAGGACACACTTCTTCCCGACAATATCACGGTTTTCCTTGACACATTGCCTAGCAATCCTGAACACCTCACGTTTTTGGTCCTCGCGTTGTAGAACATGCTTGAACTTTCTTTCCTCTGCTTCCCTTCTTGCAAAGTACACTTGTCTCCTAGCTTCTCTCCTGGCCACTTGATAGTCTTCTCTACTTCCCCCATCCCGCCATACTTTCCAAGCCTGCTTTTTGGCTTTAATTGTCTCCTCCACCTTACTGTTCCACCACCACGTTACTCTCCTCCTGCCTATAGGCCTGCTCCAGCCACAGACTTCATCTGCCGCCTTCAGCAGGTTAGCTTTCAGGAATTCCCACTGTTCCTCTATATTGTATGACTCTAATTGCTCTTCCTTACTGTCGAAAGCATCAAGTAATATGCTTTTAAATTTATTACTGGCTGTGGGGTCCTTTAGCTTCCATATTTTTCTCCTGAGGATAATCCTCCTCTGTTGTCGAGTACGTCTTGTCCTGACTATGAGGTCGCTGACTATGAGTCTATGTTGGGAGGTGCATTCTTCATTGGGGAGGGATTTAGTGTTTACAACAGACACTCTATCACGTCTTCTGGTAAGGATATAATCTATCTGACTGGCGTGTTCCCCTGATCTATAGGTGATCAAGTGATTGTCTCGTTTTTTTATGTTAGTGTTACAGATAGTTAGGTTATTTGCGTCACAGAATTCCAGGATTCTGGAGCCTATACATGTATATGTGTGTGTGTATACTGGTATCTACCTGTTTATGGTAGGACCAATAAGATTGTCTTGAAACAATAATTCAACAAGATCAATTGATGAAAGGTATTGTCTTTGTAGTAGGTTTTCATCATATTAGATTCCATGTCTAAACGAGCTAGAGTGGTGTTTACTCAGTTCATTGTTTTATGACTGTTTTAGAAGGTTGATTGATCATTATAAATCAATATATTGATTAACTGATAGCGGTTATGCAACCACATATTATTAACCTTGATGAGGTTCGCGTTAGAAAGGGCATCCAGCTGTAGAAATCAAGCCAAAATCAGTTCTGTATGAGCAAGACATGGTCACCTCACCTAGCATTGCCCACAACAGGACAACTCGTCTAACTCATGCTAGCATGGAAGAATGGACGTAAAACGGTGATGATGATGATGATGGTACTCCAGATCCATCTTACCATCTTCATCAGAAACAATGAACTGTAAACTTTATTTGTAAGATATATAAAGAGGTTGAAATACATAGAAACATGGACCAAGAAAATATAAAGCATAAAATATTAAGGTTCCCATTCAAAAAAGAAATAAAATAAAAGTAGAAAAAATAATAAATACATAAATAATACTACAAGGAATGAGAGGAAAAGTTGAAAATTTGAAGATAACAGCCACTCCAACACTTGGTCCCGACCAACAGGGTGGAGAGTACATTGTCCCAGAGGACAGTGAGGGAGACGCACTGGAACAGCCACTCTGACACTTGGTCCCGGCCGACAGGGTGGAGAATATATTGTCCCGGAGCACAGTGAGGGAGACTCCCTCAAACAGCGACTCAACCCCGCAGGGCTCACACCTGTAAGCAGCCAACGCCGCTCTGATTGCAATAAAACAGACAATTCCACTTAATGTGTGGCCAAAGTCACACATCCACCTCCACATATATAGAGACCCACTCACCTAATTTGTTGCTGACCATTTCACCTCCCACCTTATACACTTATATCTACATACATATTTCTAAACCATATATTGGGCTTGCAATCGAAAGGTTGTGAGTTCAATTCTCAGACCGGGTGATGTGTTGTTTCCTTGAGCAAGACACTTTATTTCACATTGCTCCAGTTTACTCAGCTGTAGAAATGAGATGATAGGACTGGGGTCTCTATCATTCCACTGCAAAGTAGTCGTGGAGGTGCCACGGGAAAAAAGCACCCAGCCCACACTGTAAAGAGGACGTGTAGGCGCCACAGGAAAAAAGCACCCAGCACTCACTGTAAATGAGGTTGGTGTTAGGAAGGGTATCCAGCTGTAGAAATCAAGCCAGAATCAGTTCCCATTTGAGCAAGACAAGGTCAGCCGACTGGATACTGCCCACAACAGGACAACCCATCTAACCCATGCTAGCGTGGAAGAACGGACCTAAAGCCGTGATGATGATGATGATGATGATGATGATGATGATATATATATACACATATACGCAGGCATATATATATAATTATCTGTACTCATACTAGGGAGAGATGGATATATTCACCAATATTCGCCTTTTGTTTCCATTGTTCAACACACAAACTGGTTAAACTATTACTCAACATTAGATACTCAGGGTAGTAGAGTATGGTTATATTATATGTACTATGTACTATACATACACTTTTTGATGAGTTGTAGTGCACCTGAGCACTGTACACAATATTTCATTATTATTATTATTATTTATAGAGTCGGGACCTCGACGGTTGAGCTTTTGGTGTTTCAACAGACTCATAAAGTGTATGTGTGTGTGTCAGAGAATGGATGTAGTAAAAACCTATTAGAGCAGTGGTTCTCAACCTTTTTTTGCCAACGGCAAAAAATAGCGGTACACCTGGCTAAATATATATGAAAAATATTTCAATGTTACAAAATAAAAACATGGCGAAAATAAAATTTCGCGGCACACTTAGGAAGATCTCGCGGCACACCAGTGTGCCGCGCCACCACACTGGTTGAGAATCACTGTGTTAGACCATTACTCACCAGAGTACTTGATACTTGGGTAGTAGAGTATGGTAATATGAAGAATTCGGGAACGCGACGGCTGAGCTCCTGCCGTTTCAACAGCTATTTCCGAACTCTGGTGAAATGTGTTACAGTTCGGAAATAGGTGTTGAAACGGCAGGAGCTCAGTCGTCCGGATCCCGAATCCTTCATATATGTGTGTGCGTGTTATTGAAAAAAAATAATATTATGAGTGTGGGATTTAGGGTTAGTGAGGCTCCAAGCAATATGAAACTAGAAAGACCCTCGTTAAAAACATTTCACAAGATGATTTAATTATTTCTAGAGGTCCTTGAATTGTCAAAATCCGACACCGTATTGTGTGCGCATTCCTACGTCTATAAACACACTCTGTATGTGTGTATATATAAATATATATATATTTAAGAGTTAAACAAGGTTCAATGAATAAATCAAAGAATATATATATATATATATATATATATATATATAATTCAAATTGGTAATTTATATATACACACACACATATATATATATATATATATATATATATATATATATATATACACGCACCAAGACATTCATTCATACGAGCACAAAAAAGAAATTGTGTTGTTATTGTTGTTTAAATTTCAATTCATTCGCTAGTTCTTATTATTTTAAGCTTACACTATATATCTGTATATACACTATGCATATATATATATACATTCTACATGCATCATATAATATATAATATAAAATAAACAATGTGAAACAAACATTACCTTAATAATTACACTCACATCGTCTGGTGCAGTGCCTTCTCAAGCGGTGTAACATCAACTAGTGTTCTTTTTGTAAAAAATGAACATCAATAAATATTCTGTAACTAATTCATTATAATTTCATGTGAGTCCTATTTGAGAGATCTATTAAAGAGAAATGTCTAACAACAACACTATAGACAACATCACCAACAATGATAGCAGCACCATCACCACCACCGCCAAAAACACCACCACCGTCAACAATAGCAACACTACCAACAACAATAACACCAGCACCACCAACAACAACAATAACACCACCACCACCATCAACACCTCCACCAACATCACCACCAACAACAATAACAACACTACCACTACCACCACCAACAATAACAACACCACCATCAACACCACCGCCACCACCATCAACACCACCATCAACAACACCACCACCATCACCACCATCAACACCACCATCAACAACACCATCAACAACACCACCACCACCACCATCAACAACACCACCACCACCACCATCAACACCACCAACACCACCACCACCACCACCATCAACACCACCAACACCACCAGCACTACATATTTCAATATATTGTTATCGATAACTCCATTGTCCATCTAAAATCATGATAGGTTCTTATTTGTTGATATTAATTCCTGTAACTAAGTCACAGGTGGTGGAGTGGTAACAGATTGGTGACATTGAATAATTAATATAGTTGACAGTATTGGCAGAGTTCAAGTAGTGGCTGTGAGGTTAAATAATCTGCTCCTCAATCAACCGGTTTTAGTTTCAGTCCTACTAGTTTAACTAATGTCTTGTGAGAGAAATTTGGTTGATGGAAACTACAAAAGACTCTGTATATGTGAAGTTATATTGCACAGGAGTATAGATTTTTACTTTTATCTCTACCAAAATACAGCCAATGTTATTGCTATTAGCTGTGTGCACTCTGAACAGTTCGTTGCATTAATGCTATTTTGGTAGATTCATTGAGTAAGCTAGATGTTGGCCAGGGACCGTTGACATATCAGCGATTTTCGTTACGCACACACATATATATGTGTGTGTGTGTGTGTGTGTGTGTGTGTGTGTGTGTGTGTGTGTGTGTGTGTGTGTGTGCGTGTGTGTGTGTGTACGTGTGTGTGTGTGTGTGTCATATTTAAAGAGAATATATAAAACTTTATATATATATATTCTGGAGAGAATGGCATTTTAAATATGATTTTTTGCTCTGCTTATTATACGATTGTTAAACTATCTCTCTTTCCATCTAATCGCATGGCTCGCTACTCTAACAACCTATAAGTATTGAGCACACTAACCTTCTTTATACTGCCTAATAATCCGCATAACTAATCACTTTTCTCTCCTCCTGATTAGTTTACTTGCTTTTTACCTTGTAATATATATATATATATATTGTTATACTTTGGGAGGGTCATGTTGCCAATAAGAAACACACGCACCATGGTGCGTGTGTTTCTTATTGGCAACATGACCCTCCCAAAGTATAACAATATCGGTTTCAACACACGTTTTCAAATAAAGAATCTTGCTAAACAAATTCAGAAACTATATACAGATAAATCTACCACTCAGCAGTAGGGTCTAAACCGTATAAAGAACTCAATGTAATCCGTATGTAAAAGATGTCGTGAAGCAAAGTTTAAAATACAAATATTTTTTTATCAACGATATAATTCAATTGGATACAGAGTCAAAATAGAAATATTAAAACAATAAAATTAAACACAAAACTGTTAATTCATAGTAAAACACATTATTTTACGATCGTTTCTGGGGGGTAGTCCTCTGCATGTTCATTTAATTATTGATCTATGTAAAACATATTACAAAATATCATAGTGAGAAAAGAATACATACGTCTTCACTACCCGCCGTCTTCGGAAATAATGAGTTTTGTTTATTGAAAAATACAAAAACAAACATACATATGAATAAGTAAGGTTTTATAACCAGGTTGAAATTGACCAATGTTAAGAATGGAAAGGAGCAGTATAAATCATTACGTTTGGTGGTAGGAGATGAATAAATAGGCCATCAGTGGATAAGGTATCAAATGTCTTTTAAGAAAAGAAATGAGAGCTGTTAGTGTAAATGAGTTTAGGCATATTGTATATCAAAGTATTGATGGTCAAAGAAGATTGCGATTGGAGGAGATGGGATGCTGAGATTAGTGTGTTACATCAAGTAGAATGGAATAGAATAATCTTAAAAAGTTAGCTATTTCATTGTTGTGAGGAATAATTTGTTCTAAAAATATTGGATATAATATATATATATATATACATATACACATGTATAGTTACTCATGTTTATATATAGGCATACATTTATGCATATACATACATATACATACATGTATGCCTATATAAACGGAAAAAAATGAAACGAAATTTCATTTCCCACTCTTAGTACGGCTGTACTTAAATATAAGTATGTACACGTACATACTTATATGTATAGACGTACAGTAGTATGTATATATACATACATGCACACATATATATATATGTACGTAGGGATTCACCGAACATTTATTATAATGCTCGGTGTGTTTGTAAACAAACATCCCGTATTAAGCCGTAGTGTCCAGCAACCATCGTTGCTCGTTTGTTCAACACTGACATATAAACATGAGTAACTATACATGTGTATATGTATATATATATATATATATATATATATATATATATATATATATATATATATATAGTTATGTAATAAACAACATAAGGCAATTATTCCATTTACCAGTGGTTTCTTAAAAGCAAAAAATGTTGCTTTCAATCATCAGAATGAAAAAATCCTGGTCTGTTTATTGAATTTAGATTTTAAAAACATATTCACACATATATACATACATATTCACATATATACATACATATATATATATATATATATATATATATATATATATATATATAGTCTCAAAAGGGATTCCTTTTAATTCCTCTTCTGAGACATGTGACCTCTGCGCGGAGGAGATATTCTTTATACTAAAATCTAAAAATTCCCTTAATTTACGGACCAATTTATTCAGCTGCTGCAGACATAGATTGAACTCAACTTTTAAATATAAATATAAATTTAAAATGTAGTATATTTTACTTAAGATTTTTAACTATTTATGAAACTTGGCGATAAATCTTTCGATTCCTTCAATTTTTTAAAACCTTCTGCATGAGTATATAATTAATGAGATTAATTAAACTACCCTAAAATGGCGATGTTCCCAATCTATTGAATAAATTTTTAAGCTAGATAAACTTCTATAATAAATATAAGAGCATTTGTAGAATAAATTTTTTTTTTTTTTTAATGATTTCTGCTAAATAAGTTTTGTTGAATAATTTTGGTTTTGTTTGCTTTCGATTCTGATTGCTTCTAATGAACTTGACAATATATTGTCAAATAAATTGGAAGGGTGGTTTTCTGTGATTGATATGCGTGGCATACTATGTTTTCTTACGTCCCTAGATACTCTGGGGAGTGACGAAGATATTCTTGGCGTTTTTAATATATTGATATCTGTTGTCTATTCTATGCTTGAACGATAATCATGTAACTGAGGGCAAGAATATTATTATTAATATTAATGTATATTTTATGTCTATATATATATGTATGTACATATATGTATGGTGGAATCTTTTGTAACGCAATGAAGATTTTCACGAAAAATAAGAATTTACAGAGCCGATCACGTAAATGCACATGTGTGTCTATAATTGTCAACTTGAATTTGAGATAACCTTCTCTTTTCTCTTTTTCTTTTTTCATGAAAATGCATATATACTTATGTATTTTTGAAGTTTTATCTCAGATTTTGCTTATAAACCTAAGAATTTTTAAACTAAACATGGGGTCATTATTTTTTCATTTTTTCACACATTATTGATATGTGTCTCATTCATGAATATTGATATTTACATTATAATACCTAATTCATAAGAATTGATAATTCAAATGGATGAAACATAATATTTTAAATATATCATCTTTCTTTCTTTTTCTCCTCTACACTTGACGGGATTTATGTATCGGCTGTTTTAACTGTATCTCTCCCACCTCGTATGATAGATATTACTCGATCTACCTCTTTTCTCCCACCACCTATATCTCTCTCTACCTCTCTTTATTTATCTATTTTTATTTCTCTCCGTATCCTTAACACTATAACTAAATAAATAAATAAATAAATAATTACAGTACCCCCTTCCCTCCTTAATCTCTCATTTGTACGCTGATCATCTGTCCCCAAGCTGCCTATCATTTTTCACTTCCTCAATATATTTCTCTCTCCCATATCTCTTTCTCTCTCTATCTCGCTCTGTTGTTTTTCTTTACATACATCTCTTCATCTTCTTCTCTAACTGTCCTTAGCACTATACACTTTCTTTCTTCTTCTCTTCGTCCTTAGCACTATACACTTTCCTTCTTTTTTCTCTTCGTCTTTCTTTCTAACTGTCCTTAACATTTTCACTACCAAATCAACTTTTTAAATGGAAGTTGCATTGTTTAAGGTATGTCAAATTTATTTATAAAACGGTTTATATATTGTATTTTGTCTGAGGAAGGCATACCATATTTTTAATATGATATCCCTGAAATATATATAATGAAATAAATATGGTTTTATAAATATAGTTTCCATTTGTTTAATATCGTATATATATATTATATCATATATTTTTAGAAAAATATATGATATAATATATATATATATATATATATATATTATATCATATATTTTTAGAACAAATTATTCCTCACAACAATGAAATAGCTAACTTTTTAAGATTATTCTATTCCATTCTACTTGATGTAACACACTAATCTCAGCATCCCATCTCCTCCAATCGTAATCTTCTTTGACCATCAATACTTTTATATACAATATGCCTAAACTCATTTACACTAACAGCTCTCATTTCTTTTCTTAAAAGATATTTGATACCTTATCCACTGATGGCCTATTTATTCATCTCCTACCACCAAACGTAATGATTTATACTGCTCCTTTCCATTCTTAACATTGGTCAATTTCAACCTGGTTATAAAACCTTACTTATTCATATGTATGTTTGTTTTTGTATTCTTCAATAAACAAAACTCATTATTTCTGGATTGGCAGTATCGGTAGGGGGTCGGATGACATGCTTTGACGCATAGAGTTACGGCCCTTGCCATTCTGAGTTCAAATCCTGCCGAGGTTAACTTTGCCTTTCATCCTTATGGGGTCGATAAAATAAAGTACCAGTAATACACTGGGTAATTGCTGGCCTTGTACCAAAAGTAGAAACAATTATTTCTGATGACGGCGGGTAGTGAAGACGTATGTATTCTTTTCTCACTATGATATTTTGTAATATGTTTTACATAGATCAATAATTAAATGAACATGCAGAGGACTACCCCCCAGAAACGATCGTAAAATAATGTGTTTTACTATGAATTAACAGTTTTGTGTTTAATTTCATTGTTTTAATATTTATATATATATATATATGTATGCGCATAATAAAATACATGGAACTCATTTAACCATCTTTTGATCTTATATATTATATGTATATATATATATATATATATATATATATATATATATATGTATGCCACTGTGGTAGGTTTAATGGCTCCAAACCTCTTAACTTGTTGAGCTCTGTGGCTATAATCACCGTTCCTATTTCTAGCAGTAGTATCGTCCACTTTGTGGATATCTATTTGCCATAGGTTTAACGTTATTACACCATATGCTTCCCAGCATAGTGATCACGTTAGCTGTGATATTCCCAGGTATATTGATTTTGTTACAATCTTCATTCTATATTTCCTTTAGAATCGTGAGACTAAACCTCTGAAGAGTACCTGAGTCTCAAGTGGTTTAATCATAATCAATAGTTTGTCTTCGATGATTGAATATATTGATGGAGCTTTTCTTTTCTTTCGATGATCGATTTTTAGCCATACTCTCCAGGTATGAAATAGCGCTATAAGGTTTCACTTACGATTCCATCTGTGTACATATTCTTCTATAGAATATGTATTTGGTATCTAAATTATAATAAAGTAAGTAGTGCGGGACTGCGTACGGTTTATAATTTTGTATTCCATTAGTAGCATATCCAACACTTCATCAACCGCGTGCAGTTCTCTGGCTACAACCAAAGAGACAGAATCAGAGTATACAAAAAAGCCACATAGAAATTGACATGAAAGTAATTTGCCCATTATACGGGAGCAAATCATGGAATAGATTAGATAGGACTAAACATAAGATAGGGAAAGCCATTTCATGGTACGACAACCTGAAATACGAGATTGTTATGTTCGTGGATGGTACCCCCGGAGGGAAATTAACAAAGCAATGTAGAAAGGCCCCAAGAAAGACCCATCTAAAGATTAAAGTGGTAGAAAAGCCAGAAACTACCATAAAAACCCTGATCAGAAAAACATACCCCTTTAAGAAAACCCACTGTACGAATAAGAAATGTGTTATATGTAGAATGAACCCTCAAATAAATTGTAAAACTAGAAATGTAGTCTACACCATAAAATATACAGAGGGCACTTTCAGAAACATAACAACGACATACATAGGTGAGACAGCTCGAAGCATAGGAGAAAGAATAGACCAACATTGGGGGGGAACTAAAAGGACAAAAAAAAAAAAACGGTTCAGTACTATATGAACACGCCGTACAAAGACATGACGGTAATATAGACAACATAGAAATTAAAATAATATCTAAACATAGAAAAGACTCAACAGGTAGGTAAATCAGAGAAGCAACTGAGATAGAACTAAGAAGACCGAAGTTGAACAGAAAGAACGAATGGAATAACAACAACAACCATACCCAAACAAACAATATTGACTTAAATGAAATATAAATAAATAAATAAATAAATAAATAAATAAATAAATAAATAAACAAGTACAATAACAACAAACACATATAAACAACACACACTAGTGAACAAAGATATAATACAAAAACAAAAACACATACACTCAAACGCTAACACACACACCAAACATTAAACACACACGCAAACGCAGAGACAAGAATAAATAAATAAAGAACGAAAATAAAAATGGCGTAGACATTATAATACAATGGGAGGAAATATAATAGTACCACTGACGATGTCGCAAATGTGCAACGAAAGAACTTTAATAGACTATATATATATATTTATATTTGTATGTTTAACCGTTGGTCAATCAATGATAAACATTGATTGCCAAATAAATTAACTATGGAGATATAAAAGATACAGAAGCGAAAACAACCCAAACCAAACAGTGAGTGTGTTCTGTTATTGTCTCTCGCAATATTATAACAATATGACCCTCTCCACCTAAGTATAATAATATTTGTTTCAACACACGATTTCATATAAAAAACCTTGCAAAACACACACACATATATATATATATATATATATATATATATATATATATACATATAGTTATGTAATAAACAACATAAGATAATTAATTCATTTACCAGTGGTTTCTTGAAGACAGATATTTATATCTGTCTTCAGTCGTCAGAACGAATAATATATATATATATATATATATATATATATATATATATATATATATATATATATATATATATATATATATATATATATATATATACAAAAATTCTTATTCTTCACCCACTTATTCCTGAGAGTGGTGTATGTCGTGTGTGTGTGCCATGTGTGTGTATGTGTGTCGTGTGTGTGACTGTATGTGTGTGTTGAGGGTGTCGTGTGTGTATGTATGTGTGATAGTGTGTTGTGTATGTGTGTGTGTGTCGTGTCAGCTGACAAACAGTTTTCCCCACTTCGTGTTCTGACCACACTAAGACAATTACTAAGCCTGTATTTCCCACTCTACAGTCCACACTCATCCATGACAAATCATATGACATGGCATAACGCCATACAATCTTTAACACAGTGCAACATAGATGTTTAGGTGTTTATTTATTAATTATAAAACTGTGATCCTTAAAGTTTCTGAGGTCTCCCTAGTTGGCCTTAATGATAGCAGCGGCCCTAACCTTAGATGGATGCAAATGTCGATAACTAGGGAGTAGGATGGATTTAGGTACCCCTAAAATGACGTGATAATCAAATGGGATGTCTTTTACTCATATATCTTGTCAACCTGGTTTAACCTGGATCTAAACCAGAAATGGGGAACCATAGGCCTTCTATGCCATTCTGTGCAGCCCTTTATGAAAGTTTCCAACAATTTTTTTATTTTAATATGTTTTTGTCTATCTCTTATTATTTCAATTTAAACCACTTGTTGCTGTGAACCAACATTCTCCTACCTAACCAAAATCATGACACCTTTGAGATTACAAATGGTGGTTGCCCATCTCGAGGTTCAGTTGAAACTTCAGACTTCCATACTGCAACCAAATATCAATTTGCTTTCCTACAACAAAGTAATTAAAGCCTTTAAAACTGATTTTTTTTTTTGTTTTATTTTTTCGATAACTAGTACATAGTAATTAGATTTTTACAAAATAATGTAGATTTTAAGAATATGTAATTACGGTTTCTTGAATGCAGCCTTATTATATTACAAATAACTTAATGTGGCCTTTTTAGAAACGGTTCCCCACCTCTTGACTAAACAATAACTAGCTCAGTGATTTTCAGCATTTTTACTACTAAGGACCCCTTTTTATTTAAATGGATTTTCCCATGGCCCACACATAACAATTATTCCCCTGCCAGAGTAGTCGAAAGAGAGAAATGATTAGACCGTAAAAAAAGAATGGATACCCAACAGCGCGTATGTATATTATGTCCTTAATTGAAAGTTTGAACTTAGCTCACAGATCCCTAATACTACCTTTGAGGACCCCATGGTTCCGCCGACCACAGTATGGGAACAGCTAAACTATCCCAACATTTTAAATAACTATTTTAAGTACCACCACTTCTCTCTGTAAAAAGCAACTTTTATAAGGGAGATAATTAAGTATATATTATTAATACAATTGCCGAGATTTACTTGAATAAATAAAGTAAATTGCATTTATAAACATAAATGCGATTAATATTTTATAAGATTGTGTTTTTACCTATATAAATTGCTTTGAATTTAGTGAATTTTGATAAAAGGCTCATAAGAAATGTTATTTTTATGAATTAAACATTTGTTCATATTTTGAAATTTTGATAGCAGTTATTCCCCTTGTTGAAGCTGTCTTGTTTAGATTAAATTAATCATAATTGTATGTCTTGCGGAACTCCATGATTCCAGGGAACACCGGTTGAGTGGATTGGCAGTATCGGTAGAGCGTCGGACACCATGTTTTACAGCATGGAGTTATGGCCATTTACGTTCTGAGTTCAAATCCCGCCTAGCCTTTGAGGACCCTTCCCTAACGATTCTCCCAAGAAGTAACGTATTGTATCAATGAAATCGACTTTTTCCTCCCCACAAATTGCTGGCCTGGTGCCTAAATGACATCTTTATTCACAGAAATATTTATATAAAGCAATAAGGAAATGAAGAATAGAAGAAAAAGAAAAGAAATGAAGAAATTAAAGAACGAATGGAAAGGGAGCAACAGATTCTACACCTTTATCTCAGCGGTATCTTTCAGCTTCCTCCTGTAGACAAAATGGCGAAAGCATCGCCTCGTAGAACGGCCAGTGATTCCGACTGCAACATCCACTCCGTCTCATCGGACTCCTCCCTTGGGAAGACTGCTGTTTTTTTTCGATTTTGCGAAAGAAATGGCAGTTCGGTGACTTAGATCAACTCAATTCTCGACGGTAAATCCCTATTCTGAGATGCCACGTGTTGCGTCTCGTTCTCCATCTCCAGCCTTGTTGTTTCGGCTGCAAACCTGACTTTATCGTTTGCAGAAGAGGAGAAAACTGCCAAATACCGGGGTTTCACTGTCCGCTTCTTTTCCACGTTGGATGCTGTTGAGACTTCAGGTGTCCCAAGAGCCTGAATTAGAAATCATTGTACAGGGTGACCACAAAAACACTCCTTGATATCAAATACTTATAATATGAAAACTTAAATGAATATTCTTACAATATTGGTGGCTACAGTTGCATAAACTAACAAAGTTTCATGTGGTATTGGTTGATATCATAGACACTCTATTGCCTCTATTGTTGATTGGCAAACATCTATGCGATAATCACGTAAGTTTTGATAAAACTATTTGAAATCAATGAGTGTTTTTGTGGTCACCCTGTATCTTATATTACTAGTGTATCTATGTCCTAAAAAGTGCTAATTTTTCTGGGGACTTTGTTGGCAGTGGCAAACATTGGTGGGCTATTTAATATAGACGAGATTCTCATTATTTCCATCGCTCTTAAAATCTGTGTCGATGTATGTAGGGTGATGGAATGGAGTATCGATGTGGGGAGGATGGTCGCTAAACTAGTTGTGAACTTTTTTTTTACCTTTTATTATTGATTTCTACCTTTTATTGATCTGTTAGTATCGGTAGAGGGTCGGACGCCATGGTTTGACGCATAGAGTTACGGCCCTTGCTATTCTGAGTTCAAATCCCGCCGAAGTTAACCCCTTACAGGGTCGATAAAATAAAGTACCAGTAATAAACTGAAATAATTGCTGGCCTTGTGCCAAAAGTAGAAACAATTATTTATATCAAAATGTTAGCTGCTAAAAGCTGTGATTTGCAGAGATTTGCTATTTCTAGAAGATCAAATGAGTTCCGGGGATTGAAAAACAAAGGGAGGTAACTTCCACCAGTGACGTCATTCTGTTTCGCGCGAAAATTTAGTTATATTATTGTCGCTGCTTTGTTATGTTGGCAGTTTGAAAATATATTCAAAATATGTAATCGTCGCACCTAAGGTAAGAAAACATCAGCGAATCATCACTTTCGAACTAATATAGAACATACATTTATAACTTTGAAACTTAAAAAATGATATATTTATTTCAATATGTATAAGGATTCTACCTTACGATTATTTATTTTACATTAATTATCAGCGAACTTCTGTAGAATATATTGAATGTTTATAAGCAATAAATAATGACTGACACATCGCCCACTTGGAAGAAACCATCCGATGTGATGAAACTGAGAAGAAAAAAAAGACGGTTAGAGAATGAAAACTCTTGTCTAACGGAAAAAAGAACGAAGCTAGAAAATTCATTTTCTAAAGACGAGGAACTATCGCCGTGTGGAAGCATTTCTTCACCATTTTATCAACATAAGAATCCTTTCAGAAGAAACAGTTTCACTCCAGTCCGTTCCATACCACCCTTCATCAGCAACACACAAGGTACAACTCACTCGAAAACAACCTCCATCAGACTTTTCAACGCTTTAGATATTTCTGAGGTAAGGGAAATTATTATTTATGGGGTCACCCTTCTTTTTCATGATTATCATAGCTTTGCCTGTCATCCTTACGGTGTCGATAAAATAAAGTACCAGTAATGCACTGGGGTCGATTCAATCGACTTTCCCCAATCTCCAAAGTTGCTGGCCTTGTGCCTTAAGTAGAAACATAATTATCAAGCAAGGGATAATAATTGTTTCTACTTTTGGCACAAGGCCAGCTACAACCAGTGTATTACTGGTACTTTATTTTATCGACCTGGCAGTGTTAGTAGTGTTGGGCAAAATGTTTAGTTAGAAATTACTACGTTACCCCCGTCAAGATTAGCCTTGCCTTTTATCCATCCTGGGTCGATAAAATAAAGTGCTAGTGAAATACAGAGGTCGATATAATTGACTTTAGTCAATATTAAAAATAATTATTACCCCACATACCACGGGTCAAGATTTAGGACTGGCTATGGTTAAGTTTTAATTCTTTATATTTAAATTTCAGTTTGTCTTCTAGTTATACAGTAAAATTTAACCTGAAGCTCTCTATATATCTGATATTCCGACATACCTTACGGGGTCGATAAAATAAAGTACCAGTAATACACTGGGTATTTGCTGGCCTTGTGCCAAAAGTAGAAACAATTATTTATTCATAACATCAGCAAAATTTCGGTAAATTTATAATTAAAAAAAGCACCAACTAGTGTTTTAGTTTTCAACAAATCTCAGCTCAAACTTATTTACATTGGAAAGTTTTTTACGAATAGGCTATGTAGCCGGTAAACCCCAAAAGGACGCAACACACATCGCTATAGTGTTTCACCAGCCCCTTCATTCATATATGTGTATGTAATAATTATTTTATATGCGTCTATGAATATGTATGAGATGTGTGTTTGTGTGTGTATGGGTTTCACTTCTGCTGTCTGTATATGTTTATGTATTTACGTGTAGATGTGTGTATGTAACTTAGTAGATGTGTGTGTATGTAACTTAGTAGATGTGTGTGTAACTCAGTAGATGTGTGTGTGTATGTAACTTAGTAGATGTGTGTGTATGTAACTCAGTAGATGTGTGTGTGTGTATGTAACTCAGTAGATGTGTGTGTATGTAACTTAGTAGATGTGTGTGTATGTAACTCAGTAGATGTGTGTGTGTGTGTAACTCAGTAGATGTGTGTGTATGTAACTCAGTAGATGTGTGTGTGTGTATGTAACACAGTAAATGTGTGTGTATGTAACACAGTAGATGTGTGTGTATGTAATACAGTAGATGTGTGTGTATGTAACACAGTAGATGTGTGTGTATGTAACTCAGTAGATGTGTGTGTATGTAACTCAGTAGATGTGTGTGTGTATGTAACTCAGTAGATGTGTGTGTATGTAACACAGTAGATGTGTGTGTATGTAACACAGATGTGTGTGTGTATGTAACACAGTAGATGTGTATGTATGTAACTCAGTAGATGTGTGTGTATGTAACTTAGATGTGTGTGTGTATGTAACTCAGTAGATGTGTGTGTGTGTGTGTGTATGTAACACAGTAAATGTGTGTGTGTATGTAACACAGTAGATGTGTATGTATGTAACTCAGATGTGTGTGCATGTAACTCAGTAGATGTGTGTGTATGTAACACAGTAGATGTGTGTGTGTATGTAACTCAGTAGATGTGTGTGTATGTAACACAGTAGATGTGTGTGTATGTAACACAGTAGATGTGTATGTATGTAACTCAGATGTGTGTGCATGTAACTCAGTAGATGTGTGTGTGTGTAATTCAGTAAATGTGTGTGTGTGTATGTAACTCAGTAGATGTGTGTGTATGTAACTCAGTAGATGTGTGTGAATGGACAATTAAATGGTTTTACTTGTTTTTTTTAACAATTGATGGTGGAAAAGATTTCAAATTGTCTTAACTCAGACCGTAAAAGGTCGCAACTCGTGGTGTCTGACACTCTTATCAGCTACATAGCCTCTTCCTAAAAGAAACAGCCTCCATTGGTGTTTTAGTTTTCAACAAATCTGACCTCAAACTTATTTACAATTGACCCCCTTTTCCACTCATGTTTTGTCTCTATCATTATTGTTCGGTGAAGTTATATTCAATCTAATATCCACGACTTTCTTTCCTTATAAATTATATTTATTACATGCATGAAAAAACCTGGAAAAGAAAAATATTCCCACCAAAGGAAACCCAGTGCCCCACCCCACACGCTCGCCCCAGTTTTCGGGTGTGGGGGTCGATTGTGAATGAGTTGAGGTCAGATTTGTTGAAAACTAGAACACCAATGAGTGCTTATATGTAAAACGGAATACTCCTATATTTTACCGCGAAGAGTCGAAACCGAATCGGAGCTTTCCCTGCCTCTGGGACACTCAATCGTTGGAAGTTCTCGCCTTTGGCCTTTGTTCTGTCAACAATGATGGATGACATTCCATTTGAACTGTGACCCCCAACATCCTTGGGAGATGCTAACCACAGGTCAGATCATATATCCATCCTTCTAACTTAGCACTTATTATAAATACAAGGGCTGAGGGAACAAAAGCGGAATGGAAGCAACAGACAAGAAGATAACTGTGTGGCATCAGTAGACCTTTCACCCTACCTTTCTCGTGGCCGTCACTGGCTTACTCTCTCAGCCAGACAGCCAGTCATGCCTGCCTGAGAGATTGATGACTACTATGAGAATAAGATAAACTAAGAATAGCCACACACACACACACACACACACACACAGTAAGTTCATATTGTTATATTATACTCTCATCCTATTGTATCTGCAAGACACAACCTAACTTATATATTATATCGTCTTCTCTGATACATACATTTACATAGCTCGTAGCAGCTACCAATTTATTTTACGGATATATTTGTGTCATAAATTCTATCATTAGATATTCAAATTGAATATTGTTATTATAAAATAAAGATGAACAACTCAGTCATGGCATTATTCTTTTCATCAAAACCATCATACCAACAAAACAACCATTCCATTATATATATATATATATATATATATATATATATATATATATATATATATATATATATATATGATAATAAACAAATAAGACGGTTACTTTTATTCCATCCCTATTTTATTATACATATTTCAAAGATGTATTGCTTATGTATAACATCAGTGAAACATGTACTCATCAGATAAAATCCACCAACTTTCTCTTTTAGAGATGTTATAATAGTATATTAAATATCAAATCATACATCATCATCATCATCATCATCATCATCATCATCATCATACGTCCGCAATTCACCAAGTGCGACAATTGACTGTACCTCTAAGTGTTTAACTAAACACTTAGAGGCAAGCCAACATGCTCGCAGTATTACCATGGGTGATGGCGAGGTTAAGGCGCTGAAATAACCAAGCATCATCTTACATCTAATGAGAAATATGTAAGAAAACAAAAATATATTTTGTTTAACCCTTTAACTGACCAGAATTCTCTCACCTCTGGCAAGGAAAGCTGTGCTAGAGAAATCACATCTAACTAAAAATGATAACCTGATGTTTGCTTGTGGCAACTATTCAAAAGAAAGGTTACATCCCATCATCATCATCATCTTACATCTGCTTTCTATGCTGACATGGACTGGGCTGATAATCAGTTTGAGGCATGACATAATTCAGACACCTGCCTATGGATGAACAGTCGATTAGGTGTGAAACAAGCAACCACCTATATTTTTCTGTGTACAAAAAGAATAACAATGTTCACATTATTTACAGCAAGACTGTATTAACCCTTTAGCATTTAAACCAGCCAGAATTTTCTCACCTCTTTCTGTTCAAACTGGCTATAACAGGTTGCTCATACTGATGTTAATTCTCAAAATAAATATCAAAATCTCATAGATTCAATATTATGTGAAATAATTATGTGAAGCCTTTACAATACAATAGTAAATATAGAGTAATGTAAAAGATAAAGGGTTAAAAATGTCTTATATATCATTTTTACATTACAGCTGAAGAAAGTCAAAGATAACAGGAGTGATTCAGTGAGAAATGGCCATCAACATTACCCCAAATCTGACGGTGTGAAAACAAAAGAAAACAGCCCTAATGAAGATTCCAGGAATAAGGTTGGCATTCCTGTCTATTTCTAACTTCCTAAGGACATCACCGATTTACGTCCGTTCTTCCACGCTAGCATGGGTTAGACAGGTTGTCCTGTCGTGGGCAGTAGTCGGTCGGCTGACCTTGTCTTGTTCATACAGGAACTGATTCTGGCTTTATTTCTACAGTTGGATGCCCTTCCTAACACTAACCTCATTTACAGTGAGTGCTGGGTGCTTTTTTTTTTTCCGTGGCGCCTACACGTCCACTTTACAGTGTGGGCTGGGTGCTTTTTTACCGTGGCACCTCCACGACCACTTTGCAGTGGAAGAATTGACGCTAAATGGAAATGGGGATGATGATCTTATATGCATTCTTTCTCTTCCCTTTGCAGGTGTGCAACAATTCAGGTGTGGCTAAAAAGGAGGATCTTCAAGCTTTACCTGTTGATTGGAGTTTGAAACAGAAGATGCGATTTATCTGTAATTTCTCATCATTTGATTGGTGTAAAGACTTGCGTACATCTGAAGAAGCTGAAGGTGTGAGCAGTTATTTAGCAAATCAACTCCCTGAAACAACACCACCATCTTTCACAAATGTTAGTAGGTCTCCCTTCAAGAAAGGCTGTTTATTATCTATTGTTCTTGAGTGATGGGATTGGCAGTATCGGTAAGGGTCGGACGCCATGCTTTGAAGCATAGAGTTACCTCCCTTTATGATCCGAGTTCAAATCCCGCCGAGGTTAACTTTGCCTTTCATCCTTACGGGGTCGATAAAATAAAGTACCAGTAATGCACTGGAATAATTGCTGGCCTTGTGCCAAAAGTAGAAACAATTATTTATAATGCTTTGACGTATAGAGTTACGGCCCTTGCCATTCTGAGTTCAAATCCCGCCAAGGTTAATTTTGCCTTTCATCCTTATGGGGTCGATAAAATAATGTACCAGTAATACACTGGGTAATTGCTGGCCTTGTGCCTAACGTAGAAACAATTATTTATAATACAACAAACCTGTCATCGAAAACATTACCCATCTTCTCGGAAGTCTATCTACTGCTACTATTTCTGTTACTGTTAAGGGTGGTGAATTGGCAGTATCGGTAGAGGGTCGGGCTCCATGCTTTCCAGCATAGTTACGGCCCTTTATGGTCTGAGTTCAAATCCCGCCGACATTAACTTTGCCTTTCATCCTTACCAGGGTCGATAAAATAAAGTACCAGTAATGCACTGAGTAATTGCTGGCCTTGTGCCAAAAGTAGAAACTACTACTATTTCTGTTACTACTACTGCTGCTACTATCCAATATGTCCATTTTTTTCTTATTTAAGACAAGGGCAGGATTCTCCAACCTGGAGTGGGAAGGGTCTGAGCTAAGTAGTGTAATGTTAATCCACAATTAGTGGTACTGGTTAACCACCAATTAACAAATGAACCCCATTGCTGACAAAACAGCACCCCCTTCTCTCTCTCTCTCTCTCTCTATATATATATATATATATATATATATATATAAATAATAGTAATAATAATAAATTTGAAGACTAAAATCCAAAGAGAGCTCGATAAGAATAAATATATATCAAATATATAAGTTTGATATATATCAAATATATAGTTTCAGAAGATCCCGTTAAGGGTGAAAGCAGCGATTCTTTACTTAAACTTTAATCTGTTATTTTAATAAATATATATGTATATATATATACGTATATGTATATAATCATCATGTTACGTCCGCTTTCCCCTGTGTTACAGTCCTTCATCTCCTATAAGGTCAGCTCTCACCACCTCCGCCCATGTCTTCCTCTATTGCGTCTTCCTTCCGCTGGGATTATATATATATATATATATTTTATATTTTAGTTGAAGGCACTTCCAGAGAGTTCTTGGCGATCCCGTTTTCACAGAGAATGTTTGTACTGGGTCCACCCAAATCTTCCTTGGGTCAAACTATTTCCAAGGATCGTTCAGGAAAAGTAAGACTTGCAAAACTGGATTTCAGCCTTTGTTGTTGTTGATGATGTTTGTGTGTGTGTGTTAGATGTTAGTATTGTGTGTGTTAGATGTTACTGTTGATGCTGTATTAAGGGCGGTGGATTGGCAGTAGGATCGGTAGAACGTCAGACACTATGCTTTGCGTTCTGAGTTCAAATCCTGCCTTGGTTAGCTTTGCTTAACATCCTTATGGGGTCTATAAAATAAAGTACCAGTAATGCACTGGGGTAATTGCTAGCCTTGTGATAAAAGTAGAAACAATTATTGATAATGTGTGTATGTGTTTGTATCAGTCATGGCAGTAGATGGTTAATATGTAGATATTAATTACCGAGCAAGTTATATTACTAAATTTCTTTGAATTATTTAAAAATCTTAGGGAATGTATTTTTATTAGAAATACACTAAAACCTCAGTTCATGAACATAATTTGTTCCTGAAGACCGTCATATGAAATATTGAGAGAGACTATGTGAAAGACAGGTATCACCATTGTAACTAACTACACAGCAAGTGATGTGTTCCTGTTGATACTCCAAGCTTGTTGCTGGCTTGTGTGTTTGTTACTTGAAACACCTTTCGCCACCTGAGACATTTTATGTTTGGAAAAACTGTTCATGAACCAAGTTCCACTGTATAATAAAGACACTAACCATTAGACCATGTGCCTTCACTGAATTAACTGTATGCTGTGATTTTTATAATTGAACCCATTCACACATACCAACACTCTGGATACTATTGCATGTGCTGGCTGTGTGATGGTTAACCCTTTAGCAGTTATATTACTCTATATATACTATTGTATTTAAGTGCTAAAGGCTATATCTCACATAATATCAAATCTGAGATTTTGATGTTTATTTTGAAAATAATCTCTTAACATCAGTATGAGTGGCTGGTTACAGCCAGTTTGAACAGAAAGAGGTGAGAGAATTCTGGCCAGATACGTCTGGTTTAAATGCTGAAGGATTAATTAAACTCTCATTAAATGTCTTCATCTATATTCTACTATTTATTTTAATTCCAGATCTTTAAGCAGCATCAACCTGGGAGATGAAGTGTATTCATCACTGTTATCTGATTGGTTCGTATAATCTATTTCTCACATCTAATTGGTTGTTGACTCAGCCAATTGTAGAGCAGTAGAGTATTGTAACTAAGTGGATTATACTTCTTATTTACCTCTAGGTTTTCTGTTTAACCCTTCAGCATTTAAACCAGCCGTATCTGGCCAGAATTCTCTCACCTCTTTCTGCTCAAACCAGCCATAACTAACTGCTCATACTTATGTCGAGGTATTGTTCTCAAAATAAATATCAAAATCTCGTAGATTTGACATTATTTGAGATAAATTGTTCACCATGAAAATACAATAGTAAATATAATGTAAATGCTAAAGGATTAAATTATAATGGGGGTAAGTTGGTCAGCTTTGATTTCTGACTATATTTCTAATGAAAAACACTCTATTTCAATTAATTAATGAAGAATTTTGAAGGATTTACTAAAATTATTTCATTACTAAGACAATAACTTAACATATGGGTCTTAGATAAAATTGTTGGAATATTTTAATTTCAATAAGAACCCTTTAAAATGAGTGGTTTTGTTTCATAGACCCAGGGCCACCTTTGGGTTGATATCAAGAAAACTAAACCTTTTAGTTACCATATTTCTTATGAAAACGTATTATTTTCAAATCATTTTGAAAATAATCAAATTTAATAATATAAGTAATTTTCTCGTTCTTAAGTTGATGTTTGGAACATAACTTATCAAAGGTTTTTACATATATAGAATTATGATGGAAGTATTTTAGATAAATATAAACACTTTAAAATATTATTGTAAGACTAGGGGTGGTTTCATCCAGTGTTCATTCAAAAGTTTCTTTATTCTTCATTTGTTTTTTTTGTTTTTTTCTTTATCATCCAGGTCAGAAAGTTTCCTGTCAGCATTCAGTCAATTAAGGTCTGGGTACAGCCCCTATATATATGTGTGTACCCACCAGTTTACTGTGCTCTTCAAGAGGGAGAAGGCTTCAAAAAGTCACTCAACCCTTTTGGCAGTACTTACCCCCACCACACGAGGCATCAGAGAAGCCCTCCTAAAAGAAGGTGTGTTTAATAGTTCACATCCCCTATATAATAAATAGTCAAAGTATATAGTACTGGTGCCATGATAATACACCCAGTACACTCTGTAAAGTGTATGAGTGTACGTAAGCAAGATGCAGTCCCTGGTCTGTTTATCTGAGGACAGTAACATCGATTGAGTGCTGACTTGGTCTGAGATGACCCATTCAATGTCTGGTACCATGGAAAGGTGTACATTAACCTTTTAGTATTTAAATTACTCTATATTTACTATTATATTTTCATGGTAAACACTTTATCTTACATAATTATCTCACATAATATCGAATCTATGTGATTTTGATGTAATTTATTTTGAGAACAATACCTTAATGTCAGTATGAAGGGCCAGTTTGAACAGAAAGAGGTAAGAGAATTTTGTCCAGTTTAAATGCTAAAGGGTTAAATGATGATTGTGTGTCTATGAATAGGCACACCATGCTCCTGTGTGCCATAAGACAACTAAAAGTGCTGGCACCACAAAGAACAGCTAGCTGTAAAACATTTCCTTAAAAAGCAGAGTTGAATCCTATCCTGGGGGCTGCAAGGAAAATGGTCTTATATGCTCATGTGTATGTGTATATAGGTTGACTGCCAAAAAGGATCAAGAGAACTTTTCCAGTGTCAAGGTCACAGCCGCCTCCCTACTGCTCATCTACACCATATAATGCACCCAGTATGCTCTGTAAAGTGCTTGGTGGTGGGAAGATCATCCAGCTATAGAAAGCCTGCTAAACAAAGGGTGTGTCAAAAACATGACAACCTCCCTACCATGATAAATTGCACTTGGTGCACTCTAGAGTGCAGGAAACTATGTTAGCGAGAAGTGGGCCCCCAGCCCCTCTGAGAGGCTCTGATTAAGTACTGACTTTTGCAAGTAGGAGAAAAATGGACATTAAATAGTGGTAATGATAAATACACATATATCATCATCATACGTCTATTTCCCATGCTTGCTTGTGTTAGACAGGTTGTCTTGCTCATACAGAACTGTTTCTAGCTTGGTTTCAACAGCTGGATGCTCTTCCTAATGCCAACACATTACAGCATGGACTGGGTGTTTTTTGTTGTCACCAGCACAACCACCTTTACTGGGTGCTTGTGTATATTTTTTCTTTTTTTTTTTTTTTAATTTTGAGTTGTTTTATTTTATATATCTTTTCACTACCAGGGATCCAATTCAAGATGCCATTTAATCCAAAACACTCGGAACGGCTATCCTTAGAATCCAATGACTCTGGTAATGGAAGCCAAAAATCTAAAAATTCCAGGTGAGGAATTGAACATAATGGGCTCAACATCTGAAATAGAGGCAAAGAAATGGGTGGAATTGTGTAGCATTCTTTCCTTTCTGCTGACCAATTAGTAACTTAACCCTTTAGCATTTAATCTGGCCATAACCAACTGCTCATACTTATGTTAAGGTATTGTTCTCAAAATAAATATCAAAATCTCATAGATTCAATATTATGTGAAATAAAATGTTCACTGAAAATACAATAGTAAATATAGAGTAATGTAAATGCTAAAGGATTAACCCATTTCATACCAAACTGCTCATGGTTTTGTAACAAAGCTGTTTATTTTAAAGTGTTTATATTTATCTAACAACCTGCCATTGTTGTTTGACATCAGAACCTATGTTTCAAATATCACATTAATAAGAACATTACTTATATTACTAACTTCCTTCAAATTCTTGATTATTTTCAAAAAGATTTCTAAATTATAGTTAATCACTTATTAGAAATATGGTAATGAAAGTTTAGGCTTTCCTGAAAATTCACCATTTTCCTCAATACTTTACATCCAGTTTCCATTTTGCCATTAATTGGACAGTTTATCACAATCCTAATTAGTTCTTATTTAACCCTTTATCACTTACATTACTCTATATATAATATTATATTTTCATGGTAAAGGCTTTACCTTACATAATATCAAATTTATGAGAATTTGATATTATTTTAAGAACAATACCTTAACATCAGTATCAGTGGACAGTTTGAACAGAAAGAGGTGAGAAAATTCTAGCTGGATATGGCCAGTTTAAATGCTAAAGGGTTAAAGTTGTGTTGCATGTATATAGATCAGCGGTTCCCAACCTTTTATAATAAATTCCACCTTAATGATATAACAAAACAGTATGGCCCTCCAAAAAATTAAAATTTTTGATATAATTTTTTTATGTAGAAATAATTTTGGCATGTCTTTTTATTTGTGAAGTAAAATCATAATTAGAAAAGGTAGAAAGTTGATAAAAAGTTGAATATAAAAATTTGAAGCAAGAAAAAGAAAAAATTATGTTAGGAAACTACTCTCCTTTTTTATGTATAAAATTTTGTGATTTTTAGTTAATTCCTGTGGCTTCCCCAATAACTTGCTATGGCTCCCTGGTTGGGAACCAATGATATAGATAGATAGATATACACTGTGGGCATTCACACATTTTCTGTCTACCAAATTTTACTCACATGAACTCCTTAACCACACCACTATGCCTCTGCCTATATTTCATATAGTGATACCTGAACACTGTTTATTTATTTCTCTCTTTTTTATCACCTAAAATCTGTTTTTTATTTGCAGCATCAGTTCACAGAATTCATTGAATGAAGAACAAGATTGCCGTGGTGATGATGATGAACATGATGGTGAAGCTGATTTGTTTGAAGAGGAGGAAAGCACTAGCCTGACTTGCAACACGGAAGAGACACACTGCAAAAATTTACAGCCAAATAAACAAGTGGAAGGCGAGGAGTATGAAGAGGAGGAAGATGGTTTCACAGCAGACGAAGGTGCTGCTGTGTGGTTAGAAAGTATCGGGCTTGATAAGAAGAATTTCCCTTCTTTGAATCCCAATAAAGTTCGACTGTATCCTTTTCTTTTACGATGTGTGTGTGTGTGAATTTCATATATCTAAAGATATGTTATGTTTAATAAATAAACATTTTGAAAGCTTCGGCTATGAATAGAAGGCCAGCGCCATCTAGTGGAATCCAGCAGATGCAAGGGGGATAATTGTCTATGCATTTCAAACTTTAAGGGTTCTCGTCAGGACAGTGCTTCCCTCTGCCGACTGCTGGACTTTGAAGCAGATGTGATACCTTACAGAACTTCTTTCAACCCTCTGCATTTTCAGCTAGCTTGTGATGACACTGGTGCCATGTATTGGCCCTTATTTCTCCCTTGAACTCATCTGTCTTGTGAATAAGGGAGACTTGTGTACATTGGTAACTCCTGGTTTCCGCAGAAAATCTTGAGATTTTGATATTACTTATTTTGAGAACAATACCTTAACATCAGTATGAATATCCAGTTACAGCTGGTTTGAACAGAAAGAGGTGAGAGAATTCATGCTGGATACGGCTGGTTTAAATGCTAAAAGGTTATTTGGGTTCAACCTCACAGTATGAACCCTTTGGAAAGTGTTTCACTGAAACCTTGAGTTAACCAATGTCTTGTGGAATTACGTGACCATGTCTTGCTCATACAGAACTGTTTCCCAGTGGTGTGTTAGTCCTTGAGCAAGACACTTCATTTCATATTGCTCCACTCAGCTGGCAAAAATGAGTTGTACCTTTAATTCGAAGGGCCAGCCCTGTCACGTTCGGTGTCACATTGAATCTCCCTGAGAACTACATTAAAGGGTACACATGTCTGTGGAATGCTTAGCCACGAGCAGGCTGTTCCATTGTGGGTTCAATTGGAACACTCTACACCGACGGAGTGCCAGTTTATATATATTTGTGTTACTTCTGCTTTCCCTTATTCGTTCAGCCCTAGCAAGGATAACAGACATTAAATATTAAATTTGTTGTATATCTGTTGCCATGTTTAATTTTCCTTAATAAAAAAAAATTCCAGTAATCGAGAAGGTTTCAAACATATAGATTGCCGGCCTGAATCTGTGATAGTCCTCGACAAAGATGTTGATGTACAGGCCCTCTTTAATTTCCTCCTTAACTGGAGAGCTTGTATTGCAGCAGTTGGTCCACAACACGGCATACCTCCAACCATTTTATCATCAAACGGTTTCAAAGGTGGTGTCTTAAAATCACTGAAGGTAATTTCTGCAGTTTTTTTCTTGTTTTTCTTTAACCCTAGGTCCGCCTTTAGCAGCAATTCTATGGTCAAAGGTATAGGACTACACTGTCTTACGTATCCTCTCTATATGTGAAGTGGCTGTTATTTGTAATCTGTTGATAAATGTTTTAATGATGCAGTCTATGGTTTTGAAACCAAGAATGATGCGGTATCATCATCATTTAACGTCAATTTTCCACGCTAGCATGGGTTAGATGGTATTTAATAACTCAATTATTTGCTGCTGTTTGAAATATAACTTAAACGTTCTTAAAATTATGATGGAAGGTTATTTTTAGATAAATATAAACAATTTAAATATAGGGTAACAAAAGAGTTAAGTTAAAATTCCGTGTTTGCTTAGACTCAACGTAATATTGTGTGTGTGTATAATGTTGAAAAGATGTGTTTGTAGTTAGTAGATAGCAGTTAATCCAAGTATGGAAACCCACACTTGCTACAAATGTCTTAACAATTTTCTTAACCTTTTTGATAACAATCTTGCCGTGGTTGTACGAAGTAAAACACCCATTTTAAAAGGCTCCTAATTAAATTTAAATCTAACATAATTTTATGTACGAAACCTTCAAGAAATAATTAATAATTTTAGTAAATCCTCCCAAAGTAATTCATTAATTAATTGAAATAGTGTTTGTTAGAAACACAATCATAAAAGGGTTAAATTAGAATCTTTCAACGTAATATTATATAAGAACCATTTGTTAAGTTTTATCTTCAACTAATTTTAGTCGCCACTTCCCTCCCCCCTCCCCCCAAAAAAACATTAGCCCTTTATTATTTACAGAGAGGTGAGAGAATTCTGGCAGGATACAACCGGTTAGATGCTAGTGGGTTAATTAATTTCATTAGAGATATAGTAACAAGCAAGTTAACCCTTTAGCATTTAAACCACCCATACCCAGCCAGAATTCTCTAGACCCTTTTCTGTTCAAACCTGCTGCTCATACCAATGTTAACCCTTTAGCATTTAAACCGGCCGTAACCGGCCAGAATTATCTCACCTCTTTCTGTTCAAACCGGCTGTAACTAGCCACTCATACTTATGTTAATATATTTGCAAAATAGATATCAAAATCTCATAGATTCGATATTATGTGAGATAAAGCCTTTACTGTGAAAATACAATAGTATATATAGAGTAATGTGAAAATACAATAGTATATATAGAGTAATGTAAATGCTAAAGGGTTAAGGTATTCTCAAAATAAATATCAAAATCTCGTAGATTTGCTATTATGTGAGGTAAGACTTTTACTGTGAAAATATAAAGTAATGTAAATGCTAAAGAGTTAATACTCTCCCTTCCTTCTCTCCTCATTCAGGTGAAACACAGCTCAGCTTACCAGAAAGATAAACAGAAGATCAGTGTGATGGAGATGGTGGGACCTATCTTACCGACACATGTCCAAGGACTGGTGAAACTGATCCGGGAAATCCAAGAGGAGGACTTCACGTTATCTCTCCACACCCATGAACCAACGACAGCACTCAATGTCCAAACAGACATCTTACCTTCATCTCTGGGTTTGACATTTAAACATTCCATAACAGACATAATCTGTACACCAGATGGTTTCACCTGGTCATGATGATGATGATGGTGATGGTGATTATATTATTTGTCTTGTTTTAATACAGATTTTTAATATCACTTATGTGAAAGCATTTTTTTTTTCTTTTTAATTATTTAAAATTTATTATTATAATTACTATTAGTAATAGAGCTGTGGATTTGACAGAATCATTAGAACATCTGAGAAAATTGTCTTGTGCTATTTAGTTATGGTCTTTCATATGTGTTAAGGTCCTGCGGCAGTTAACTTTGCCATTCAGTAAAATGATATACCAGTTATATACTGGGGATTATAATCATTTAACACGTCCCACTAAATTTGTGATCTATGATTTTTTTTTCATCTTTTTACTTCTGTATTCAAATCCCATCAAAGTCAATTTTGCTTTTCATCCTTTCAAGGTCGATAAATCCAGGTACCTGTCACGAACTTGGGTTTATTTGACTAACCCCTCCCACCAAGTTTAGCCCTGTGCCTATGTTGTTCCTATTTGTTGCTGTGCTGATAAGCGTTTTGGCATTGATACACTGGTTGGATGCCCTTCCTAACACCAGCGCCACTTTACAGCATGGACTGGGTGCTTTTATTTGTGCCACCAGCACTAGAGAGGATGTCTTACTAGACTCAAGGGCCCTCTCTACCCCTCCATTTTACAGCATGGTCATAAAAAAACTTATTGACACGACACACTCACACACCAACACTCATTCATGCATACAAACACACACCACTCACAAACACACATATTATCATCATCATCATCGTTCGTCAACTACTGTCGAGATGATGGATCTCACTCTCATGCCCCAGAATCCCCTGTCCCCCATCGCTGCCCCCAGGTCCTGTCTACTGATTCCCGTATCCCTAGAGATAACGTCGGGGAATGACAGCCTCCTACTCCTAGTCAGGCTGGAGTCAGGGTTCCAGAGCAAGAGAGCGGATATGATTTCATTGCTGGCACGGTGACAGTGGCCAGCAAATTGAGCTCTCCGGGATTTTAGAAGGGCAGAGGCTCGAGGGAGTTTGCCATAGATTTTAGACAAGGTGGGATGTCGTTTCCAGGATAGGTTTTTCACTCTCATTAAGAGGCGGGTATATGTGCCATCCAATCTCCTCTCAAGTTGTGATGTTAGTGTCCAAGTTTCGGATCCATAAAGTAATATGGGCTTAATGGTTGCTTGGAATATTTCCAGTTTTAGCTTGTTGGTAAGTTGAGATGTCCATATGGCGTGCATGTCATTGCACGCTGACCATGCCATACCCTTCCTGGTTAGAAAATCTTTTTTGGAGGAGGAGATATATGAGCCAAGATACCTGTAATCTTCCACCTGCTTAAGGGTGGTACCATTAAGGGTTCTGATGGGGTAGTTTGGGCTGTTTGCGCATCTGTTCATATACTCAGTCTTGGATTCGTTGAGGTACAGTCCAACACAGTTGGACGCTTGCTCTAATGACTTCAAAAGACTCTCAGCATTTTCCAGTGACCGACTGATCAATGCGATGTCGTCAGCAAAGTCGGTGTCGGCCAAGTATTTTGCTGGGTAGCATGAGCTTCTCCTAGGCTGATGTCAGAAGTTGAGAGGGATTGAAATCTGTTATAGACTTGAAGCGTGAAGCTATTGGATAGTTGTTTGTTGGAAGAAACGGCTTTCCAGTCTATTCTTTTCATGGGATGAGATTCGGCCCTCTTGGATATCCTGAGACTAAGTTTGATTGTTGCCGAGATGACTCAATGATCTGAGCCAACAGAGCTAAAGGAGGAATAAGATCTAGAATCTTTGATTGAGTTTCTCCATTTCTTGCGAAATATCAAATAGTCAATTTGAGCTCGTTTTTGGTTTGGGTATTCGAAGGTCCAAAGCTGGCCCCTGGTCTTCATGAAGCTGTTGTTTGAGCTGAATAGACTGAATTCCTCCATGAAGTCCTTGAGATATTCCCCGTTTCAGTTAACAGCCCTATTGTATGTGAACCTTACTTCATCCGGACCAAGTTGAGGAGCGTTGAGGTCTCCAGCGATGATAAGAAAGTTGTGTAAGGGTACTTGCTCAACTGTGCGAAGGGTCGTGTAGAATCCTCAGGAGAGGCGTTATGAGGACTGTATACACATATCGCAGTGGTTCTAGGATTGCCCTCTAGTGTAAGCACCAAGATTCTGGGAGAGATTGTTTCAATCCCCAGAAGATTATTGCTGGCTTTAGATGAGAGAAGGCAGCCGACTCCTCCGACGGAGGCATTGACAGGGTTCTTGGTGGCTGAAGAGGTGACAAGTTGGTAGGATCCTAGGGTGTGATACTTGAGATCATCCTTTGGGTGGAAAAAGTGGTGTTCTTGGACCGCAAGGATGTCAATGTTCTGAAGTTTGGCATTCTCTGCCAGCTCCTGGAGTCTACCTGTTGGAAGGAGGGTTCTGGTGTTCAAGGAGCTAACTATTATTTGCTTTTTACAGCTAGCCAGGTGAGATTTGCTTGTTGTTTGGTTAGGACCTGATTCTTCTCCATCAGATGAACCCCGTCCCTTGAGATTTGAGGATTCATCATCATTCGATGCCTTTGTAGGTGCATTATGATCAGAAACAGGACCTGGGAAAGCAGGGGCTGGACCTATATCAACAGGTATACCATATAGTGTGGTTCCCTGAGGAACAGGAACCCTGGTGCAGTTAGTTGCGAAATCACACATATATATATATATATATATATATATATATATATATATATAGTATTAAGGGTATTATTTATGGTTATGTATGTAATAAAACCTTTAATGGTAATATATCATATATACAAACCTCAAATAGTGAAAGATAGTCATTAATTACTATCCTATTACCAGTAAGATAAATAGCTCAATGTAATAACATCAGTTGTTTTACAGAGCAGTTATATAGAGATTACAATAATCAAAGTTCAGTTTAAGTCATTTATTTGCTTACAATTGTTTCCTCCAAACCGAGGTTTGGATTCTTCGGAGCAACTATTTACTGATCTATAACATACTTGACCTCCTTTTCAACCCAAGAGACACATAAAACATATGCGCATATTGATCAACAGTGGGGTGACACTCATCAAATGATATAGCATGGCAATTTACATGTAAAGGTTACAGGATAAAAATAAAAGCAAGAATGGAAATAAAGATAAACATGAAGCGTTGGCAGTCTATGAAGATAAAGCAAGAGGAAAGCTTAGAGTAGTCAGTGCATGAAACAATCTCACGTGTAGCATGCACGCGTGTCTTATTTATACATGATTAGAGTGCGTCAGAATGATATTTGCAGGGTCAGGCAGTTGAAGCAGGCAATCGATCTTATTATGTGGGCTGAATTATTAAGTCATTTATTCTCATACATCTGTATGATATACGGTCTCGGATGCAGGGAAACACCAAAATATCAGAAACTTTCAACATACTATAAACCTTATTGTATCGTAGGCAAAGCCGTACCACTGTCTTCGCTCACACCACCACTCACATAATCCATGAGACGCAATATATAGAACACGTGTCTATCGTATAATTCGCGATGGTCCAGCATATAATCAAGTTATAAACCGTATCCAGTCGGTTCTTAATTAATAGATCATGCTGTCCAGATTCCGGAAGTGTCTGAATGACTAAGGGGAGGTAACTAGCTAGTTATCTTAGTTAAATTACTATCCTAAACTACATTAATGGTGATTCAAATACGTGCCTATCATATGAAGTTATAACTATATAACTTCTATATATATATATATATATATATTACCGGCAGTACTGATACAAATACAAAATCAAAATCAATATCATGTCAACTGTTGACCTTTCCCAGTCCAGTTCAGCTTGTATATAATAATAATAACTGTTTGCTTTACGCTGGCAATGTTAGAAATTATTATTGTTATTGAAAACAAAAAATTGATAAAATCGTAAGTGAAAGTTGTCATTGTATAGATATTTTTTGGACTGTACCTGGTTCTACTTCCTTGACAAGTCCACCTACATTACACACCAGCCTCTTTGCTAATACCATGTCCAAATTGTTCAAACATTGCATTTAACAGTGGAGATCAGTCGTGAGCAAACGGGCCCATTTGGCTGTGGTAATAACGAAATACTGCTGAATTCTGGGGTGTGATTTGAGATAAATGAAATCTTGAAATTTACAAATTCCCATAGAACCCTCAGGGGCAGGATAAAGGCCTTCGCGTCGTGCAGCAACAGGTGGGCCGTGTGTTTTTATGTGGTGGGTGACGTCGTGTTTTACAGGGCAGGTGTTAAATACTGGTCGAGTTACATCTGGGTATTCTTTGAGTATAGAACTATGCCGGGTTGTTGTTGACGATTGTAAAATAACTGGACTGACTGTGGCTGTCCGAGCGGCTATACCGCGCACAGTGAGACCAGTGGAGTCATCGGTTTTTTAGGTCCACTAGTAGTGAGAAGTGCTGAAGAAAATCAGCTCCTAAAATAGGGGTCACAACGAATACCCACTGGAAGGTGCGGCATAGTCCTAAATTCAGTGTCGGATTCCGTAGGTTGGAATAGGCGAATGATTCACCGCTTGGAGCCAGACTGGTGTTTCCTTTTTCCAGGAAACCGGGATAATGCTGACTTCGGCACCGGTGTTGACCAGGAAATGCGTCCCTGTGACACAATCTCGAATGAAAAACGGGCGACTTTGGTTATTAGGGCCAGAAACGTTTGTCGCATACAGTTCTTGGCTGTGTCGTTTCCCTGATTCGATACCAACACAAATGAACAGGGAGGGCTGCACTTGCGCGCCCATCTTCCAAATTTTTGGTGGTACCAACACATTGCTGGCGAATAACAGGATACACTCGGACTTCTAGAGCGACCACCGGATTGTCGAGTATTAGATCGACGTGTGGACGGGTTACCCAGTGACAAGGCCTGAATTTGTTGCGTCAGGGCCTGTATCCGAGTCGCTTGCTGTGCCAGTAACTGGTATAGATAGGGAGCTGCTTCATTCGGCGTAGGAGTTGCGTCGGCTTTTTGTCTCCTAATTCCTCCGATATAAGGGGCTGGTGCTGCGACTCCAACGTCCTCTTGATTAATGTCATTTTGAATGTGTCATATGACACAGAGCCGAGTGGTGTTAAAATGAGGTCTCGAACCACGTTCATGATTTCTGGAGACATCGAACCAATGACACGAGTTAACCGAGCTGCCTCGCTAACGATCCGGTTCGATGCGAGTTGTGCTTCGATGTACGCGAACCATAGTATTGGATCGTGCACCCAGAATGGTGGTGTCCTCAATGTAAACGCTGCCTGGACTGCCATTTCTGCCGTAGATGAGTCATCGTGTGTTAGGGACATCGATGAGTCGTGAAGTTTGTGGAATGCAGTGAAGATTTGTAAACATTCACAGTTGCTTTAACTCAGGTCACCGTTTGTAGTGAATAATGTCGATCATCAATTATAGTGGATAGTGAGAAGATTGTGTGTTCGTTTCACGTGGTCACCAGTTGTAACAGATAGGTTGTATCCTTTGTATGGTAGTTTGATGAAAAGGATAATGCCAGGATTGTGTTGTTTACAATGTTTATTTTACAATAACAATATTCAATTTGACTATCCGATGGGAGAAGCATGGTTTTCCCAGATGAAAGCCAGCCACTTTTAGGGTTTGACCCTGAACTTTGTTGATGGTAATCGCAAATCTTAGTCGCTTGAACTCAAAGGATAAGTTGGCTGGCAGCAACGGCATGCGAGGAATAAATACATCTCCCCTACCAACTCCAGTCATGATTGTGGCTTCAATGACAACCGCAGCATCTGCTTGACTGCAAGTCGTATGCCTTTGCAGAGCTTTGGTGGGTCCAGATTTCGCAGCAAGATGATAGGGGCACCAAGCTTTAACTCCAACCTGTGTGGAGGAACTCCTGGCAAGTCAAGAGAGTTCAAGAATTCCATATCTGCGTCAACCACACAATCGATTGACTTATATGTGTGAACAGGTCCAGGGATCTGCTTAAGCAGCCTATCGTTGACATCTCTGACACTGTCATTTCTTGGTGCAAGCATTGCTCTTTCACAGAGCCAATCACGGCAAGTGAAATTCTCAGACAGCCGTGGGAAGACTTCGGATGAAAGTTCTTCTTCTGTCTGGACGACCATCCCAATTCGACCCACACCAGTGAGTCCATCGCCAGCACTTGTTGCCCCTCTTCCAAGCTCAAGTAGGCGCTGTGCAAAAATTCCTGCATGTTGGTCACCATGCAAGTGGACCCTCATATTGGTCAACAGACTGAGCTTTGAGATGTTGTTCCAGAGGTATGAAGACTTAATTGATGCCTTCACCTCATCAGCTCGAGTTCCGCGAGGGATAACTGGAAGTGTTTTTCTGAAGTCACCAGCCATGACGGAGTTATTTCCTCGAACGTCTTGCAGTGTCCTGTCCAGCGCCTCAAAAGCACCTGTGTGAGAGAGAAAGGAATTATAGGAGGATGCAAAAAGTGCAAAAGGCAAAGAAGTAGAAAAAAACAAAAATGACGCCCAAATTAGAAAGAAGTACCTTTGTGAGTCATAGTGCATTCATCCCAGACAATAAGGCGACACTGGTTGATGAGATCAGCCAGAGCACTTCCGTGTGGAATGTTGCAGATTGGAGTTTCAATGTTTGCAAGGTTCAGCGGGAGTTTGAAACTGGAATGAGCGGTGCGACCTCCGAGGAGAAGAGTTGCTGCAATTCCAGAGGAAGCAACGGCCAATGCGATCCACCTGTTCTTTCTCACCATTGCAAGTAAGAGGTTGATGACGAATGATTTTCCCGTGCCTCCTGGGGCATCAACGAAGAAGAGGCCACTGTTGTTGGTTGTCATATCATCAACAGCGGTTTCAAAGGGCAAGTGAGTAGGGGAAAAATTGATTTTGCCTCCACTGAAGCATATGCCTGGCGCCTCCCTGACCCTCTTGAGAGCTTGACAATGTGGGTAAATAGTGTTCATGGATCCAAGTTGAGAAGTGATAGAATAATCGACAGTGGAGTCATATCGAAATGCTGAACCAAAGTTTTTTAGGGCATCTCTGACTTGGTGACCAGTGGGGTATGCTTCTCTGATAGGTCCAACTGTCGACTAAAAATAAAAAAACAGAGTTTGGTCATTACAGGTCCTTGCAAAACTCAGTCCGATATTGAAATTTAACATTTCATGACCGCTGGTCGTAAAATATTCGACCATCTCCAAATGTCCTACTCCAGTGTATCTTTTGTAATGAAGCGGATCTTTTGCACCTATATCAATGTTCCCATCGATTGTGATACTGCTGAAATGATATAAGTAGCAAAATTATACCTCTGAAGTTCGACAGTTTTACCAAATTTCTGTAGAAAAAACTCAAAATATTGTGACAAATTTAACTGTTGTATGTCTGATTCATATTCTTTGGTTAAAACACAGCAAATCTATTTACTTTTAAAGGAGATACCTTTGAAAAAGTCCATTTTCGAAATCAAATATTTCGTTGTGCTGAAAAATTGGGGCTCAAGATGCACTTTAAATGATCAATGGTCAGTTCGATAAAAATCTAATGTAGAAGCTTTCTATTGATAGCTGAACTGAACTGTTGATAGCGCTGTTTGATGAGACAAATTTATATATACTTACCAGAACAATTGACGTTCAGGTTAACATTGTTGACCTGATATAAAATCTGTGACAACATTTTCCTAATTTCATTTCTAAACCTATATCAATGGACAGTTATCTTTAAAAGTATGAATGCGTTTTTTGGGAAACAACATCTTTCTATGTTAACAATGATAGTTTTTAAAGGTTACACCTGAAAACTGATGATTTTTCATAACTACTCTACATTTAACGAAGCTTTTGAATTATTTTTGCATTTAAAGGACTGCAAACTAAATCCATTTTAAGAATACACCACCTGAGGTCTTTTCGTGGCATGTATTACGTCCTTGAATGAAACACGATGAAGTAATGAAGCAATCTTACTCTTGCAAAATTAATCATATAAACCTTTAATAATTGTTTCTACTTTTGGCACAAGGCCAGCAATTATCCCAGTGTATTACTGGTACTTTATTTTATCGACCCCGTAAGGATGAAAGGCAAAGCTAACCAAGGCAGGATTTGAACTCAGAATGGCAAAGGCCGTAACTCTTTGCTGCAAAGATACTGCCAATCCACCGCCTATATAAACCTTTAATAATGTTTTTCACTAAGATTATGTGATGATACACATCTGAACTTAAAATTTCCTATCTATGTGGAAATAAACAACTTTTTTTTAAAAGCTATTTAAGTTTTGAAATTTCTTTAAATTTTCTTCAGCATGAGCGCGCGAAAACACGTAAAGTATTTCCGTTGTTAAGATGAAGTAAATACCACTTTAATTTTAAGAAAAGAAAGTCGAAAGTAACTTTAAAATCCAAGAAGATCGTCGTTGTTACGTAATAGCGCTTGTTTTCGAGGACATAAAAGAAAATTAAATGTGTAAACTTTTTGTTTCATATTAAATATGTAAACTAGTTTTTTTGTTGTTTTATTTTCATATTAAATATGCAAACTATTTTTTTTTTTCCCCCCCATAGTGAATATGTAAACTCAATTAGTTTTTTGTATTTTTTTTGTATATATAAACTTTACTACATGTATTGAGTACTTTATTTTCTCTTTGTGTAAATGCATATATACTTCTGTTTTTATTTTTTGTTAGCTCTTGCTACACTTTTTGTCTTATTGTTTATTAAATAATTGTATATCTGAACTGTGTTATTTTTGTTATTAACTCTTAACTCTTTCTTCAACATTACATAGATGTTTGTTTTAAACAGTTTATATTTTTCTAAAGACCTTCCAGCATAATTTCATATAACAATTTTTTTATTTATGCTCCAAACTTCAGCTGAATGAGATGGTTTATATTACTAAATCCTGATTATTTTGAACTTAATCTTTTTGTGACCATATAAGTCAGTAATTTTCAAATAAAAACTCTAATTTCATCTTTAACTCTTTTATTGAATTAACTTTTATTTAGGTAACTTTCTCATTATTAAGCTAGCTTTCATTATTACAAGGGAAGGTGGATTGGCAGTATCGGTAGAGAGTCGGATGCCATGCTTTCCAGCATAGTTACGTCCCTTTACGGTCTGAGTTCAAGTCCCGCCGAGGTTCACATTGCCTTTCATCCTTATGGGGTCGATAAAATAAAGTACCAGTAATGTACTGAGTAATTGCTGGCCTTGTGCCAAAAGTAGAAACAATTATTACAAGGGAAGGTTTTTACGTAAATATAAAGTTTGCTATCACTGAACTAGGACAGTTTGGTATCACAGAACCAGGGACAGTTTGGTATCACAGAACCAGGGACAAGAGGCTCACCAGGCTTATTTTATTTCAACTTCTGTTCCAAGTTTGCTACATTAAACTACATATATAACTGCTTTCATGAATATTATTGGCAACTTAAGTTAAATCCTGATACTTTATCTACAGATATGAATCTATGGCATACTTCAGTACTTTATAATTTAACCCATTTCATATCAAACTTCTCTTAGTTTTACGATACAAATCCGTTTCTTTTAAGTGTTTATATTTATCTTAAGGCCTTCCACATAATTTTATCTAAAACCATTTATTACATTATGCACCAAACACTAGTTTCATTATAAGAAATACTATTTTGCATTACTAAGTTTCTCCAATTTTTATATTTGGACATCATAAGCATTGTCTTTCATTAGAAATCTGGAAATGAAAGGGTTAATGACATAGGCAGTGTCTTTTATTAGAAATCTGGTAATGAAAGGGTTAATGACATAGGCAGTGTCTTTCATTAGAAATCTGGTAATGAAAGGGTTAATGACATAGGCAGTGTCTTTCAATAGAAATCTGGTAATGAAAGGGTTAATGACAATGTTATTACCACTGTCAGTACTGATATAGATATTAGTAGGACCAGTTCAATGTAGCTGCCATATTTGGTGTTTTTCTAAAGCCGTTAGTTAGGTATTTCTCTCTAATACCACCACTTAATATTTCCTACAAGGACTCAACTTAGATGAATCTTCGTGTGTTCTATATCCACAAATATACTCTCCGCTCTCAAATAATAGAGAGGGTTGGAATAAGCGGTAATTTTTCTGGCTTTGTCTCCATTGATTTTTTTTTTTTTTTTTTTTTTTTTTTACAAAAGCAGAATTTATTTCGCCAGAGATAGATATTAATAAAATTGAATAAGCGGAGGAGGGGTTATATTCGAGACCCAAGAATATCTACTTTAAACGTTCACTCTTGTTAAAATATATCTTTGGATAAGATGACATTTTTTTTATTTCTTTTGCCTCTTTGTCGTTATTTAAGGGGAGGTAATAATGGGTTTCTTTTGCTTCGTTATTTAAGGGGAGGTAATTATGGTGTTTGTTTTTTTCGCTTAATTTACGAACGTACACTATGGAATTACTGGGAATCTTCGGAACAAGGGGATATACTGTACTTATATATGTAGCAAGTATATATATATATATATCAAGTAAAGCTCCTAACGATTCTGTTCGTTGAGCACTCTAAATTGAATTGTCATAGGCTGCCATTTCTAGCGACTTATTCTATTCATACAACTAGTTACTGCCTCGTGCACGCATTATCCTTCCACTTACACGTGGTACAGGTCAGTTATTTTAAGTCTTCTTAGAGGTGGGGAACATATCAGCTTAACACATGCTGACGATCCATAGGCTGATTCGATTCCTTCACTAATTTATGGTGAAACATTCTCTTAGTGAGTCTGTACATGTGTGATTTAGTTATAAAGGTGGGTTATTTCATTTTAATTATAATGTATTTCCCATACCTTTCGTAGTGTATATGTTTTTCACGCTAGTGGTCTTATAGCCCCTGTAATTGAAAACACAATCTCTTGTGTATTTTCATCTCTATATTGTATGTATATATATATATATATATATATCATCATCATCATCATCGTTTAACGTCTATCTTCCACGCTAGCATGGGTTTAGACGGGAATTGTCCCACTTGAGGCAAGATTGGTTGTCTTGCTCGTATAGGACTGTCTGGCAGGTTTTCTACGGCTGGATGCCCTTCCTAACACCAACCATGTTTACATTGTGGAACATATATATTTATTTACTGCCCCCTTTTTTCTGTTTCTCCATTGTGATCCTGTCTCTATTTTGTACTCCTGAAGAAGGACTTAAGCCCGACACCTCAAACTTTCTTTCCCCTTTCCAATATAAAGCGTGAAACTAATAAGACTTTTTGTACCTGTTTGTTGTCTCCTCCAACTATATATGTGTGAATGTATGTATGTGTGTTTGTGCTTGTCTGTGTGTGTGTGCTTGTGTATATATTGTGTATGTGTGTGTGTGCTTGTGTATATATTGTGTGCGTGTGCTTGTATACGTATGCGTGTGCTTGTGTATGTGTGTGTGTGCTTGTGTATGTACCTGTGTTTCTGTATGTGTATATGTGCTTCTGTATGTGTGTGTGTGTGTGTGTGCTTATACGAGGGCGGGAGAGGGGGTAGAGAGTTACCATCTGGTAATCCCATTTAAGAAGATTACTTCTCCAGGATCAACCTGAAGAACATTCCTCAAAGAAAGAACAAAAAGAATGGAGGGGGGGTGATGGAGAGGAGATAAACAATAAATAAATAAAATAAAATGCATAAAACAAAATAAAACATTAAAAAAATCTCTTTTTTTCCATAAAAAATATAAAATTAAAGAAGAAAATCTCTCAATTACTTTGAAGATAGTTTATTGGATTTCTTTGTTAATCATTGGCAATAAGCAATCACATAATTACATCATAAATCTGCTATATCTCTCCTAGTTTTATATTTTTAGTTTTCCTTTTATTATAATAATCTCTGCCGAGGGATTAGCAGTAGGATCGGTAGAACGTTTTGCGGCAAAGAGTTACGGCCCTTTACGTTTTGTGTTCAAATCTTGTCGAGGTTAACTTTGCCTTTCATCCTTAAGAGGGTCGATAAAATAAAGTACCAGTAATTCACTGGGGTCAATTTAATCGACCCCCCCCCCCCCCCCAGAAATTGTTGGCCTTGTGCCTAAATCAGAAACCGCTATAAAACGTGTTGCGGCAGTAATTGGTAGAACGTCAGATATAGCAGAGGTCGCCAACCTTTTTTATACCACAGACCGGTTTCATGCCGGACAATCTGTCTGTGGACCGGTAGTTGCACATATGTGTTATTTAAGTGTATTTCGATAAAGAGAGCAATAATAAAAATAACAATTTATTAAAAGGAAGAAAAACCCTATAATCTTTTGACTCTCATGTAAATCTTTTTAAATTAAAGTCCAATATTCAATTTATCTATTATATAATTTTAAACAAGTTAATTATTTCTTTGCGGCCTGGTAGTAAATGATCCACGGACTGCAGGGGGGGGGGGGCGTCTACTGGGCTAAGTCCAAGCTAGTTCTACGTCTCACAGGCGGCCTCACGTTCCTCGATCATAGTGGGTTCCATTGTGTTCAGGAGAACCTTGTTGACGAGGACGCGACATGAGGTTACCGACGAAAGCCAGCGAGATCGGGGACCGGGGGCCAAGGCCACCATGTCTAACTGGTAAGGTGGCCTGTTGCCATCCAATGTCATCAAACCTGACGTTGCATGTCTCTCAGCTATTCGGATACAAGTATCGAGGTCAGCGCTGCGCAGAGTATAGAGGAGCTTCGGCATGGCGAAGCAGTTCCTCAACAGGAAGAGGGCTGAGTGGGCGTCAATCATGACCAGTCCACTCGTGACGTACGGGGAAACACTGATCTAACACGTGACTACTAATGTTGTAGTCACGTGCTAATGATTTATTTCAACCTTTTATGTTTTCTATTCAAATCTCGTCATGGTCGGCTTGAGGTTTGGTAAAGTAACCGTAAATACCTTTGTTGGAATATTTCATGGCCGGGTACCAGATCTAGCTGCCGCTCACATACGAACTAAAGCACATACATACTCTATTAATACACACATTCTAATAGTTAAAACATACGCACTCACACATACACACACGTAGATGGACCATAACGCACCAAAGTACTCAATACTTAGGGTAGTAGAGTGGGTAATAGGAACGAGTAGGACCCCGACGGCTGAGCTCAGAATTAGCCGGCGAAACGGCTTGAGCTCAGCCGTCGGGGTCCTACTCGTTCCTGTATATATATACAGAATAGAAAACGAAAAATCAGTGATGCATCTGAACTCAATTTATTGTGTGTTACAAATGTTTCCCCGGCGGACAGCTCGAGACGCGATCATTGTGTGGATCTGTCTGATTCTGGACCCGCAGATTCGACGGACACGTCTAATATATATATATATATATATATATATGAAGCAAAGTCTATTGGGTGACCAGGCCTAAATGCTTGCAACAGAGTGGACGCCGTTAAAGGTACACAAGGGCTAGTGTGGGAGGGGGTTAAAACAGTCTGGCAGATAAACTTTGGTTTAAAATAAAATAAATAAACGAGAAAAAGAAAAACAAACTTAATAATGGACCGGATGTTAATGGCGACGAAAGGAGATGAACCGGGAGTTAATGGCGGCGAAAGGAAAAGAGCCGGAAAGAAACGTGATATTACATAAAGTTTGTAATTGTTTAAAGAAGAACTGACACTACAAACATAAGTTACTATTATAAAAATCTAGGTCGCTAGATAGCAGCAGAATCGGTGGATTCCGCTGGATATGCAAATCTGGCTGATCAGTGGATCTGCTAATATACAGATCTGACTGATCAGCCAGTCTGCTAATATGCAAATCTGGCTGATCAGTGGATCTGCTAATATACAGATCTGACTGATCAGCCAGTCTACTAATATGCAAATCAGGTCGATCAGTCACTGTGTATTTTGTAAATAGCATATATTTTCACTAGCTCTGACAGTTTGGCAGGTGAAGAGTGAGCTGTACTGATGAAGGGTGATATCCAGAAACATTAGTGTCTGCAGTTCTGTTCACATGCCAACACAAGAGCAAGAATGAAGGGTTCATTCTACTGACATGGCTATAAAATTGAG
>OZ024751.1:26190191-26197691 GCA_964016885.1 Eledone cirrhosa
AAGGAAATAAAAAATAAAAAAACTGACCGCGTAAGATGCAGGCCCACTGTGTGTAACTTAAGGCCCAGTCTAAAGATCAGTATTAAATCATACGGTTGCATTCATTCCGTTAATCTTATCATCTCTTTCGTTCGTTATCGTCTGATTAAATTTGCTCCATTGCAGTCGTCTGCTTATCATTATTCCATTTTTTTAAAAATCAGATTGGACGTCAAGTAATTATTTAAAGTAATCTTTAAGTTCATTAGACTTAATAATAATCTTATCTCTTGAC
Source organism: Eledone cirrhosa (assembly GCA_964016885.1). Classification (NCBI taxonomy): domain Eukaryota; kingdom Metazoa; phylum Mollusca; class Cephalopoda; order Octopoda; family Eledonidae; genus Eledone; species Eledone cirrhosa. Next base: position 26,190,466 of record OZ024751.1, read on the forward strand.
TTAGTTTCAATATTTTAAAAACCAATTAAGATAAATTCTTTATTAGTTAATGAACATCACTGATATAAAAGTAAAATAAAATATAAAACAAACAAGGCAATTTGTAGCTCTTGTATAGGACCTCGGGCTGATGTCTCACGTCAGATAGAATATTACTTATGGTGGCAAAACTATAAGTCCTTTAAATATTGGGGTGAGGAGTGGCGGTAGGGAGTTTTGGCTACAGTGTCACCCCACCACCACCTCTATATAACAGTGAGCTATGGGGGGAGGAGCTCTGGTTACAGTGTCACCTCCCACCACCACCACCACCTCTATATAACAGTGAGGTGTGGGTATTGGGAGTGAGAGGTGGTGAGATGAGGTGGTGGGAGGTGGTAGTGGAATGTTGGTGGGAGGTGGTGGAAGAATCAACGGAGAAGTCCGGCATGTCATTTTACGTGGGGAAATCATTGAGTTTGCTGTCGCTCCCCAATGAAGCACTGGTATCAAATGGGTTAAATAAGAACCCTGACAATACAACCTTCGTGTTTCACATTGAAGAACTGGTCTAGTGCTGTTCTCGCCGCTAGCACGCCAGCTGCCATTCCTCAGTGCCTCTTTACTTTAGCTTCCAGTTCCTGTTCAGTTTTTTTTTTTTTCTAAAGCTATTTCCTTGGATAGATAGATAGATAGATAGATAGATTTCTTTATTAGCCACAGGGGCACAAAAGAAGGCGACAAATACAAAGGATAGATAGATAGATAGATGCAGATATACATAGATAGATACATGGTGGCTGCCAACTCGTTTTCGAGTACGGCCACTACTTTATATCCATGTAGGAGAACCCCTACCGATGCGCTGAACGAGTGTGACTTTTTAGTCCAGCCAGCGACTTGAAAACTCTGGTACAAACACTACACTTGTGACAATTATTGACACATAGTGCTGGGCCCATGGTACCATGTAACGACAAGTGCAGAGAGATCTCCAGATATAAAGCAATGCCTGTGCCGTGAAGCTTTTATAGTGAGCAAAGGCACTTGAGATGCACCGATAGATACATACATATTTACCTACATACACACATACGTACATGCATGCATGCATGCGTACATACACACATATAAACATACATATATATATACATACACACAAACATACATTCATACATATATACACACATACATACACGCATACATACATTCATACATACATACAAACATACATACATACAAACATACATTCATACATACATACACACTAACATACATACATACACGCATGTACGCATTCACACACGTCCACATACACACAGAAACACACAGTTTAAGTCAAAACAAAATGTTTTTCTACAACAAACATAAGAACCAATGAAAAATGAATATGTTGATGACGTAGTAAGCACGTGACGTTCCTTTTTATTTCATCATATCGCTATTGTTCTAATCATTATAGCAAAGTAACATGTTTGCAATTTTGTTTTAGGGACCGTGTTTATTTTTTTTTTTTTTTTGTTTTATTTTTTTATATATATTTCTTTTAATAGTAACCAGTTGTGTTTCTGCTTTCCTTTCAATATTTCTCAACAAACAAACAACAAAAGACTGAGAAATATCTTGGATAATAACCGGCGATTGACATCTGATAATTCTTCCTCAGTTTTTTATATCAATCAGTCTTCGATCTTCGATAAACCATGAGCTTGAGATGCACCGATGAAACGAAATACAAACAGAAGCTTAATAAGAATTATGTCTCCAAGTGTTGGCAGTCGATTAAGAAACACTTAGGTAAAGTAGCAATGGGTTATCTGAGGATCGACCCCATGTGTCGTTATCTTTTTAATGAAAATTACTACTGTGAAATAGTTCCTTTCAAAATACCGTTGAAGGACATTGATGGTGGTGTGGACAACAATCAAACTGACCCTAAAGTTGTAGAAAGAATGCCAGAAAATATACCTCAGTCGTTTAATATTCCTGGTCAAATCACCTCAGATGATGATTAAAACTTTACTTAGATACTTGAACTGGTCCCCACCCACCCTCTCTCTCTCCCTATTTATCTATCTATCTCTCTGTCTATCTATTTATCTATCTATCTATCACTACTTCTTCCTCTTACACACACGATCACACACTCACCTATATATATTTATATAGATACACATACACACACACACACACACACACACACACGTATATATATATATATATGTGTGTGTGTGTATATTTATTTATATACATAATTTGTTTCTATTTCTGACTAAAAACATCCATATTTATCATACCAACAACAACAACAACAACAACAACAACCATATTTGAACGCTGCTGTGTATTTTGTATGAAGATCTTCGTGGGTGTCTGCTCAATTTTCAGCAACTGAAGGGGGTGAGAGGAAGATCTTGGTACCCAAGGGAGATAAGACTTGACCACATCTTATTGGTATTCAATTTAAATGAAATATTTTATTTTAACATTAATAAACTAAAATAAAGAATGAAAAAGTAATTTTATTTGATTTGATTTTTATTTAATTATTTCACTTCAACGACGACAACAACAATAACGACGCCAGCAATAACATCAACAACAATAACAATGACGACAATGACAATAACAGCAATGACAACAACAATGACAGTATTAGCAGCAGCAGCAGCAGCAGCAATAAAAACAACGACGACAACAGCAACAACTATACAAGAGACGAAACTGTCATTTGAATATAAGACTTAAATGGTCTTCCGTCGGTTTGCATGATGAGTGTTTCAGCTGACCTACTCTGGAACTTTACGAGTAGATATCTGAGTATTCCATGTGTACTCTTAACACAGTTCTCAGGGAGAGTCAGCAAGACAGCGTGTGTGTGTTTGTGATAATGTTGGGCCTTTGAATTACAGGTACAGTCCATCTTGGATAATATGGCTGAATATTCCGCAGACATGTTTACTCTTAACGTAAATCTCAGGGAGATTCGGCGTGACACTCTGTGTATATAACTAGCCTATCCATCAGGCTTCTAAATAGTTTCCGTCTACCAAATTTCACTCACAAACCTTGGATCAATTCAACGTTAAGGTAAATACATTTAGTCAGGATAGCTCCCCTTAGGATCGAACCCGAAATTTCATGGAGATGGGGTGATGTGTGATTAAGTGGTGAGGTGCTTCGCATCCTTTTTCATAAATATATATGAATATATATATATATATATATATATATATATATATATATATATATATATATATATATATATATATATATATATATATATATATATGAATATATATATATATATATATATATATATATATATATATATATATATATATATATATATATATATATATATATATATAAAACAGGAGAAGAATGAATACTGCGTGGTTGCACATGGGTTACATATGATAAAAATAGTCCTTCATCAGTGATTTTCCAACCTTCATTGGTATTTCATCGCTTTAAAAATTATATACCTCCAGTTGGTGCGAGCAATAGCTAAATAAAGCTATTGGGACAAGTAAATCGCGTAAAGCGAGCGAGACAAGTAAACAAACATAGAAGGATAGCAAATTGTTATACTTTGAGAGGGTCATGTTGCCAATAAAAATACACGCACCTGTTAATTTTCACTTCAACTTATAAGGTTGTTTATACATTGTCAAAGCTCTTTCGTTACAGATTCTGTATATATATATACATACATACATACATACATACATAAAGATAAACTGTAAAACTAGAAATGTAGTCTATAGCATAAGATGTACAGACGGTACTTTCAGAAACATAACAACGACATACATAGGTGAGACAGCTCGAAGCATAGGAGAAAGAATAGACCAACATTGGGGGGAACTAAAAGGACAAAAAAAAAAAACGGTTCAGTACTATACGAACACGCCAGACAAAGACATGGCGGTAATATAGACAACATAGAAATTAAAATAATATCTAAACATAGAAAAGACTCAACAGGTAAGTAAATCAGAGAAGCAACTGAGATAGAACTAAGAAGACCGAAGTTAAACAGAAATAACAAATGGAATAACAACAACAACCATACCCAAACAAACAATACTGGCTTAAGGGAAATATAAATAAATAAATATATACACAAGTACAATGACAACAAACACATATAAACACACACTAGTGAACACAGATAGAATACGAAAACAAAAACACTCACTCAAACGCGAACACACACTAAACATTATACACACACGCAAACGCATGCGCAGAGACAGAGACAAGAACAAAATAATTAATTAAAATAAAAATGGCGTAGACAAACAATACAATAGAATAGGAGGAAACATAATGGTACCACTGATGATATTGCAAATGTGCAACGAAAGAACTTTGATAGACTATATATATATATTTATATTTGTATTTATAACCGTTGGTCAATCAATGATAAACATTGATTGCCAAATAAATTAACTATGGAGATCTAAAAGATACAGAAGCGAAAACCAACCAAACAGTGAGTGTGTTATGTTATTATTTCTGGCAATAATAGAGTTACGGTCCTTGCCATTCTGAGTTCAAATCCCGCCGAGGTTTACTTTGCCTTTCATCCTTACGGGGTCGATAAAATAAAGTACCAGTAATGCACTGGGCAATTGCTGGCCTTGTGCCTAACGTAGAAACAATTATTACAACAATACAACCCTCCCCAATTATAACAATATATATATATATATATATATATATATATATTTAAAACAGTTTCCGTCTACCAAATTGCACTCACAAACGTTGGATCAAAGTTAAATTAAAATACTCAAGATGGCCCGTCATAGGACTGAACCCGAAATTTCATGCTCATGAAGTGAAATCCTTTACTATTCGGTCATCCCGTGTCCACAACAAATGTGATTCTCAGGGACTTTCAGCGGTACACAGGGTTGACCCTCCAGAAACAACTCATCTGACGAGCATTCGGGCAGTTTTCTCTACCCAATTGTTCTTACAAAGCTTACGTTGACCCGAGGTTATAGTAAAATACCTTTATCCAGAATACTCTACTGTAGGATTGAACCCTGGACCTAAGGTTTGTGAATCCGACTCCTTAAACCATTCGGCTACGCTATGTCATTTATATTATTTACATTCCATTATTTTTTTATGGTTTAAATCCCACCAAGGTTAGCTTTGCCTTTCATCCTTACGGAGTCGATAAATTAAAGTACCAGTAATGCACTGGTGTCAATTTAATCAACATTTCTCTTCTCTTCAAATTGTTGACCTTGTGCCAAAAGTAGAAACAATTGTTATATTTTCCTGGAATGTCCAAATTATCGAGAGAACGGTGACAATAATTAAACGGAAAGTGTAAACGTTGAATATGTGTTGACAGTTAAAATAATATTTCATATTTGAAACTAAAAGGTCAAAGTTGAGCGGTAGTAAGAGATGGAATGTGGATCAAATATTCAGAACTGTTTGACTGTTTATCAAATGAGGAATGTATGGGAACAATTGTACTGTGTTGTGTCACAGGTCAAATATATATTCAGAATCATATTGTCCACTATTTAACAAGACAAATAAATTGACTCACACACACACACACACACACACACACACACACACACACACACACACACACACACACACACACACACACACTCCCTCTCTCTCTCTCTCCACTACACTACACCACACCACACTACACTACACCACACCACACTACACTACACTATACTACACCACACTACACTACACTACACTCCACTACACCACACTACGCCACACCACACTACACTACACCATACCACACCACACCACACTACACCACACCACACTACACTACACCACACCACACTACACTACACCACACTACACCACACCACACTACACTACACCACACTACACTACACCACACCACACTACACCACACTACACTACACCACACTACACTACACCACACCACACTACACCACACCACACCACACCACACTATACCACACCACACTACATTACACCACACTACACCACACCACACTACACCACACCACACTACACCACACCACACTACACTACACCACACCACACCACACTAGACTACACCACACCACACCACTCTACACTACACCACACTACACTACACCACACTACACCACACTACACTACACCACACTACACTACACCACACCACACTACACCACACTACACTACACCACACTACACTACACCACACCACACTACACCACACCACACCACACCACACTATACCACACCACACTACATTACACCACACTACACCACACCACACTACACCACACCACACTACACCACACCACACTACATTACACCACACCACACCACACTACACTACACTACACCACACTACACCACACTACACCACACTACACTACACCACACTACACCACACCACACTACACCACACTACACTACACCACACCACACTACACCACACCACACCACACCACACTATACCACACCACACTACATTACACCACACTACACCACACCACACTACACCACACCACACTACACCACACCACACTACACTACACCACACTACACCACACTACACCACACTACACCACACTACACCACACTACACCACACTACACCACACTACACTACCTCATACATAAACAGTTCCCTGTAAATGAAGAACATTATAACTTTCTGAACTATTTGAAAATTGTTTTTGTGGGGTCGGTTAAGGTGGGGTGCAGGGGAGAGGGATGTAGTGGGGGTGAGGGGGGAGATGTGTAAGTGGGGGTAGAGTTAAGATGTGGGTAGCCTGAGTGGGAGAAGTATGATGGATGTCACGTAGGTGTGAGGGAGGCGAGATGGGTGTTGTACGGGTGGATAAAAGGGTGAGGGAGGCACACAGGATGGGAGAGAGGGGAGATGGGTGTACACTGGGTGGGGGAAAAGGACGAGGAAGGGGATGTGGGGCAAAGAGGTTGCCAAGATGAGGGTAGACTCCGTGGAGAGAGAGGGAGATGATTTAGGAGGGGTTATGGGATAACCGGGGTGGAGGGAGAGGGTGATGGGTGTAGGAGAGGATATTCGGGTAGCTTGGGTGGAGGAGGGAGGGTGATGGGTGTAGGAGAGGATATTCGGGTAGCCTGGGTAGAGGTGGGAGGGTGATGGGTGTAGGAGAGGATATTCAGGTAGCCTGGGTAGAGGTGGGAGGGTGATGGGTGTAGGAGAGGATATTCGGGTAGCCTGGGTAGAGGTGGGAG
>OZ024751.1:26217691-26220191 GCA_964016885.1 Eledone cirrhosa
GTATATATATATAGAATACAATGGAAATTACGTGGGAAGTGTATATATATATAGAATACAATGGAAATTACGTGGGAAGTGTATATATATATAGAATACAATGGAAATTACGTGGGAAGTGTATATATATATAGAATACAATGGAAATTACGTGGGAAGTGTATATATATATAGAATACAATGGAAATTACGTGGGAAGTGTATATATATATAGAATACAATGGAAATTACGTGGGAAGTGTATATATATATAGAATACAATGGAAATTATGTGGGAAGTGTATATATATAGAGACTACAATGGAAATTACGTGGGAAGTATATATATATATAGACTACAATGGAAATTACGTGGGAAGTATATATATATATAGAATACAATGGAAATTATGTGGGAAGTATATATATATATAGACTACAATGGAAATTACGTGGGAAGTATATATATATATAGACTACAGTGGAAATTACGTGGGAAGTGGACTAGGAACACATTCTATTAAAGTCAAATAAGCCTTGTCGGAGAGTGAATAAAAAAACTCCTTCAGATGTATGATCTGTCTCTATCATGGCTAAGAAAGAATATGCTGGCTGGATCATTAAACCATTTATATAAATTATTAGGCCTCCATAGGTAAAAATACAGTGCTGGGCAGGGGACACAATTCCCCTCCTTGCCATAGGGGCTATTTTCCCTAGTTATGATTCTAGATGTAGCTCAGGCTGATGCGTGTCACAATATCTTCTCCATGTCACAATACCTTCTCCATGTCACAATATCTTCTCCGTGTCACAATATCTTCTCCGTGTCACAATATATTCTCCGTGTCACAATATATTCTCCGTGTCACATAATCTTCTCCGTGTCACAATATCTTCTCCGTGTCACAATATCTTCTCCATGTCACAATATCTTCTCCGTGTCACAATATCTTCTCCGTGTCACATAATCCTCTCCGTATCACAATATCTTCTCCGTGTCACAATATCTTCTCCGTGACACAATATCTTCTCCGTGTCACAATATCTTCTCCGTGACACAATATCTTCTCCGTGTCACAATATCTTCTCCATCGACCGTGAAACTACGGAATTATGTGCATCATATTAAAAACTGAGGATGAGACAAAAAAGCAGCCCCATCTTCACTTGTCAAGGAGCATGAATCACAATATATGGACCTGCTGGTCGTAGTTTGCCGGTCTATGCTTTGTGTCTTGAAACCCAACTATAGCTCCCCCCCCCCCCTACCACCACCACTACCACTACCACCACCGCCTTTGTATTTTATACTTTTTATGTTATGAATTTAAACTCCACCCCAATACCCATTCTATTCCAGTCATTTAGTTTCTGGGTTCATATTTCACTGGAGAAAGGACAACAAATATACTTTGATTCAAATAGATAAATAGCTAAATATCAGCAGCATTGTAATCGATATTAATCGATCAACATTCTCTGCAAGAAATTCCTGTCGTGGCATTGCGTCAAAGACAGAAATCAATAACTAATCAGAAAAACAAGACGTGAAGAATTCCATAAATATCATTTACACGAAATAGTCTCCCATAAATGACCCCTAAAAAAGAAAGAAACTTCAAGGTCCTTGTTGTAACTGTCTGTCCCACGTGGAGCCCCTACCCAGAGACGAGGAAAAGCAGAATCAACTGAAAAACATGACGGGGAAGAATTTTTCTAAATATTCTTCACGAATATGGCAACGCCTATCATTAGGTTTCTGTAACTGGTGCAGCCATTAGGGTGTCACAGTAGACATTTCTCAGACAGCCATCAATGGGGTCCCACAGTAGAGATTTCTGGAACAGCCAGACATTAGGGTTCCACAGTTGACAATTCTGAGACAGCCAATCAATGGGGTCCCACTATAGACAGTACAGAGACTACTAATCATTGGGGAGCCACGTAGACAGTCAATGGTGTGCCACAGTAGACAGTCAATGGGGTGTCACAGTAGACAGTCAATGGTGTGCCACAGTAGACAGTCAATGGGGAGCCACGGTAGACAGTCAATGGGGTATCACAGTAGACAGTCAATGGGGAGCCACGGTAGACAGTCAATGGTGTGCCACGGTAGACAGTCAATGGTGTGTCACAGTAGACAACCAGTCAATGGTGTGTCACAGTAGACAGTCAATGGGGTGTCACAGTAGACAGTCAATGGTGTGCCACAGTAGACAGTCAATGGTGTGCCACAGTAGACAGTCAATGGGGAGCCACAGTAGACAGTCAATGGTGTGCCACAGTAGACAGTCAATGGTGTGCCACAGTAGACACTCAATGGGGAGCCACAGTAGACAGTCAATGGTGTGCCACAGTAGACAGTCAATGGTGTGCCACAGTAGACAGTCAATGGTGTGCCACAGTAGACGTTCTGACTGTCAATAATTGCTACTATTCTGTATTCTCCATCTAATACAAAATGGTTGCCGCCATGATACCAATAATCTGTCTTTGATATTGAGGGTTCGGGAATTTC
>OZ024751.1:26225191-26227691 GCA_964016885.1 Eledone cirrhosa
AACCACGCAGTATTCATTCTTCTCATGTTTATATATATATATATATATACACACACACACACACACACACACACACACACACACACACACACACACACACACACACACACACACACACACACACACACACACACACACACACACACACACACACACACACGTGTTTCTGTAGGTATATGTATGAATATATATATATATATATGTGTGTGTGTGTATGTCTGTTTGTCTGTGTGAGTGTGTGCGTCTGTGTGTCTGTCTGTCTGTATACGTGTGTGTGTGTGCTTGTGTGTCTATGTGTGTATGTGTCTGTATATGTGTGTGTATGCTTGTGTGTGTATGCGAACGCATGTATTCTGGCTTTGACATTTGTGTGACATTTCAATAAACATTGTTCAACAAATCTGCAGATGACATTAACCAAGTGTTATTATAGTCATTATTAAAGCCTCTACATCACCGAACACTGTGTCTTTGGATTCACGTGTCTCCTTCTTAGCAATGGCGTGTTGCTCATTGATCGGGAAATGCTTAGCTTCAACATTTTATGTCACATTCTCAAAATTGTTTCTACTTTAGACACATATGGTATTATAAAGATATTTTTCAATTGTTAATATCAATAATACTCTAGATAAATTCTGTAAAGTGCTTCAAATCTGTTATAAAATTAAATCTGTTGAATAATAATCAACAAACCTTATATATATATATATATAGTGCAAATTTAGACGGGAACAAAACAGAGAGGCAGACAAATAAAGGTTTATTAGGTTCACGCTCTTGAGAGTGGGGTTATATATATATATATATATTATTTATTAGAAAGTGGGGGTTTTTTTTTACAAAATGAAAAATAACCGAGGTGTCCTACATGAGTGAAAGTATAAGGAAAAAAGATGAAGTCGAAAATGCAACTGGAGTCTTTTTAAGAATATTTATTTGGTTCCTTTACCGGTTTCGCAGTTCTTCTGCTTTTCAAAAGTAGAATTGAGATGGAGGGTTTGTAGTTTTTCTCATATATATATATATATATATATATATATATATATATATATATATATATATATATATATATATATATATATATATATACATATATGTATATATTTGTATATATATATATATATATAATATATATATACACACATATATACACATATATATATACATACATACACACATACATACATACATACATACATACATACATACATACATACATACATATGCAGAACTAACATCGAGGATATCACCTATGTCATCAGCAGCTGTCCAATGATGTCATCGCGGTACTATCTACCTATGAGGCATGATATAGTGGCCAAAACACTGTACAATGCAGTTCGTAAAAAAGATAGCCCCGACAATAAACACATTAAAAGCTACAGCAATGTGGAAGACATCCATGTACATAATATGAAAGAGTACTGGTGGAATATTCCAGTAAAAACCCCAATAAAATGCAGGCATAACAGACCAGATATTATGATATGGGACAAGGAGAAGAAAGCATGCACAGTAGTGGAAATTAGCTGCCAAGCAGATGCCAATATAATATCAAAGATTAGTGAAAAGGAGAATATTTATGCAGAACTGATGAGAAATCTGCAGATACTCCACCCTGGTTACACCTTCAGATTTATGCCTGAGATTATTGGGGCACTGGGATATGTTAGTAACTACCTCAATACAAATCTTGAGAAGCTGGGCTTCACAAGAACAGAAAGAACACGACTAGTTAGGAAATTACAGGTACAATCCATTAATGTACCTGTAATTTCCTAACTAACTAATGTACATTAATGAACAGTAAAAATATGTAAAACATTCCAAAAAATTTGCATCTAATAACTGCATATACACATGTACAGATACAAAGCATATACACATGCACACATACAACTCAAAACATACACATCCACACATACAATAACATCCATATCTACACATGCATGCATACATACATACCTACCTACTTGATGTGTAAATTCCAATGAGAGAGTCTTGTGTCTCTGTTAGAAACCGACTCTCTCTCTATTGGTAAAATTATAAAACCAGAAGAACATACATACATATAAATGTATTTATATATATATATATATATATATATATATATATATATATATATATATATATATATATATATATATATATATGTATATCTCCCAGATGGCAATTTCATGGTGGAAAAGTCATCTATATATGCATACATACATTTGCCTGTCTGTACATATATATGTATAAACATACCATATGTATGCATGTATGAATGTATATTGTGTGTGTGTGTATGCGTGTGTATGTATACATGTATGTATGTTGTGAATGTATGTAGGTATGTATGTATATTGAGTATGTGGGCATGCGTGTGTATGTATGTATATATGTATGTATATTATGTATGTATGTATATATGTATTTATGTATGTATGCATATATATATATATATATATATATGTGTGTGTGTGTGTGTGTGTGTGTGTGTGTGTGTGTGTGTGTG
>OZ024751.1:26232691-26235191 GCA_964016885.1 Eledone cirrhosa
GAGTTATGATATATTGGTAAAAGGAAAAGAAAATGCTGACAAATTGTTCCCAGTGAAAAATAGTTTAATTAGGAATAAGTAAAAATGAGTAATAAGTATTGGTTAGTATTCAGTTTTGCTTTTAAGTTTTTACCGGTTGCGCATTTCTAATGCTTTTCAAAAATAATCAGATTAGAGCAAACATCACGGGCGCTCTATCTCAAAATTATTTTTGAAAAGCATTAGAAATGCGCAACCGGTAAATACTTAAAACCAAAACTGAATACTAACCAATACTTATTACTAATTTTTACTTATTCCTAATTAAACTATTTTTCACTGGGAACAATTTGTCAGCATTTTCTTTTCCTTTTACCAATATATATATATATATATATATAATTTTATTATGCGCATTTCAAAAATATGTTGATTTAAAACTGCACTATCCACAAGTGTTTTTTAACCTTCATATCATGTCTTCCTGTTTTATCTGATGAAAACACAAATATTATTGCATGATGATATTTGTTTTTGAAATGCGCATAATAAAATACATGGAACTCTTTTAGCCATCTTTTGTTTTTATATATTATGTATACTCCAGTCCTACAAACTGTAGAGTGCTTCTTATCCGATATCTGCATTGCTTTATTGTACTACAATAAAACTCACCTCCTACACACACATATATATATATATATATATATATATTTCGTTCACACACAAACAAAATGGCGTAGGATAGAAGAAAGGAAAGGCACAGAAACGAAGAAAGAAATCCCCAGTCACTGAAGAGGTCACAGAGTGTGTGACGAAAGAACTATGACTATATATATATAAACAACTATCTGGTTGTGGGACCAACCAACCAACCAGAAATTTAAAAATTTATAAATATATAATAAATTAAATTGAAGTGAAAGCAACTGGTGCGTGTGTTTCTTATTGGCAACATGACCCTCCCAAAGTATAACAATATATATATATATATATAGTAATAATAATAAAATTGAAGACTAAAATCCATATATATATATAAATATATATATATGTATATATATATATATATATATATATATATATATATATATATATATATATATAGTATATTAGGGAGAGGATCAGGGGTGTATAACACTCCACTTATCCAACAGGCAGTATAAGGTTAGCTCGATGTTAGCTTATTTTTCAATTATTTTTCGATGTTTATTCTTCAATGTTTATTTTTATTTTTACTTCCTCAATATTTTTTATATTTTTTATCTTTTATTATTTTTTATTCTTTATTTCTTCAATGTCTTGGATTTGTTATTGCTTGTGTGATATGTAATCAACCTTTATGCTCTGATGAGTCCCACTTATAGTGCGGATGAAACAATGTTAGCAAGTAAAGATATGCACATGCCATAGGCGTTCTTTGTTATTGATTATATATATATATATATATATATATATATATATATATATATATATATATATATATATATATATATATATGTATATATATATAAATATATATATGTATGTATATATATATGTATGTATATATATATATATATATAAAATATAGTTATGACTAACCCACAATACAACAGCTTGTATCGACTTACGAGGCTTGAATGACCAAACACTAAACAAACCACAATCTCTAAACAATAGTATATGAGTTATATGCCATCATAACTCATCATACAGGCCGGGGTTGATTTCATTATTAACTGTTTATATCTATATATAACAGAAAGATGTTTATTGGTTGACTGGTTCAACTGTTTATATCTATATATAACAGAAAGATGCCTATTGGTTGACTGGTTCAACTGTTTATATCTATATATAACAGAAAGATGCCTATTGGTTGACTGGTTCAACTGTTTATATCTATATATAACAGAAAGATGCCTATTGGTTGACTGGTTCAACTGTTTATATCTATATATAACAGAAAGATGTCTATTGGTTGACTGGTTCAACTGTTTATATCTATATATAACAGAAAGATGTCTATTGGTTGACTGGTTGAATGTGCAAAGCAACATCTAAACGTCCGGTTCTACTTTCTCTATTTACACTCTGCACACAACAGTCGCCTGAACTGTGGAACACAACCTAACACAGGATAGACCTCATAACAGTGGGTGCGAGTTATTACATCCTCTTGTTTGGGTGTGGTAAGATACCAGGTGGACCATAACCCACCAGAGTACTCAATACTTAGGTTAGTAGAGTGGATAATAGAAAGAGAGTCAGGACCCCGACGGCTGAGATCCGGCCGTTTCGGCAGCTAGATCCGAACGCGTTCGTGTGTGTGTGTGTGTGTGTCTGCCTGTGTGTGTGTGTGTGTGTGTGTGTGTGTGTGTGTGTGTGTGTGTGTGTGTGTGTGTGTGTGTGTGTGTGTGTGTTGTGTGTGTGTGTGTGAGTATGTAGGTGTGTGTACATATTTCTATATTTGTGCATGCGTATGTATGCGTGTATATATGTGTGTATGTATGTGTATGTATGTACGTGTGTATATATG
>OZ024751.1:26237691-26238745 GCA_964016885.1 Eledone cirrhosa
AGAGGGAGAGAGTGAGAGAGAGACATGGCTAATGACCAAATCTTTATGAATAAACTCTTGTCTGAGTTAATTATGTTTAGTGAGTCGTTAATGATATGTAACTGTGTCACTGCCGTATCCTACATCCTACTTATATGAAGTCTTGGTGTGCTAGACATAGCAGTCAAACTTCTCTCAACGACTGTTCACTGTTGTTTGGTATCCATTAATGTTGGATTGGCAGTATCGGTAGAGGGTCGGACGCCATGATTTGAAGCATAGAGTTACCTCCCTTTATGATCTGAGTTCAAATCCCGCCGAGGTTAACTTTGCCTTTCATCCTTACGGGCTTGATAAAATAAAGTACCAGTAATGCACTGGGGTATTTGCTGGCCTTGTGCCTAAAATAGAAACAATTATTATTATTGGCAGTATCAGTAGAGGGTCGGACGCCATGCTTTCCAGCATAGTTACGTCCCTTTACAGTCTGAGTTCAAATCCCGCCGAGGTTGACTTTGCCTTTCATCCTTACGGGGTCGATAAAATAAAGTACCAGTAATGCACTGGGTAATTGCTGGCCTTGTGCCTAAAGTAGAAACAATTATTATTACTATCATTAATTGATCGTGGATCAGCTTATCGGCAGAGCGTCGGACATCATGCTTCACGGCAAAGAGTTACGGCCCCTTACGTTCCCACCGTGGTTAGCTTTGTTTTTCATCCTTCCGTGGGGGTCGATTTAATCGACTTTCCCCTCCTCCAAAATTGTTGGTTTTATGTCTAAACCATTATTGTTGTTGCTGTTGTTACTGTTGTTGTCTGTAATGTATGGCATTGTACCATCAATTAGGAACTAAGGTCAAGCTATTATGTCAACAGAGGTCACCAGGTCACAACTCTATTATTGTAACTCGTCAGCAGTTACTAGTTTAACAAAGCAGTCTACCAAGCCCACAAACAACTACCAAGCCCACAAATTTATGTTGTGTACACATATAAACAAACACACACATATATGTACATACACCTATATATATATATATATATATGTGTGTGTGTGTGTGTGTGTGTGTGT
>OZ024751.1:26238945-26278945 GCA_964016885.1 Eledone cirrhosa
TATCATGTTCTTCGTTGTGTTAGATTGCATCGCTTACCTTTTAAGTTCGTTTCTTAGTGACATAATGTTGAGAGGATCACTATTGCTTGACCCTTGGTCACGTGTAGAAAAAAGAGGGGGAACTGGATGAAGGACTATTGGTCAGTTATTATGACCCACTACAAATATAGGAAGGAGAGGGTTAACTGGGGGGCCATTGGTCATTTTTTATAACCAACTCCTGTACTATATTAAGTTTCACAACATAAGGTTTATCTCAGTTCGAGGAAATAATGATGATGATGATGATGATGATGATGATGATGGTGATGATGATGGTGATGTTTTATGTATTTATTTATGACCAATAAATCTCCCGTAAAACAATCATCCAATAGAAAGTCAGTAAAGTCGCCATAACGATCTTGTCATCTGTTATCTTGAGGGAAGTGAGAGGATGGTGTAATTTGAAACTAAATATAGAGAACAGCATTGATACTGTAATGTCTCTCTCTCTCTCTCTCTCTCTCTCTCTCTCTCTCTCTCTCTCTCTCTCTCTCTCTCTGTCACTCTCTCTTGCTCTATTTCTCTCTCTCTCTCTCTCTCTCTCTCTCTCTCTCTCTCTCTCTCTCTCTCTCTCTCTCTCTCTCTCTCCTTTTCTCCCTCCCTCTCTCTTTCTTGGAAATTTCTATATATTTCGAAGTTGAAAAAAATGAAAACGAAATTTCATTTCTCACTCTTAGTATGGCACTTACTTAAATGTAAGTATGTATGTATACGTACATACATATATGTATACAGACGTACAGTAGCATGCATATATATATATATATATATATATATATATATATATATATATATATATATATATATATATATATATATATACACACATATATATATACATACAGGTACACATACATATATGCACGCATCAGTTTAGCGGACGCTTATTATAA
The DNA here is from genome assembly GCA_964016885.1 of Eledone cirrhosa. Taxonomy (NCBI): domain Eukaryota; kingdom Metazoa; phylum Mollusca; class Cephalopoda; order Octopoda; family Eledonidae; genus Eledone; species Eledone cirrhosa. The sequence continues at coordinate 26,239,884 of OZ024751.1, forward strand.
CGCCGCTTTGTTCGTTTGTAAACAAGATGTTTGTTATATTCATTTTGTTGTCAAAGGACGACTTGTGAGTATAGGTGTAAATAAATATATATATATATATATATGTAGATAAATTTACCAAAAGTTTACGGTAGTGTCCAATCCGTATGAAGAACTCAATGTAATCCGGATATCATGAAAAGAGAAGATGCATTCAAAAACTACTTTCGGTGAAAAATAAACGGAAAACAGAGTCAAGATAAATTAATAAAATAATGAATTAACAAAGAAACAGTTCCTCATATGATGAATTTTTTTTAATATAAGGAACTGTTTCTTTGTTTATTCATTATTTTATTAATTTATATATATATATATATATGTGTGTGTGTGTGTGTGTGTGTGTGTGCGTGTGTGTGTGTGTGTGTGTTTGAAGTAAGTTGTATATCTGGTGACATACGGTATGTTTATAAATAAACATTTTCAAACCCTTCCGCTTCCGCTATGAATTTGAAAACTTACAGCATAGCGCCATCTAGTGTGTTCCAACAGAAGCTAAATATTGTTATATTTGAGGATGTTTCTAATATCGCCAATAAAAAGAAACACAAGCACCATATCATTTTCACTTTGTCTTTATCTTTATTTTTTGTTATTGATTTGTTTCTATCACAATATGAGATCAATCTGAATTCGAGGAAATAATAACAGGATGGGGTAGAAGTTTAAGAGGAGGCACAAAACAGATAATCATTTAGGAGGCCACAGAATGTGTGGCGAAAGAACTTTGATAAACAAATTGATAACGAACAATAAAGACAAAGTGAAAATTATATGGTGCGTGTGTTTCTTTCTATTGGCAATACTCGAAACATGGCTATTCCCAAATATAACAATATACACATATATATATATATATGTGTGTCTGTGTGTGTGTGTGTGTGTGTGTGTGTGTGTGTGTGTGTGTGTGTGTGCACGCACGCACGAGTACGCCGCGAGTGTGCTTGTTTGTATTTTATTTGAAAACAATTAGCTGTAATTCTATAAACTGTTTTCCAAAAGTTATATTTAGATAAGGGAAAAACTTAGTAAACAATACTACATTATACTAAATATAAACAATATTATACTAAATTCCCCACAAAAACTAGACGATTTGTGATGGAACCATTACTCATAACTCAACACAAAACTAAAAATAAACTCACAGGCAACAAGTATGAAACGTTCAACATTGAAATTGTGTCGATAATGTCCGCTATATTGGCTCTGGAATTATTAGAGCGTCAGACAAAATGTTTGGTGGCATTTCGTTCCCTTCGAAGTCAGCTTTGTCTTTCATCCTTCCGGTGGTGGTGGGGTCTATAAAATAATGTACCAGTTATGTACTGGGATCGACATAATCAACTTTCCCTTTCCCCCAATTTCCTAGCCTCGTGTCAATATGATTAATAAATTAAAATAATAATAATTACTATTATCATTTGGATTGGCAGTGTCGGTAGAGGGTTGGACGCCATGCTTTGACGCATAGAGTTACGGCCCTTGCCATTCTGAGTTCAAATCCCGCTGAGGTTAACTTTGCCCTTCATCCTTACGGGGTCGATAAAATAAAGTACCAGTAATGCACTGGGTATTTGCTGGCCTTGCGCCCAAAAAGTAGAAACAATTATTATATGAAAAACAAGCTTTTGTGTTAGGTCAGATATCGCACAATCTGAATAAAATCGCACCGAGTCGAATGAGCAACGGAGTGACAGGTCCAAAGGGCTATGGTTGCCGTCTGGGCACAGAAAACATACATGGCCCAAGGATCGAGGTATGGCACTGTGGATGTGCTCTTCGCTACACCGGAAGAAGCCAGAGCACACTCCATTGCGCAACTCCTCAATGACGAAATAATAATGATGCCCACATACTGCGACCAGAGAGTCATGAGAGTTAGAGTAACCCAGGTTCCGCCCTCAGTGGAGATCACGTGGTTGACGGTGGCCGTCCTCGTTGTCATGTCAGTCACATATTTGTGCAGGTTGTTTTTCTCCATCTGAACACAGTCCTCTATGCTGATCTCTTTAAGTAGAGTCTATCAACATCACTCCTCTTGTGGAACATGTTGTAGATAGTCAGTAGCTTCCTAGTCTTCCTATCCATTTCTTTTTGTTCAGTAATATTCCATTTCAGAATTCCCCCACTGTACCTAATAATAGACACATCTCGGGAATTTACTGCACTTATGACATTCCTACTATTTATATGTGATTTTAATACGCTCCTTACTCTCCTTGTGTATTTAGATCTTATCAATTCCTTCATGTTTTTGTTTTTGATGTCATCTGCCCCCAGAACGCCTAAATATTTGTATCCCTCTTCAGTGTCAATTTCCTTTATCATCTCACCTGTTGGTACCTGGATTCCGTTGCTTCTGCTCAATTTACCTCTCTTCATCACTAGGACTCCACACTTATTAATACCAAATTCCATACATATATCATTGCTGAAAATACGGACAGTGTCAACAAGTACATCCAACTCCTTCTCACTCTTCCCAAAGAGTTTAAGATCGTCCACGAAGAGGAGGTGGTTGATGGTAAGCTCTCCTCTTCCCAACTTGTATCCTGCTCTCACTTTTCGCAATATGACAGACAGGGGTATTAGGGCAAGGACAAACAACAAAGGGGACAAACTATCTCCCTGGAAGGTACTTCTCTTGATCTTTACGCCTCCCAAGGATTATTACTATTATTATGCAGGTTTTATGGTCTGAAAAGGGAGGGACAATGGTAGAGCCGTCACCCAGATGCAGTAACAGAAGGTGAGACTGTGACAATCCTCTGGGATTTCCCTGTCAATACTGACAGAACAATCAAGGCCAACAGACCTGATATAATTGTGAAGGACCATAAAGAGAAAACCTGTTTCTTAATTGACATGAGCATTCCATCAGATGATAACGTCTCAAAACAGTTTGGAAAGCTCAGTAAGTATAAAGATCTATCAATTACAAATGAGAAAATGTGGCATCTTAAGGTCTGTACAATAGCAATGATAGCCGGCGCACTTGATGTGATAAAAGAGAGTACTGAAAAATATTTGGGCCGGATACCTGGGAAGCCATTTCTGAAAGAGATACAGAAAATATTGCTGACTGGTACTGCCCATGTCCTAAGAAGGACAGCATTATTTATTTAAAGACGGTGTACTTGTGTGTGTGTAGGTAGGTATGCATGTATATATATATATATATTTATATATATATGTGTGTGTGTGTGTGTGTGTGTGTGTATATATATATATATATATATATATATATATATATATATATATATATATATATACATATGTATGTATGTATGTATACATATATATGTATTTATATATGTATGTGTGTGTGTGAACTTTTTATTTATAGGTGTGTGTGCGCTCGTATACGAGTTAATAGTTTCCTCTATCTCAATCTCTCTTTCTAGTTCTCTCTTTCTCCCCACTCCTCTCTCTCTCTCTCTCTTTCTCTATCCACATATAAACACACACACATGTAATTAATGGTTGTTTATGAGGCGGAAAAGAGTTCGTTAAACTCCTACAGTTTGAAGTCGGAAGTTGAATGAAATACGAGACAGCAGACATGATAAATCTACGTTTTACTTTACAAATATTTTACTTTACGGTTAATCTTTCAGTGGATTAAGGAGCTTTCAGTTCATTGAAATCCTTCCCTCCATACTGGGGGGTTTACTCACACGCATTTGGTTTCTTTCAAATGCTTTTATTTTACAAACTTGTACAATCCAACGAGGGAGGCCTCTGCGTGTGTCAATTACTTCCGTAGCAGACAACCTCTCACCAACCATTTCTAGATATATTCTATATAACATTATCCTCCGAGGGAGACCTTTGTATAGGTCGATTCACTCAATATTATCTACCGATAAAAGCCTATTTGTAGGCTGATTCAGTCTGCAGCAGATAATCATAGACTTATCATTTCTTGAAACTATAAAATACAAAAATATCCATCGAGGGAGGCCGCCGTGGAGGAAGATTCACTCGGTAACGGACGTTCGTACACATACCACTTCTGGAGATTATAGAATACGAGATTATCCATTGAGGGAGGCCTCAGGGAAATAATTCATTCACTAGCAGACGATCCCTCACCTATCACTTCCGGTGACTACAGTAAGCAACACAAGCTTTTTAATAAGATTACTTCTGTAGCAAGGAATTACTCAGCTGCCATTTTTACTGACTAGTGACTATCTTATACATTATTCAACGAAATAGATCGATTTCTTTCGATTTCTTTCAATCTTTTACGATATTTAGTAACTATATCTGATACAACATGATCCTTTGAAGGAGGCCTCTATGTGATCGATTTGTAAGAGTAACAGACGTCCTATTACTTCTAGGGAATCTATTATACAACCCCCCCCCCCCCACCCAGGAAATTTCTGGGGAGGATCTATTTGCTCTGTAGTTGACGACAACACTTCCCAGCCACCAACACACACACCTCCCATCTCTAGAAACTGTCTTATACGACATACACCTACCATCTCTAGAAACTGTCTTATATGACACACACCTCCCATCTCTAGAAACTGTCTTATACGACATACACCTCCCATCTCTAGAAACTGTCTTATACGACACACACTTCCCATCTCTAGAAACTGTCTTATACGACATACACCTACCACCTCTAGAACTGTCTTATACGACATACACCTCCCATCTCTAGAACTGTCTTATACGACATACACCTCCCATCTCTAGAAACTGTCTTATACGACACACACCTCCCATCTTTAGAACTGTCTTATACGACATACACCCCCATCTCTAAAAACTGTCTTATACGACACACACTTCCCATCTCTAGAACTGTCTTATACGACATACACCTCCCATCTCTAGAAACTGTCTTATACGACATACACCTCCCATCTCTAGAAACTGTCTTATACGACGAAAGCCAGCGAGAAACACATCCCTGAGGTAGTTCAAAAAGGCGGCGGGCTGGTCAGGAGAGCATATATGATAACCAGTAACACTACCACTACCAAGCAGAACCACCCGGATTTTAATGTACTGACTACACACCACCCCGCTGTTATTAGCTGTCAACTGACCAACTGGTCATTAAATCAACATAATTAATCTCCCAGCCTTTCTTTCACTTTCTCTCCCTAAAGCCACATCACCCCCCATTAAGATAAAACAATCAGCCTGCCAGGCACTAACCACCCATATATCAACACTACCCCCTGTCCTTAGCCCTACCCCTTATGTCTCATCCTCGTATCATCACCCCCACTCTAGGTCTCTTGTCCTTTATCTCTTCCCCCTCTCACTTAATCTTTATTTATTATTTTTTACTTTTTATCTGTTATTTGTTATAATTTTTTTTTATTTTTTACTCTAATCCTCTAAGATTTGCCCACTACATATGTATGTATTTAATGTTTCTTTTCATGTTATTGTTATCTCTACCGTCATCACGTCTTTATATATACACTTACTCACCACTGTAACTACAACTACCACCACCACCACCACCACCACTACTATTATTACCAATCGTATTCTGTACTTATTTTTACTTATTTTTTATATCTTTATCATCTTCATTCTAACTTCTTTATTATTATCGTTTATTATCTTTTGGATTGGCAGTATCAGTAGAGGGTCGGACGCCATGCTTTGACGCATAGAGTTACGCCCCTTTCCATTCTGAATTCAAATCCCGCCGAGGGTCGATAAAATAAAGTACCAGTAATGCACTGGGTAATTACTGGTACTTTATTTTATCGACCCCGTAAGGATGAAAGGCAAAGTTAACCTCGGCGGGATTTGAACTCAGACTGTAAAAGGACATAATTATGCTAGAAATCATGGCGTCCGACCCTCTCGCTAGATAGCGGTATAGTAACGGGATATTGTCAACAGAATTACTAACTATTAATGTCCGCTAGATGGCGGTATAGTAACGGGATATTGTCAACAGAATTACTAACTATTAATGTCCGCTAGATGGCGGTATAGTAGCGAGGTATTACCAATAGATTTATCATGTTCTTCGTTGTGTTAGATTGCATCGCTTACCTTTTAAGTTCGTTTCTTAGTGACATAATGTTGAGAGGATCACTATTGCTTGACCCTTGGTCACGTGTAGAAAAAAGAGGGGGAACTGGATGAAGGACTATTGGTCAGTTATTATGACCCACTACAAATATAGGAAGGAGAGGGTTAACTGGGGGGCCATTGGTCATTTTTTATAACCAACTCCTGTACTATATTAAGTTTCACAACATAAGGTTTATCTCAGTTCGAGGAAATAATGATGATGATGATGATGATGATGATGATGATGGTGATGATGATGGTGATGTTTTATGTATTTATTTATGACCAATAAATCTCCCGTAAAACAATCATCCAATAGAAAGTCAGTAAAGTCGCCATAACGATCTTGTCATCTGTTATCTTGAGGGAAGTGAGAGGATGGTGTAATTTGAAACTAAATATAGAGAACAGCATTGATACTGTAATGTCTCTCTCTCTCTCTCTCTCTCTCTCTCTCTCTCTCTCTCTCTCTCTCTCTCTCTCTCTCTGTCACTCTCTCTTGCTCTATTTCTCTCTCTCTCTCTCTCTCTCTCTCTCTCTCTCTCTCTCTCTCTCTCTCTCTCTCTCTCTCTCTCTCTCCTTTTCTCCCTCCCTCTCTCTTTCTTGGAAATTTCTATATATTTCGAAGTTGAAAAAAATGAAAACGAAATTTCATTTCTCACTCTTAGTATGGCACTTACTTAAATGTAAGTATGTATGTATACGTACATACATATATGTATACAGACGTACAGTAGCATGCATATATATATATATATATATATATATATATATATATATATATATATATATATATATATATATATATATATACACACATATATATATACATACAGGTACACATACATATATGCACGCATCAGTTTAGCGGACGCTTATTATAACGCCGCTTTGTTCGTTTGTAAACAAGATGTTTGTTATATTCATTTTGTTGTCAAAGGACGACTTGTGAGTATAGGTGTAAATAAATATATATATATATATATATGTAGATAAATTTACCAAAAGTTTACGGTAGTGTCCAATCCGTATGAAGAACTCAATGTAATCCGGATATCATGAAAAGAGAAGATGCATTCAAAAACTACTTTCGGTGAAAAATAAACGGAAAACAGAGTCAAGATAAATTAATAAAATAATGAATTAACAAAGAAACAGTTCCTCATATGATGAATTTTTTTTAATATAAGGAACTGTTTCTTTGTTTATTCATTATTTTATTAATTTATATATATATATATATATGTGTGTGTGTGTGTGTGTGTGTGTGTGCGTGTGTGTGTGTGTGTGTGTTTGAAGTAAGTTGTATATCTGGTGACATACGGTATGTTTATAAATAAACATTTTCAAACCCTTCCGCTTCCGCTATGAATTTGAAAACTTACAGCATAGCGCCATCTAGTGTGTTCCAACAGAAGCTAAATATTGTTATATTTGAGGATGTTTCTAATATCGCCAATAAAAAGAAACACAAGCACCATATCATTTTCACTTTGTCTTTATCTTTATTTTTTGTTATTGATTTGTTTCTATCACAATATGAGATCAATCTGAATTCGAGGAAATAATAACAGGATGGGGTAGAAGTTTAAGAGGAGGCACAAAACAGATAATCATTTAGGAGGCCACAGAATGTGTGGCGAAAGAACTTTGATAAACAAATTGATAACGAACAATAAAGACAAAGTGAAAATTATATGGTGCGTGTGTTTCTTTCTATTGGCAATACTCGAAACATGGCTATTCCCAAATATAACAATATACACATATATATATATATATGTGTGTCTGTGTGTGTGTGTGTGTGTGTGTGTGTGTGTGTGTGTGTGTGTGTGTGCACGCACGCACGAGTACGCCGCGAGTGTGCTTGTTTGTATTTTATTTGAAAACAATTAGCTGTAATTCTATAAACTGTTTTCCAAAAGTTATATTTAGATAAGGGCAAAACTTAGTAAACAATACTACATTATACTAAATATAAACAATATTATACTAAATTCCCCACAAAAACTAGACGATTTGTGATGGAACCATTACTCATAACTCAACACAAAACTAAAAATAAACTCACAGGCAACAAGTATGAAACGTTCAACATTGAAATTGTGTCGATAATGTCCGCTATATTGGCTCTGGAATTATTAGAGCGTCAGACAAAATGTTTGGTGGCATTTCGTTCCCTTCGAAGTCAGCTTTGTCTTTCATCCTTCCGGTGGTGGTGGGGTCTATAAAATAATGTACCAGTTATGTACTGGGATCGACATAATCAACTTTCCCTTTCCCCCAATTTCCTAGCCTCGTGTCAATATGATTAATAAATTAAAATAATAATAATTACTATTATCATTTGGATTGGCAGTGTCGGTAGAGGGTTGGACGCCATGCTTTGACGCATAGAGCTACGGCCCTTGCCATTCTGAGTTCAAATCCCGCTGAGGTTAACTTTGCCCTTCATCCTTACGGGGTCGATAAAATAAAGTACCAGTAATGCACTGGGTATTTGCTGGCCTTGCGCCCAAAAAGTAGAAACAATTATTATATGAAAAACAAGCTTTTGTGTTAGGTCAGATATCGCACAATCTGAATAAAATCGCACCGAGTCGAATGAGCAACGGAGTGACAGGTCCAAAGGGCTATGGTTGCCGTCTGGGCACAGAAAACATACATGGCCCAAGGATCGAGGTATGGCACTGTGGATGTGCTCTTCGCTACACCGGAAGAAGCCAGAGCACACTCCATTGCGCAACTCCTCAATGACGAAATAATAATGATGCCCACATACTGCGACCAGAGAGTCATGAGAGTTAGAGTAACCCAGGTTCCGCCCTCAGTGGAGATCACGTGGTTGACGGTGGCCGTCCTCGTTGTCATGTCAGTCACATATTTGTGCAGGTTGTTTTTCTCCATCTGAACACAGTCCTCTATGCTGATCTCTTTAAGTAGAGTCTATCAACATCACTCCTCTTGTGGAACATGTTGTAGATAGTCAGTAGCTTCCTAGTCTTCCTATCCATTTCTTTTTGTTCAGTAATATTCCATTTCAGAATTCCCCCACTGTACCTAATAATAGACACATCTCGGGAATTTACTGCACTTATGACATTCCTACTATTTATATGTGATTTTAATACGCTCCTTACTCTCCTTGTGTATTTAGATCTTATCAATTCCTTCATGTTTTTGTTTTTGATGTCATCTGCCCCCAGAACGCCTAAATATTTGTATCCCTCTTCAGTGTCAATTTCCTTTATCATCTCACCTGTTGGTACCTGGATTCCGTTGCTTCTGCTCAATTTACCTCTCTTCATCACTAGGACTCCACACTTATTAATACCAAATTCCATACATATATCATTGCTGAAAATACGGACAGTGTCAACAAGTACATCCAACTCCTTCTCACTCTTCCCAAAGAGTTTAAGATCGTCCACGAAGAGGAGGTGGTTGATGGTAAGCTCTCCTCTTCCCAACTTGTATCCTGCTCTCACTTTTCGCAATATGACAGACAGGGGTATTAGGGCAAGGACAAACAACAAAGGGGACAAACTATCTCCCTGGAAGGTACTTCTCTTGATCTTTACGCCTCCCAAGGATTATTACTATTATTATGCAGGTTTTATGGTCTGAAAAGGGAGGGACAATGGTAGAGCCGTCACCCAGATGCAGTAACAGAAGGTGAGACTGTGACAATCCTCTGGGATTTCCCTGTCAATACTGACAGAACAATCAAGGCCAACAGACCTGATATAATTGTGAAGGACCATAAAGAGAAAACCTGTTTCTTAATTGACATGAGCATTCCATCAGATGATAACGTCTCAAAACAGTTTGGAAAGCTCAGTAAGTATAAAGATCTATCAATTACAAATGAGAAAATGTGGCATCTTAAGGTCTGTACAATAGCAATGATAGCCGGCGCACTTGATGTGATAAAAGAGAGTACTGAAAAATATTTGGGCCGGATACCTGGGAAGCCATTTCTGAAAGAGATACAGAAAATATTGCTGACTGGTACTGCCCATGTCCTAAGAAGGACAGCATTATTTATTTAAAGACGGTGTACTTGTGTGTGTGTAGGTAGGTATGCATGTATATATATATATATATTTATATATATATGTGTGTGTGTGTGTGTGTGTGTGTGTATATATATATATATATATATATATATATATATATATATATATATATATATATATATATACATATGTATGTATGTATGTATACATATATATGTATTTATATATGTATGTGTGTGTGTGAACTTTTTATTTATAGGTGTGTGTGCGCTCGTATACGAGTTAATAGTTTCCTCTATCTCAATCTCTCTTTCTAGTTCTCTCTTTCTCCCCACTCCTCTCTCTCTCTCTCTCTTTCTCTATCCACATATAAACACACACACATGTAATTAATGGTTGTTTATGAGGCGGAAAAGAGTTCGTTAAACTCCTACAGTTTGAAGTCGGAAGTTGAATGAAATACGAGACAGCAGACATGATAAATCTACGTTTTACTTTACAAATATTTTACTTTACGGTTAATCTTTCAGTGGATTAAGGAGCTTTCAGTTCATTGAAATCCTTCCCTCCATACTGGGGGGTTTACTCACACGCATTTGGTTTCTTTCAAATGCTTTTATTTTACAAACTTGTACAATCCAACGAGGGAGGCCTCTGCGTGTGTCAATTACTTCCGTAGCAGACAACCTCTCACCAACCATTTCTAGATATATTCTATATAACATTATCCTCCGAGGGAGACCTTTGTATAGGTCGATTCACTCAATATTATCTACCGATAAAAGCCTATTTGTAGGCTGATTCAGTCTGCAGCAGATAATCATAGACTTATCATTTCTTGAAACTATAAAATACAAAAATATCCATCGAGGGAGGCCGCCGTGGAGGAAGATTCACTCGGTAACGGACGTTCGTACACATACCACTTCTGGAGATTATAGAATACGAGATTATCCATTGAGGGAGGCCTCAGGGAAATAATTCATTCACTAGCAGACGATCCCTCACCTATCACTTCCGGTGACTACAGTAAGCAACACAAGCTTTTTAATAAGATTACTTCTGTAGCAAGGAATTACTCAGCTGCCATTTTTACTGACTAGTGACTATCTTATACATTATTCAACGAAATAGATCGATTTCTTTCGATTTCTTTCAATCTTTTACGATATTTAGTAACTATATCTGATACAACATGATCCTTTGAAGGAGGCCTCTATGTGATCGATTTGTAAGAGTAACAGACGTCCTATTACTTCTAGGGAATCTATTATACAACCCCCCCCCCCACCCAGGAAATTTCTGGGGAGGATCTATTTGCTCTGTAGTTGACGACAACACTTCCCAGCCACCAACACACACACCTCCCATCTCTAGAAACTGTCTTATACGACATACACCTACCATCTCTAGAAACTGTCTTATATGACACACACCTCCCATCTCTAGAAACTGTCTTATACGACATACACCTCCCATCTCTAGAAACTGTCTTATACGACACACACTTCCCATCTCTAGAAACTGTCTTATACGACATACACCTACCACCTCTAGAACTGTCTTATACGACATACACCTCCCATCTCTAGAACTGTCTTATACGACATACACCTCCCATCTCTAGAAACTGTCTTATACGACACACACCTCCCATCTTTAGAACTGTCTTATACGACATACACCCCCATCTCTAAAAACTGTCTTATACGACACACACTTCCCATCTCTAGAACTGTCTTATACGACATACACCTCCCATCTCTAGAAACTGTCTTATACGACATACACCTCCCATCTCTAGAAACTGTCTTATACGACGAAAGCCAGCGAGAAACACATCCCTGAGGTAGTTCAAAAAGGCGGCGGGCTGGTCAGGAGAGCATATATGATAACCAGTAACACTACACTACCAAGCAGAACCACCCGGATTTTAATGTACTGACTACACACCACCCCGCTGTTATTAGCTGTCAACTGACCAACTGGTCATTAAATCAACATAATTAATCTCCCAGCCTTTCTTTCACTTTCTCTCCCTAAAGCCACATCACCCCCCATTAAGATAAAACAATCAGCCTGCCAGGCACTAACCACCCATATATCAACACTACCCCCTGTCCTTAGCCCTACCCCTTATGTCTCATCCTCGTATCATCACCCCCACTCTAGGTCTCTTGTCCTTTATCTCTTCCCCCTCCTCACTTAATCTTTATTTATTATTTTTTACTTTTTATCTGATATTTGTTATAATTTTTTTTTATTTTTTACTCTAATCCTCTAAGATTTGCCCACTACATATGTATGTATTTAATGTTTCTTTTCATGTTATTGTTATCTCTACCGTCATCACGTCTTTATATATACACTTACTCACCACTGTAACTACAACTACCACCACCACCACCACCACCACTATTATTACCAATCGTATTCTGTACTTATTTTTACTTATTTTTTATATCTTTATCATCTTCATTCTAACTTCTTTATTATTATCGTTTATTATCTTTTGGATTGGCAGTATCAGTAGAGGGTCGGACGCCATGCTTTGACGCATAGAGTTACGCCCCTTTCCATTCTGAATTCAAATCCCGCCGAGGGTCGATAAAATAAAGTACCAGTAATGCACTGGGTAATTACTGGTACTTTATTTTATCGACCCCGTAAGGATGAAAGGCAAAGTTAACCTCGGCGGGATTTGAACTCAGACTGTAAAGGGACATAATTATGCTAGAAATCATGGCGTCCGACCCTCTCGCTAGATAGCGGTATAGTAACGGGATATTGTCAACAGAATTACTAACTATTAATGTCCGCTAGATGGCGGTATAGTAACGGGATATTGTCAACAGAATTACTAACTATTAATGTCCGCTAGATGGCGGTATAGTAGCGAGGTATTACCAATAGATTTATCATGTTCTTCGTTGTGTTAGATTGCATCGCTTACCTTTTAAGTTCGTTTCTTAGTGACATAATGTTGAGAGGATCACTATTGCTTGACCCTTGGTCACGTGTAGAAAAAAGAGGGGGAACTGGATGAAGGACTATTGGTCAGTTATTATGACCCACTACAAATATAGGAAGGAGAGGGTTAACTGGGGGGCCATTGGTCATTTTTTATAACCAACTCCTGTACTATATTAAGTTTCACAACATAAGGTTTATCTCAGTTCGAGGAAATAATGATGATGATGATGATGATGATGATGATGATGGTGATGATGATGGTGATGTTTTATGTATTTATTTATGACCAATAAATCTCCCGTAAAACAATCATCCAATAGAAAGTCAGTAAAGTCGCCATAACGATCTTGTCATCTGTTATCTTGAGGGAAGTGAGAGGATGGTGTAATTTGAAACTAAATATAGAGAACAGCATTGATACTGTAATGTCTCTCTCTCTCTCTCTCTCTCTCTCTCTCTCTCTCTCTCTGTCACTCTCTCTTGCTCTATTTCTCTCTCTCTCTCTCTCTCTCTCTCTCTCTCTCTCTCTCTCTCTCTCTCTCTCTCTCTCTCTCTCCTTTTCTCCCTCCCTCTCTCTTTCTTGGAAATTTCTATATATTTCGAAGTTGAAAAAAATGAAAACGAAATTTCATTTCTCACTCTTAGTATGGCACTTACTTAAATGTAAGTATGTATGTATACGTACATACATATATGTATACAGACGTACAGTAGCATGCATATATATATATATATATATATATATATATATATATATATATATATATATATATATATATATATATACACACATATATATATACATACAGGTACACATACATATATGCACGCATCAGTTTAGCGGACGCTTATTATAACGCCGCTTTGTTCGTTTGTAAACAAGATGTTTGTTATATTCATTTTGTTGTCAAAGGACGACTTGTGAGTATAGGTGTAAATAAATATATATATATATATATATGTAGATAAATTTACCAAAAGTTTACGGTAGTGTCCAATCCGTATGAAGAACTCAATGTAATCCGGATATCATGAAAAGAGAAGATGCATTCAAAAACTACTTTCGGTGAAAAATAAACGGAAAACAGAGTCAAGATAAATTAATAAAATAATGAATTAACAAAGAAACAGTTCCTCATATGATGAATTTTTTTTAATATAAGGAACTGTTTCTTTGTTTATTCATTATTTTATTAATTTATATATATATATATATGTGTGTGTGTGTGTGTGTGTGTGTGTGTGCGTGTGTGTGTGTGTGTGTGTTTGAAGTAAGTTGTATATCTGGTGACATACGGTATGTTTATAAATAAACATTTTCAAACCCTTCCGCTTCCGCTATGAATTTGAAAACTTACAGCATAGCGCCATCTAGTGTGTTCCAACAGAAGCTAAATATTGTTATATTTGAGGATGTTTCTAATATCGCCAATAAAAAGAAACACAAGCACCATATCATTTTCACTTTGTCTTTATCTTTATTTTTTGTTATTGATTTGTTTCTATCACAATATGAGATCAATCTGAATTCGAGGAAATAATAACAGGATGGGGTAGAAGTTTAAGAGGAGGCACAAAACAGATAATCATTTAGGAGGCCACAGAATGTGTGGCGAAAGAACTTTGATAAACAAATTGATAACGAACAATAAAGACAAAGTGAAAATTATATGGTGCGTGTGTTTCTTTCTATTGGCAATACTCGAAACATGGCTATTCCCAAATATAACAATATACACATATATATATATATATGTGTGTCTGTGTGTGTCTGTGTGTGTCAGTGTGTGTCAGTGTGTGTCAGTGTGTGTGTATGTAAGTGTGTGTATCAGTGTGTGTTTTGGTTAATTTATGAAGCATTGGGAAAATTTGAAATTCAATAAAATGGTGGCTTCTGGGGAAAGCCGATACGATGCCGATAATTATAATTAAAAGGAAAGTTTACTCGACTAATTCAACTATTAGGAATAGTTACCGAACTATAAACCTGCGTAGGCGGGCGTGTGTGTGTAAAATAGAAACAAAAATAACAAAACAAACGGCAAAGTATATGGAAGGAGTATATTAGTTTAACGCTTGAAATAGCAGGCTCTATATATATATACGTATATATATATATATATATATATATATATATACGTATATATATATATATATATATATATATATATATATATATACGTATATATATATACGTATATATATATATATATATATATATATATATATATATATATATATATATATATATATACGTATATATATATATATATATATATATATATATATACGTATATATATATATTTACGTATATATATATATATATATATATATATATATATATATATATATACGTATATATATATATATATATATATATATAAATATATATATATATATATATATATATATATACGTATATATATATATATATATATATAAATATATATATATATATATATATATTTACGTATATATATATATATATATACGTATATATATATATATATACGTATATATATATATATAACCAAAGTTTAAACGGTTCGTTGATTATTCAACTAATACAATTTTACAATAGATTAGAAGCACTCGACAAAAATTTTTTCTAGAGTATTTAAATGAAAAGTATTCTCATAACCAAAATATATATTATATTATGCACATTTCAAGGTACAATGGTCTTTAAGTACGTTTTCATCAGATAAAATATATGAGATTGGATATGCGACCAACCGTCAAGGTTTTGATTATTCAATTCCTGTATGTATGACGTATGTACGTATATTTGTGCATTATAAATTTCAAGAGAGAGTGTGTATGTATGAAGAGAGAGGGGTGTAGAGAAAAAATCGAATGTTGTATACCAGTTAGTCTGTATATTTCATGTGTGATAGTGTCAGCTGTGCGGGGGAGGGAGTTAGGCTTTCAATATCTAATGACGTCACCATTAAACATGAACTAATGTAACACAAACAATATAATACACAAATAATATAATACACAAATAATATAATACACAAATAATATAATACACAAATAATATAATACACAAATAACACATATATACAACATACACACATATATACAACATACACACACACACACACACACACATATATATATATATATATATATATATATATATATATATATATATATATATACATACAGGGTGTCCCAAAAAAATATACACACTTCAACAGCATTCTAATAAATATGTGTATACATGTTTTGGGAACAACATGTGTGTATATATGTATATATATATATATATATATATATATATATATATATATATAGAGCAGTTGGAGATATGTTTATTTAATGAATAATATTAGTTCAAATCTATTGAGGAATGAGTTGCTTGTCTTTCATACGTTTATCATCTGAAATGATACTGAGAGAGAGGGGGGAGGGAGGAGAGGGAGGAGTGGAGAGGGGGAGAATGAGGGACACAGAGAGAGAGAGAATGAGGGGGGGGGGGGTAAATATGTGAACAAGCCACGTGCTGGATTGATGGTGGATTGCTGATGGTGATGATAATGTTGGTGATGTTTATGTTGTTGTTGTTGGTGGAGGTGGTGGTAGTGCTGGTGTTGGTTTTGATGGTGGTGGTGGTGGTGTTGGTAGTGGTGTTGGTGGTGTTGTTGGTGGTGTTGGTGGTGGTGGTGGTGGTGCTGTTGGTGGTGGTGTTGGTGGTGGTGTTGGTGGTGGTGGTGATGGTGGTGTTGGTGGTATTGGTGGTGGTGTTAGTGGTGGTGTTGGTGGTGGTGGTGGTGGCGGTGTTGATGGTGTTGGTGGTGGTGTTGGTCGTGGGGGTGGTGTTGGTGGTGTCGGTGGGGGTGTTAGTGGTGGTGTTAGTGGTGGTGGTGGTGTTGGTGTTGGTGTTGGTGTTGGTGGTGGTGTTGGTGGTGCTACAAATGGCTAAATGAATTAGACTACTGAGCAACCATTGGAGAGATCGGTTCCGCATTATGTGTATGTATGTATATGTTTGTGTATTTGTGTATGTATTTGTGTGTTTGTGTATGTATGTGTACGTGTGTCAATATGCATGTATGTGTATGTTTGTGTGTATGTATGTATGATAATATTATCCCTGACCTTCATTCCTTGAAAATCGATGGAAAGAACATGGTTGGAACGTCTTTGATCGTGTCTTCAGTCGTGACCTGGGGTTATCAATGGAAATATGTTTTAACCCTTTTCTCACCATATTTCTTAAATTAAAAATAAAAAAATTCCACTTCCGATCTATTTCAATTAATTTTAGAAATAATGAAGAATTTGAATGGATCTAATAAAATAGCTAACATTCCCGCGAGGTTTGCTGTGCCTTTTATCCTTACGGGGTGGATAAAATAAAGTACCAGTAATGTACTGGGGTCGATTTAATCGACTTTCCCCTCCCCCAAAATTGCTGGCCTTGTGCCTATATAAGAAACAATTATTAAGGCTTCTGTTAACATAATTATTATGAAAGTCTCTGCTTATGATTTTCAAATAACCTTGAAAATAATGGAGAATTTGGAAAGATTTCTATGAAAAATACTCCTTATTAAACTGGTGTTTATTGCCATGATCGAAACACCAGTTTAATAATGGTTTTTCATTTAGGCATAAAGCCAACACATTTTCGTGGGGTTGAGGGAAAAGTTGATTAAATCGACAGCAGTAACAGACTGGGGTCGATTAAATCGACCCCCCCCCCCCTCCCCCACCTTGCCCCACAGAATTGTTGGCTTTATGCCTAAATCAGAAACCATGATTAAACTGTGTTTGGATCATGGTAACAAATGTTCTTAAACTAATGATGGAAAGTTATTAGATAAATATAAACATTTAACCCGTTCATTACCATATTTCTAATGGAACATAACTTAACAAAGGTTGCTAAATAAACACTTTAACCAGTTCATTACGATATTTCTAAATGAACATAATTTAACAAAGGTTGCTAAATAAATATAAACACTTTAACCCGTTCATTACCATATTTCTAAGGAAAGACAATGATAAAGAATTTAATTTTAAAAACTGGTATAATTTAGTTTTAAAAAAACAACTAGAATAATAAAAAAAAACCCTATTAAGCCACTGTTTGGTGCCAATGTTCTTCAAGTTATGACGTTATGTTTTTAGATAAATATAAAGATTTCAACCATATTTCTAATGAAAGACAATGCCGATAATTTTCAAATGATTTGGGGAATAACGTCTTAATTATTAAGCTAGTATTTAGAAAATAACAAAAGGTTCTGAGATAAATATAGACACTTGAATATAAACAGCTTTCTATGGTAAAAAGAGGAGACGTTTCAAAAGAGTTGATAAAGACCTAGCAGATATTATTTAAGTCAGCTGCCAATAGAGGAGATTCTCAGATTTCCTGATAAATAGAATAATTGTTTCTACGTTAGGCACAAGGCCAGCAATTACTCAGTGTATTACTGGTACTTTATTTTATCGACCCCGTAAGGATGAAAGGCAAAGTTAACCTCGGCGGGATTTGAAAATCAGAATAGCAAGGGCCGTAACTCTATGCGTCAAAGCATGGCGTCCGGCTCTCTACCAATACTGCCAAATAAATAGAATAATGAACGGGTAGCAATAAATGAATATATAGAATATTGAACGGGTGGCATGAAATATATATAGAATATTGAACTGGGGGTAAGTAAAATATATATATATATATATATATATATATATATATATATATATATATATATATATATATATATATATATATATATATATATATATATATATATATATATATATATATATATATATATATATATATATATATATATATATATATATATATATATATATATATATATATATATATATATATACAGAGAGAGAGAGAGAGAATATTGAACTGGGGGTAAGTAATATATATATATATATATATTCCTGATGATTTCTAAAGAATGAAACACTTCTAGTCCTGTAGAATCTCATCTATATATATATATATATATATAGAATATTCAAGTGTTGTGTAGTGTAGTGTAGTGAGGTGTGGTGTAGTGTAGTGTAGTGTGATGTAGTGTAGTGTGGTGTAGTGTGGTGTGGTGTAGTGTAGTGTAGTGTGGTGTAGTGTGGTGTAGTGTGGTGTGATGTAGTGTAGTGTGGTGTGGTGTAGTGTAGTGTAGTGTAGTGTAGTGTAGTGTGGTGTGGTGTAGTGTGGTGTGGTGTGGTGTAGTGTGGTGTAGTGTGGTGTGGTGTGGTGTGGTGTAGTGTAGTGCAGTGTGATGTAGTGTAGTGTAGTGTGATGTAGTGTGGTGTAGTGTGGGTGGTGTAGTGTGGTGTAGTGTGGTATAGTGTGGTGTGGTGTGGTGTGGTGTAGTGTGGTGTGGTGTGGTGTAGTGTAGTGTGGTGTAGTGTAGTGTAGTGTGGTATAGTGTAGTGTGGTGTGGTGTAGTGTGGTGTGGTGTAGTGTGGTGTGATGTAGTGTGGTGTAGTGTGGGTGGTGTAGTGTGGTGTGGTGTAGTATAGTGTGGTGTGGTATAGTGTGGTGTAGTGTGGTGTGATGTAGTGTGGTGTAGTGTGGTGTGATGTGGTGTAGTGTAGTGTGGTGTAGTGTGGTGTGATGTAGTGTGGTGTGATGTAGTGTAGTGTGGTGTAGTGTGATGTAGTGTGGTGTGGTGTGGTGTAGTGTAGTGTGATGTGGTGTGATGTAGTGTAGTGTGGTGTAGTGTGGTGTAGTGTGGTGTGATGTAGTGTAGTGTGGTGTAGTGTGGTGTGATGTAGTGTGGTGTGGTGTGGTGTGGTGTAGTGTGGTGTGATAGAGGGGGAGCAACCTACTATTGTTGACTTTCCAGTTCTCGAATTAATTTATTCTAAAGTAGGGTGGAGACATCGTCGCCCACTCATCGATCTTTTGTTTTCTCAATATCCCAGAGGTTCAATTATTAAGTTTTACTATTGACTAACGGAAAGGCAATGGTTGCACAGCGTCAATAGAACCACCAGTAAATTCCTGTTTCGTCAATCATTGCAGGCGTCCAGGTGGAACTGAACATGGCTGAGTGGTTAGGAAGTTTGCTTCGAACCCACGATGACCCGAGTTCGATCCCACTGTGTAGTGGTGGTGGTGGTGGTTGTGGTGATGGTGGTGGTGTGGTGGTGGTGGTCGTGGTGATGGTGGTGGTGTGGTGGTGGTGCTGGTGCTGGTGGGTGGTGCTGGTGGGTGGTGGTGGTGGTGGTGGGAGGATCTCGATGGTGATGATGGTTGAACTGAATGTTCATCGTTGACACCGACGGAAAAAAGACATCATATTTCACAGGTCCTGAATCTTTTCATATATATATATATATATATATATATATATATATATATATATATATATATATATATATATGAAAAGACCACCTTCGGACACGAATGACGATGGGACTTTCGCCTAGAAAGTTCCCCTCCGAAGCACAAGTCCGTCAGGGTTGTTTGTGGAAGACCAGCTGTCACCCATGAATACCAGTCTCCTCTCTCCACGCCACCGATGTTGTCCAAGGGAAAGGCAATGGCCGATACAGCTTGGTATCAGTGACGTCAGATCTAATTTCTACAGCTGAGTGAACTGGAGCAACGTGAAATAAAGTGTCTTGCTCAAGGATACAACGTGATGCATTGTATTAGTAAAGAGAAATGATTTCAACTGACTTCTTCAGAACAACAGAGAATAAACGATAAACAAATCTGATTCATTGGAATACAAATAAACGATCTTTGGTAATCAGCCAACATCTGACTCCATGAAATTCTTCCCTAATCCTCTCCCCCACCCTAGTATTGAGATTCTCCAGGAACTACACACCTGGATAAACTAACAGCTAAATTCAGCGAAGAAATTCTTCCTAAATCCTCTACTCGTGTTAGTACCAAGAATTTCAGAACTACACACCTGGATGTCCAGCATGGCGTGTGTCAGTAAGAAACACCTTTAATTACTTCCCACGTAATCACTCACCGATCCTTAAATAAACACAACTTACCAATTCTAACAACTGAGGTTCTCTATTTTCAGTTGGGACTCCTGTAGATATTCTTGTTCGTTTATTCATTCAATCATTCGTTTATACATTTATTCTAGCAGTCATCCTTTCATTCATACATTTGTTCATTCGACGCAATGTCAAAAGAATTTACCGTATTTACCACCACCACCACCACCACCACCACTACTACCACCACCACCACCACCACTACCACCACCACCACCACCACCACCACCACCACCAATATCACCACCAACACCACCACCACCATCACCACCACCACCACCACCACTCTACTGACGTAAATTATTCAGTAATTAATTAATCAGTTTATTACACTCCCATTAACCACCTCCATGTTGTTGTGGTGGTGGTGGTGGTGGTGGTGGTGGTGGTGGTAGTAGTAGTAGTAGTGGTAACGGTGGTGGTGGTGGTGGTGGTGGAAGTAGTAGTAGTGGTGGTCGTGGTGGTGGTGGTGGTGGTGGTAGTAGTAGTAGTAGTAGTAGTAGTAGTAGTAGTAGTAGTAGTAGTGGTGGTGGTGGTGGTGGTGGTGGTGGTAGTAGTAGTAGTAGTAGTAGTAGTAGTAGTAGTAGTAGTAGTGGTGGTGGTGATGGTGGTAGGTAGTAGTAGTAGTAGTAGTGGTGGTGGTGGTGGTGGTGGTGGTGGTGGTGGTGGTGGTGGTGGTGGTAGTAGTTACCCTTCAGAGTTCTGTGCAATATTACATATTGGAAGAAGCTTGAGGGCTGGATGAAATGAAACTGTGGCTGGGTTTCACCGACGGGCTGAGGTCCCCTGCTGTACATATGGAGGGCAGTGCCAGATAGAAGGTGGGTTTCACTGACGGGCTGAGGTCCCCTGCTGTACATATGGAGGGCAGTGCCAGATAGAAGGTGGGTTTCACTGACGGGCTGAGGTCCCCTGCTGTACATATGGAGGGCAGTGCCAGATAGAAGGTGGGTTTCACCGACGGGCTGAGGTCCCCTGCTGTACATATGGAGAGCAGTGCCAGATAGAAGGTGGGTTTCACTGACGGGCTGAGGTCCCCTGCTGTACATATGGAGGGCAGTGCCAGATAGAAGGTGGGTTTCACCGACGGGCTGAGGTCCCCTGCTGTACATATGGAGAGCAGTGCCAGATAGAAGGTGGGTTTCACTGACGGGCTGAGGTCCCCTGCTGTACATATGGAGGGCAGTGCCAGATAGAAGGTGGGGGTTTCACCGACGGGCTGAGGTCCCCTGCTGTACATATGGAGAGCAGTGCCAGATAGAAGGTGGGTTTCACTGAACGGGCTGAGGTCCCCTGCTGTACATATGGAGGGCAGTGCCAGATAGAAGGTGGGTTTCACTGACGGGCTGAGGTCCCCTGCTGTACATATGGAGGGCAGTGCCAGATAGAAGGTGGGTTTCACCGACGGGCTGAGGTCCCCTGCTGTACATATGGAGAGCAGTGCCAGATAGAAGGTGGGTTTCACTGACGGGCTGAGGTCCCCTGCTGTACAGTATTGGAGGGCAGTGCCAGATAGAAGGTGGGTTTCACCGACGGGCTGAGGTCCCCTGCTGTACATATGGTGAGGGCAGTGCCAGATAGAAGGTAATCTTAAGGCAACCTAAACGTTTTCTATTGGAATAGTCACATCACGCTTTAACCTTATCTTTCTTTCAGGGTCGATAAATAAAGGACGGTGGATTGGGGGAATTGTTATGTCATCAGACAAGACTTGTAGCATCCGTCCTGGTTCTGCACGTTCTCAGTTCAAATCCTTCACTTTACTGGAATCTCATCCATAATAGGGTTATTAAGAAACTCTAAAGTCAAGACCAACGTCAGACAGAGAGAGAGAGTGTGTGTGAGAGAGGGAGAGAGAGAGAGGGGTAGGGAGAAATAGAGAGGCTGCATATGACCAACGTAAGACACAGTGAGAGGGGGGTGAGGGAGAGAGAGGGAGAGAGGGAGATATAGAAAGGCTGCATATGACCAACGTAAGACACAGTGAGAGGGGGGTGAGGGAGAGAGAGGGAGAGAGGGAGAGATAGAGAGGCTGCATGTGACCAACGTAAGACACAGTGAGAGGAGGGTGGGTGAGGGAGAGAGAGGGAGAGAGAGAGGGATAGAGAGGCTGCATATGACCAACATAAGACACAGTGAGAGGGGGTGGGGGGAGAGAGAGGGAGAGTGGGAGAGAGGGAGAGATAGAGAGGCTGCATATGACCAACGTAAGACTCGGTGAGAGGGAGGGGGAGAGGGAGAGATAGAGAGGCTGCATATGACCAACGTAAGACACAGAGAGAGGGGGGAGGGGGAGAGGTAGAGATAGAGAGGTTGCATATGAGACTGAGAGACAGAGAGAGGGAGAGAGAGGGAGAGAGAGGGAGAGAGAGAGGGAGAGAGAGAGCGAGAGAGAGAGGGCTACAATGAACTCCCACAAATGAGTCCTATAAATGTGTCCTGACAGACACACACACATAGGCAGGCACACACACACACACACACACACACACACACATGCAGGCAGGCACACACACACATACATACACACACACATATACAGACACGCACACACATGCAGGCACATACACATACATACACACACACATATACAGACACGCACACACAAACACACACACATGCAGGCAGGCACATACACATACATACACACACACATATACAGACACGCACACACAAACACACACACACACACATACACAATCAAATGAAGATTATGTTACCTAGATACGGAAGTAGAATTTGTTGCTTCTGTCAGGATATTTATTGGTCAAGAAAGTCTGTTGTTAGTTAAAAATATTGTCTCTAAACACTTTGTGAAACATTAATATCTAAATAGACAATTACTAGGCAATCAGACGGAGTTTGTGAATACTATCTGCTTCCTTGTAACAATAAAGTTACATAGAAATAGCAGAGTCTGGTTTCAAAGTTGCTATGTCGAGGAATGGCAGTGAGAATGAGCTCTGCTTAAAAAATGCTCCTTATGGCATGCGCCTCAAATAGCCACTGGCAACCAAGTCCAACTCCCGGCCTTCTCGTTTGACTTAATGTGTAAGCCCAGCGTAACTACCCTACAGATAGGAGAATGGGCGTAGGCGGGTTCTGGTGCCTTCAAACCAGTGCTCTGGGTAGATGTCACAATAAAGTTACATAGAAATAACAGAGTCTTAGAAATAGAAGCTCAATTATTCAATGGTAAATAGGGTAAAGGGTGAAGAGCCCCTTCGGTCATGAATGACCTTGGGATTTGCACAAGTCCGGGCAAGATAGTTTGTGGAAGACCAACTGTTACCCATGCATACAAGTCTCCCCTCTCCACGCCACTGATGTTGTCCAAGGGAAAGGAAAAGTCCGATGTAGCTTGTCACCAGTGACATCGCACCTCATTTCTACAGCTGAGTAAAATAAAGTGTCTTGCTCAAGAACACAACGTGAAATAAAGCGAGCGCAGAGAGAGAGAGAGAGAGAGAGAGAGAGAGAGAGAGAGAGAGAGAGAGAGAGAAACACCTCTCCGGTTCTCTCTTTCGATCTCGCTTGTTTGTTGGTCCCGGTTGCACGTGCGTCGTACACCCTTTTGGATTAACTCCTTTTCCCTTCTCCTCCCTCTCTCTCGCTATCCCTCTTACTCACCCCCTCTGCCTTCTACCCCTCTCACTTCCGGTTCCTCCGTCTTTCTCCCTCTCTTTGCGCTCGCTTTCACTGAGAATAGACGTGGATTTACCTACCTCCGCTGTTATTATGGCCCCTGAGCTTAAACACAACGGCTTTTTTAACTTGATCTATTTTCTCTTCGGTTACTCACTTACATGTGCCATTGGCCCGTGTTCCCCTTCTATCGGTATGTTTACTTCTTTTTTTCTTCTTTTTTTCTTTCTTTCTCTTTCTTCGCTATCGCGTCTTTCCCTCATGGCTTTTTTATAGATAAAAGGCTATGGGCGCGCTACGGATAGATGTATTGTTTATAATACGCCGAAACATCTGTGATCCGTAGTAAACAGCTGACGAAGGGAAACTGTCCATCTCTTCTTTGTGTCGCCTTACCTTCTAACACTCGTTAACAGTAACCACACAGCCTCGCCTCCCTCAATCCATATTTTTGTATATATATATATATATATATATATATATATATATATATATATATATATATATATATATATATATATATATATATTTATATATATATATATATATATATATATATATATATATATTTATATATATATATATATTTATATATATATATAATTATAAGAAACGAAATTAACTGTGTGGTTACTGTAAACAAAGTTTAAGATGGTAATATGGACGAAACAAGAGAAGAAATCCTTCATCAGCTGTAAACCGCAGATCATAGATGTTTCGGCGCTTAATACAGAACATCAAAAAGCGATCAGCGGCGCGCCCAAGGCATTTTATCGATCAAAAGACCAGGAGGGAAAGAAAAGAAAAAAAGAAGAAAAAAAAGGGGAAAAGTAGTGAGGAGAGAGGAAGAAAGAGAAAAAAAAACAAGTAAACAGACCAAATGGCGGTTTTGGGGGGGGGGGGGGGGGCGTATAACATGCAAGTGAGTAACCGAGGAAAAAATAGGATAGAATAAGTTATAGCGAACCGATTATACTATATATACACACATACATACATACATATATATTTATAAAACCATATTTATTTCATTATACATATTTCAAGGACACCAAGTTAAATTATGGTGTACTTTCATCAGATAAAATATAATATAGAGCAGTTTTATAAATAAATATTGACATACCGTTAAAGAATGCAACCATTACTGTTGGAAGGTCCCGGGAGCTGATGAAAGCACACCATAATTTAACTTGATGTCCTTGAAATATGTATAATAAAATAAATATGGTTTTATAAATATAGTTTCCATTTGTTAATATCGTATTTTACTCCATTTGTTGAGTGCTTTATATCAGTTATAAAAATATTTGCTTGTTGTATCCCAACAATTTAAATAGATCTTTTACATATATATATATATATATATATATATATATATATATATATATATAGGTATAAATATATATATATTTATGTATATAAATAAATAAATTATATATATATATGTGTGTGTATTCAAGCGCGCGTGTATATAAATGTAGGTGTATATAATATTCTATAGACCATACGATCAATGTTTGCCAGTTAAACATGAGTCATCCAATATCCAATGTTATTTCTAATCTATCTTCAAAGGTAAACTACTTTCATTAATATATTACACTGTCATACACACATACACACACATATATACACACATATACACACACACACTCATACACACACAATATATATATACACATATATATACACATACACACACACATATACACACACACATATACACTCATAAACACATCGGTATATATATATATATATATATATATGTGTGTGTGTGTGTGTGTGTATATATATATATATATATATATATATGTGTGTGTGTGTGTGTATATATATATATATATATATATATATATGTGTGTGTGTGTGTATATATATATATATATATATATATATATATATATATATGTGTGTGTGTGTGTGTGTGTGTGTATATACACACACACACACACATATATATATTCCGATGATTTGATCAGAGACACACACTGTATTTAAGGTCAAGCGACGCAACTTCGAGTGACTAGCGGCCTTTAGACTCACATTCATACATACATCACTGCACTGATACTAACTTTTGCTGGACCGGCAACTGCTCTGCTTAATCACCTCTTAAACATCACTGGAATTCTATAAGAATCCAGCTTCGATAAGTCTCGGCAAAAGCGGAGGGCTAAGCAATCTTGATAACCGGTAACAAACGAGAAACAGCTGTCGGTGCTTCCCTTTGATTTTGCCGAGACAAAGTAAGTGACGTAGTCACTACTTTAAAACTCATAGCGAATGGTCTTCAAAATGTTTTAAAATAAACATACAGTATATTAACAAATATACTATACATACATTCATATATATATTTATATATTGTAAATAAATTTTCTTAAAGACTCCAGTTGCATTTTCAAGTTCTTATTCAAACACTCATATATGAAAAAACAACCTGTGACCCCCCCCCCCCCCCCTTGTTTGAAGAACTTTGTAACTGGCGCGAAATTTATTATAATTATTGACCAACCAATCAAATTACTTCTCGAAAAACCTGGCATTTCGAGCCACTTTTTCCATATAAAACAAGTAACATTCAGAGACCAACTAGATGTGAGAAAAACCACAGATCCTCCATCTCAACTCTACTTTTGAAAAGCAGAACTGCGAAACCGGTAAAGGAACCAAATAAATATATATATATTTTTTTAAATAAGACTCCAGTTGCATTTTCGATTTCATCTTTTTTTCTTTATATATATATATATATATATATATATACACACACACATATATATATATATATATATATATATATATATTTATATATATATATATATATATAAATCTCTGTCTTGATTTCTTTTGAATTGAGTTTGAATTATTTTCCCACATCTTACGTTAATTTTTTTTCTCTCCATTTTGACGTTATAGTCACTTATATATTATGAAATACTGTTGGCTCCTTGCTGACAATAATTTCTATATTTTCATTTATATTTATACTCGGAATTTTTCCTAGAGTGCTTAAAATTATCTGTGACTAATCCCGGTCTTTTTTTTTTTTTTTTAAACCGCGATAATATTGCTATTTTGCTGAACTCCTTACATTTTGTAGAGTTTTTTCGGAATGGTTTTGACTGTTGTTTCCTATAAATAGACATTCGTCTCATTCTGACGTCACCAGCCATGTCTCTCCATGTGTGTTTATTTTCATAATTTCCGCACGAGGTAAACTAGCCTGCTTTTAAATTCCCTTTTTGGCATATTTTGGCAGTGGTACCTAAGGTTATCGTGTTTGAGCTCTACTGAGGAACGACTCCAACCGTCACCATCCCCACTGAAAAGTTTCGTGAAATAGTCTTTCTAAGACTATATCATTTGTAGTTTTTCCAAATTGAAGGATGAGTATTTAAACTTTATTTTATTCTCAGTTAAGACTCTATTGGTTTTTTCCCTGGATTTCACAAAATCTGTGGATAAAATCTCTGTCTTGATTTCTTTTAAATTGAGTTTGAATTATTTTCCCACATCTTACGTGAATTTTTTTTTTCATTTTGACGTTATAGTCACTTATATATTATGTAATACTGTTGGCTCCTTGCTCACATTAATTTCTATATTTTCATTTATATATATATATATATATATATATATATATATATATATATATATATATATATATATATATATATATATTATATATATATATATATATATATATATATACACACACACATATATATATATATATATATTTACTTCGTTGCTTTTTTTTATAAAGTTTGAATTACTTCTTTCCGTTTTGTTATATGTCAAGTAGCTTCTGTATTGTTTTCTAAACAATATAAAGACCGGTTGGTGGTGGTGCTGTAGGACACGAAATAACGACCAACATAAACGTAATCGGGATGGTCTTGTTTATTTATTCATTTAGTTATTTTTACTGGTTTCAGCGATTATACTGCGGCTATGCAGGGGCACCACCTTGATTTAGCCAATCATATCGACCTCTTTTCAATTAGAGCCAGATCTTTTCTTCATTTGAATCAGTCATTTCCAAATTTTCTTAATTTTTTAAAAAGTTGTGTGGCCCGTTTTATGATGAACCATATCATATGCGGCCCGTCTTATGATGAACCATATCCTATGTGGCCCGTCTTATGATGAACCATATCCTATGTGGCCCGTCTTATGATGAACCATATCCTATGTGGCCCGTCTTATGATGAACCATATCCTATGTGGCCCGTCTTATGATGAAGCATATCCTATGTGGCCCGTCTTATGATGAACCATATCCTATGTGGCCCGTTTTATGATGAACCATATCCTATGTGGCCCGTCTTATGATGAACCATATCCTATGTGGCCCGTCTTATGATGAACCATATCCTATGTGGCCCGTCTTATGATGAACCATATCCTATGTGGCCCGTCTTATGATGAACCATATCCTATGTGGCCCGTTTTATGATGAACCATATCCTATGTGGCCCGTCTTATGATGAACCATATCCTATGTGGCCCGTCTTATGATGAACCATATCCTATGTGGCCCGTTTTATTATGAACCGTATCCTATGTGGCCCGTCTTATGATGAACCATATCCTATGTGGCCCGTTTTATGATGAACCATATCCTATGTGGCCCGTCTTATGATGAACCATATCCTATGTGGCCCCCGGTCTTATGATGAACCATATCCTATGTGGCCCGTTTTATGATGAACCATATCCTATGTGGCCCGTCTTATGATGAACCATATCCTATGTGGCCCGTTTTATGATGAACCATATCCTATGTGGCCCGTCTTATGATGAACCATATCCTATGTGGCCCCCGGTCTTATGATGAACCATATCCTATGTGGCCCCCGGTCTTATGATGAACCATATCCTATGTGGCCCGTTTTATGATGAACCATATCCTATGTGGCCCGTTTTATGATGAACCATATCCTATGCGGCCCGTCTTATGATGAACCATATCCTATGCGGCCCGTCTTATGATGAAATATGTTAGTCATACCTAATTTGAAGTGAAACAGTCGATCGTCAGCAACGTATCGCAGGTGTCCATTACACCATCAAAACCAAACATTCTGATTGGTTTACAATAGCTGGAAACTAGTCGACATGATCCACTGAGTTTTGTTCTCCTGTAATAATGGGGTTGATTAATGATGGAAACTAGTAAATTTACTGTGGAACCCCTAAGCCTTTATTCCCCCCTGTCTAGGGATCTGTATGGTGCCACCCTGTGGAACCCTTTATTAGAACGCCAGAGGAAATATCTTACACTATTCTGGTTTTCTGAGTTCAATTCTTTCTGTGGTCAGTTGATAAAATAAGATACCATCAGTCCAGAGATGGTGGATTAGTAGAGTGGTAGGTTGGTGGATTGGTGGATTGGTGGATTGGTGGATTAGTGGATTGGTGGATTGGTGGATTGGTAGATTGGTGGATTGGTGGATTGGTGGATTGGTGGATTAGTGGATTGGTGGATTGGTGGATTGGTGGATTAGTGGATTGGTAGATTGGTGGATTGGTGGATTGGTGGATTAGTGGATTGGTAGATTGGTGGATTGGTGGATTAGTGGATTGGTGGATTGGTGGATTAGTGGATTGGTAGATTGGTGGATTGGTGGATTAGTGGATTAGTGGATTGGTAGATTGGTGGATTGGTGGATTGGTAGATTGGTGGATTGGTGGATTGGTGGATTGATGGATTGGTAGATTAGAGGATTGGTAGATTGGTGGATTGGTAGATTGGTGGATTGGTGGATTGGTAGATTGGTGGATTAGTGGTTTGGTGGATTGGTGGATTAGTGGATTGGTAGATTGGTGGATTAGAGGATTGGTGGATTAGTGGATTGGTGGATTGGTAGATTAATAGATTGGTAGATTGGTATTTTAGTGGATTGGTAGATTGGTGGATTAATGGATTAGAGGATTGGTAGATTGGTGGATTGGTAGATTAGTGGATTGGTGGATTCCTTAGGTTTTGCACACCAACTCATTCAGACTGTTTTTATAACAGGATGAATGAGATGGGGTGCAAAACCCAACGAAACGTAAGTACCTGTATATGTCACTGTTTTGAATAGTTATATATATATATAATTTTATGCTAAGGTAAGATTCTATTGTTATCTTGGCAATTTTAATTTTCTAGTGCATTGTATGGTTTTCAAAATTATTTAAATTTGTGTTTCCTATTCAACAATGCTTCAAGCAAACTACAACATATATATATATATATATATATATATATATATGTAGGAGGTGAGTTTTATTGTAGTACAATAAAGCAATGCAGATATCGGATAAGAAGCACTCTACAGTTTGTAGGACTGGAGTATATATAATATATAAGATCAAAAGATGGTTAAAGGAGTTCCATGTATTTTATTATGCGCATTTCAAAAACAAACATCATCATGCAATAATATTTGTGTTTTCATCAGATAAAACAGGAGAACATGATATGAAGGCTAAAAAACACCTGTGGACAGTGCAGTTTTAAATGTGCAGTTTTAAATCAACATATATGATATGTTGATTTAAAACTGCACTGTCCACAGGTGTTTTTTAGCCTTCATATCATGTTCTCCTGTTTTATCTGATGAAAACACAAATATTATTGCATGATGATGTTTGTTTTTGAAATGCGCATAATAAAATACATGGAACTCCTTTAACCATCTTTTGATCTTATATATTATATATATATATATATATATATATATATAGATGTGTGTGTGTGTGTGTGTGTGTGTGTGTGTGTGTGTGTGTGTGTGTGTGTGTGTGTGTGTGTGTGTGTGTGTGTGTGTGTGTGTGTGTGCGCGTGCGTGCGTGTATGCGTGTGCCTGTCTGTCTGTGTGTATGTCTGTATGTGTGTGTCTGTGTGTTAACACATTTGTTAAACATGACAGAAAGCAATACACAGATTATAAAGACTAATATCTTTACTTAGTAACTGTATGATCCTCCAAACAAGATGGCTGCCTACTAATCTCGCTTTATTCTTTGATTGCTCTCATTACCATTTATCTGTGCAATCAAACCTTCAATGTAGATTAGTGACTACAATTGCTTGAACAAATGATTATGATGAAAATATTAGTTATAAGGAACAGGGGTGAGGGGGTGAGAGGAAGTGAGAGGAAATGGGAGGAAATAGGAGGAAGTGGGAGGAAGTGGGACAGAGTGAGAGATAAAACCAGTTGAACTGACTGAGTCGGATTAATTCCTGAGTGATATCTGTTCAGTTTCTCTCTGTTCCGAGGTTAACTTTGTCTTTGAGGTCGATAAATAAAGAACCAGTCAATGGTTGTTTATATATTGTTAAAGCTCTTTCGTCACACATTCTGTGACTTCCTCAGTGCTGGGGTTTTATTTTGTGTCTCTCCTTTGTTCTGTCCTACACCATCTTGTTTTTGTGTGTTGTCAACAACCAACCGGAAATTTATAATGTGTTTACTGACAGTAAAATACTTGGGGAGGGTCATATTGTTGTAATAATATTGCCAGAAATAATAACAGAACACACTCACAGTTTGGTTGGTTTTCGCTTCTGTATCTTTTATATCTCCATAGTTAAATAGTTAATTTATTTGGCAATCAACGTTTATCATTGATTGACCAACGGTTAAAAATACAGATATAAATATTTATATATATAGTCAATCAAAGTTCTTTCGTTGCACATTTTTATAAAAATGACGTAGACATTACAATACAATAGAAGGGAACATAATAGTACCACTGATGATGTTGCAGATGTGCAACGAAAGAACTTTGATAGACTATATATATATATATGTGTTTATATGTGTATTTTTAACCATTGGTCAATCAATGATAAACGTTGATTACTAAATAATTTAACTATGGAGATATAAAAGATACAGAAGTGAAAACCAACCAAACACTGAGTGTGTTATGTTATTATTTCTGGCAATATTATTACAACAATATGACCCTCCCCAAGTATAACAATATTTGTTTCGACACACGATTCCATATCAAAATCCTTGTAAAACAAATATATATATGTGTGTGTGTGTGTGTGTGTGTGTGTGTGTGTGTGTGTGTGTGTGTGTGTGTGTGTGTGTGTGTGTGTGTGTGTGCGTGTGTGTGCGTGTGTGCGTGCGCGCGCGCGTGTGTATACAAATAATGTTTCTACTTTTGGCACAAGGCCAGCAATTACCCCAGTGCGTTACTAGTGCTTTATTTTATCGACCCCGTAAGGATGAAAGTTAACCTCGGCGGATTTGAACTCAGAGCGTATAGGGCCATAACTCTATGCTACAAAGCACGGTGTCTGACGCTCTACCGATACTGACGAAGTGTTAGATCTTCATTGCGTCTACTGAGGTGTGACGCGCGTTTCGCGATTGATCAGCTCATGGTTCGATCTGTATCGATCTGGCCCGAATCAAAATCTCCTCCTATATAGATATATAGATATATATTGTTTCCGTAGGAAAGGTAAAGGAAAGGAGAGTCCTCTATGTAAGCTACAGAGCTATTTAGTTATGTAATAAACAACATAAGACAATTATTCCATTTACCAAAGGTTTCACGAAGACAGATGAGCTCAACATAGACGTCTCAAATCGCTCATCAGAATGAAAATTTATTTGATATGGATGTAACATATCAAATAAATTACATCCATATTAAATAAAATTTCAGCGATTTGAGACGTCTGTGTCGAGCTCGTTTGTCTTCGTGAAACCTTTGCTAAATGGAATAATTGTCTTATGTTGTTTATTACATAACTATATATATAAACATACCTCTAACTACTTCTCTATTGGTCAATTCAAAACCTGTTCCCAAACAGACCTTTTATATTAAATCTTTGTTGTTTTTTTTTCAATAAATAAATCTCATCATTTCTGAAGACACCATGTATATGTGAAGGTATGTATATTTCCTCTGATAGTTTGTAATATTTTTACATAGATCTATATGATATACATACCAACACACATATACATCCTAGAAAGGATCGTAAAATGATAAATTTTTTAATATAAGGAACTTGTTCTTTGTTTTTATTTCATTGTTTTTATTAATTTATATAAACATATATATATATATATATATATATATAATGTAGGAGGTGAGTTTTATTGTAGTACAATAAAGCAATGCAGATATCGGATAAGAAGCACTCTACAGTTTGTAGGACTGGAGTATACATAATATAAGATCAAAAGATGGTTAAAGGAGTTCCCTGTATTTTATTATGCGCATTTCAAAAACAAACATCATCATGCAATAATATTTTTGCATGATGATGTTTGTTTTTGAAATGCGCATAATAAAATACATGGAACTCCTTTAACCATCTTTTGATCTTATATTATATATATATATATATATATATATATATATATATATATATATATATATATATCAGATATTGACTTAGAAACTCAAAATAGTCTCTTACAATTAAATATATATGTATATATATATATATATATATATATATATATATATATATATGAAAGTATAGAAATTATTGTGAGCGTGAAGCCAACAGTATTTCATAATATATAAGTGACTATAACGTCAAAATGGAAAAATAATTAACGTAAGATGTGGGAAAATAATTCAAACTCAATTAAAAAAAAAAAAAAAAAAAAAATCAAGACAAATTTATCCACAGAATTTTGTAAAATCCAGGGAAAAATCAATAGAGCCTTAACTCTGAATAAAATAAAGTTTAAATATTCATCCTTCAATTTTGAAAAACTACAAATGCTCTATATAGTCTTAAAAAGACTATTTCACGAAACTTTCAGTGGGGATGGTCACGGTTGGAGCCGTTCATCAGTAGAGCTCAAACGCGATAATCCAAGAACCACTGTTAGAATATGCCAAAAAGGGAATTTAAAAGCAGGCTAGTTCACCTCATGCGTAATTATGAAAATAAACGCACATGGAGAGACATGGCTGGTGACGTCAGAATGAGACGAATGTCTGTTTACAGGAAACAGCAGTCAAAAAACATTCCGAAAAAAACTCTACAAAATGTAAGGAGTTCAGCAAAATAGCAATATTATCGCGGTTTTTTTAAAAAAAAGACCGGGATTAGTCACAAATAATTTTAAGCACTCTAGGAAGAATTCCGAGTATAAATATAAATGAAAGTATAGAAATTATTGTGAGCGTGAAGCCAACAGTATTTCCTAATATATAAGTGACTATAACGTCAAAATAGAAAAAAAATTAACGTAAGATGTGGGGAAATAATTCAAACTCAATTTAAAAAAAAAATAAAAATAAATAAATAAATAAAATAAATAAATAAATAAAAATATATATATATATAAGGGATGATGATCTGATTAAGCTAACGTATTTAAAATTGAGTGGCACAGCTTCAAGTGTTCACCAATTTTTAGACAACTTAATCAGTGAAACAATTGTTAATACTGTAAATAAAACCCTTTTTTTGTACTGTTGACCATGTTATTCTTCACTATTTCAATATATATATAGATATATATATATATGATGATATTAAATAAATGGAAACTATATTTATAAAACCATATTTATTCTATTATATATATTTCAAGGGTACCTTTCAAGGGTACCGTGTTAAGAAAAAGTCGGCAGATTTTCAATCAACCAACTTTCTTCAATTGAATAAATAAATATATATATATTTACACACGCATTCTTGTATGTATAAGTATATATATACATGAGTGTATATCATGACTCTATCCCTCCTGCTTGTCTCCCCTTTATTTGCTCCCTAATCAAGTATCATTACTCACTCAGTGCTGCTCTCTCTCTCTCTCTCTCTCTCTCTCTATATATATATATATATATATATATATACCCCCTTCTTTTATCGCTTCCTATCCTGTCCTTGTCACACAGCCACTCCTCTCCCTCCCATCTCTGTCTTTACCTTTACCTTTTCCCCTTCCCCCTCTTACTAGTTCTGACTCACACTCCTCTCATTTCTAATTTCCTCCCCCTTCATATTTTTATAATTTCGTTTTCCTCCCTCTTAATGTTTTCCTCCTCCTCCACCACCCTCACCCTCTCTCTTTCTCACTCCCTCTATTTCTCTCTCCTCTCTTTTCCTCTATCTTAATCGACGGTTATTTCTTTCCTTTACCAAAAATCAGTTACTCACATTCTCTCTTTCACTCCCTCATATTTTTTATCTGTCTCTCTCCCCTCCCTCCCTCACATTTCTTTATCTGTTTGTCTCTCTCACTCTCATTCCCTCCCTCAGGTTTATTTATCAGTTTGTCTATCTTTCACCCTCTCCCTCTATCTATTTATCTGTCCCACTTCCTCCTTCAGCTTTCTTTCTATGTCTCTTGCCTTCTCCCTTACATTTTTTTGTCTGTTTCTCTCCCACTCTTCTCCAGCTGTGTATTTCACTATTTGTCTCTCTGTCACTCCCTCCCTCATATTTCCCTATCTGTCTCTCCCTCCTTTACCCTTCCCTATCAGTCTGTCTCTTTCTCTTAGTCACTCCCTCACGTTTCTCTCACTGCCTTTTTCTTCCTCCCCTCTCTATCTCTCTCTCAGCACTCTAGCTAGGTTTAGGTCGACGACAAACAACAAAAGCAGGCATTTGTTTTAGCTGTGGTCTAGCAGGCAGACTATATAATACATATATATTATATATACACACATATATATTATATATATGTGTGTGTGTATATATCTACAGTGGAATTAAGAGAACAAACCAAGGCGAAATCTTCTCCTCCCTACCCCTATCATCTCTTTACGACAGACCGCCAGTTTTAAGAGAGAGTGTGAATTAAGAAAGTCTTCTCCGTATGTGCTGTGTACAGACACAGACACATATATACTCATAGACATAGACACATATATACACTGATATAGATATAGATATACACTGGAATAGACAAAAACCACCCCTCACCATCATAAAGCAAAATCCTTTGAAAGACAGAAGAGACCTTGGGAGTCTTCATTGAAATTATCCCGTCTCATTCTTACCGTCGACAACCCACCGAAGGAAAACGAAATATTTTGTTTAAATCTACGAATTTTTATTTTTATTTTCCACACCAAGGATTATTATTAATACTACTACTATTATTATTATCATTTCCGTGGATTTAACTACTCGATTATTCTGCTGAAAGGAAGTGCTTGCATTACACACTACAACACCACACTTAACATTGATCACACATATATATATATATATACACATATATAACCATATATATATATATATATACATACACCTCACCACATGAATTCCCTGTAAACTAATATGTATTTTCCTATTCCATACCATACCATAGATATAGATTCTTAACCCTTTTTCTTCTGAGAATCCTGCTAGATATAAATATATATTTAAGTTTCTAAAACTAGTAGCCAAATACTTCCCCCTTCTTTTAATTTTAAAAGGTACAAAATTAATTTTTTGTCTTTTTAAAACTCTAAAAAAGGGATCAAGTCTTTAACAGTAGGGCTCTATCTATCACTCTACATCATATAATTTATATTTAGAAATTTTTTTTCAATATCTAATCCCTATTCACGCCTCTCACCGAAAAAATATATATTTTAAAAATATACTAAAACTATCCAACATTCCTCTAGATCTAATGTGGAAAATAAACCAGATTATTTTTTAATATAACATAGATACGTTCCCTCTTCTTAAACACATCAACTTGTCGCTTAATTCCTCATATTTTTCTATCTTTAACCAACTTTTATATATTTTTAATATATATTTGCGACTGTAAAGAAACAGAAACCGATCCCTTTTAAAAGCAAGTTAAGTTATTTTCTGGTAGTTTGGAAAATAAACCTCCTAAACACTTATTTTTTAAATATATACACATACATATATTCCTGGTGAACTGCTACATAAGCAACACACAAAGGAAATATAGAAATCTACCAAAGTCTATTGTCACACCCCGTTATAACCATCCTCATCAGCTTCTATCTGGGTGTGTAGACATATCTCAATATATATACCATATATATTTAAAATATTATATCTACATTTCTTATATATTTATACATCTTTCTTATAATTTCTTTACTCCTAATCCATCTCGTTTATTTTTATTTTCAATAATCCTTTGGTCCTCCCTCCAATCCTTAAAAAACAACATCGCACACAAATACACTGAAGAAAAAGCCAAGCGTTCTCATTTCTGTTCTGAAATATAATTTATATCTCTCCATTGAGGAAAAGAAATATTTGAAGGGAAGTATATAAATTTGAAAAATAATCTTCAACGATGGGTTGTGCTGTAAGTAGTGTTGATAAGGCTGCTGCCGAGAGGTCGAAAGCCATTGATAAATCATTGAGAGCCGAAGGAGAAAGGTCTGCCCGGGAAGTTAAATTACTATTACTAGGTAAGTAAATAAACTTCTACTAATCCTACTTTACAATACTTTCATTTTCTGGAACACTTTTCTCTTTTATAACAATAGCTGTAAAAGCTGAGAATAAGTGTAAAATTACAGACACGTGTAGACCAGGTCCGAACACAGAGGAACCAAACTCCCACTGAGATATTACTTCCATTAAACGCAGTCAATTTTCTTTCATTCTGCATTTGTTCGTTCGGGAGGTTTAATGTTCAATGAAATAATGTATCGATTTCATGTATTGTAATTAATTTAGAAGCATGCTTGTCTTGCTGCGGTGTTGTGGTTACTTATGGCCTTTAAAAAAATATATATACCTTAATTATGGTGATTTGGTACCCGGTAAGGGTAATTAGACTGATAGAAAGTAGATATGATCCTCTTCTGAGTATCGATATCACTTGGTATCGATACCTTCCAGGTGGGTATCAATACGAGAAGCGATAGTTAGAACGTCTGACAGCAAACATATATATTGTTGATCGAAGTGAAAATTCTTTATATGGATTGATAGAGCGTCGCACAAAATGCTTTGCTGAATATATTTCAACTGAGTTCAAATCCCGCCGAGATCACCATTGCCTTTTATCCTTTCGAAGTCAATAAAATATCAATCAAGTACTGGGATCGATGGTCATATCCCAAGGGTAGCAGCATGTTTCACGCATGTAAACACAGACAAGGGAACCGGTACCTTAATAACCAACCCGAACCCTAACGATAGTTGTGGTGGTGGTGGTGGTGGTAGTAGTAGTAGTAGTACTTACGTGGTGGTGGTGGTGGTGGTAGTGGTGGTAGTAGTAGTACATACGTAGTGGTAGTAGTAGTAGTAGTACATACGTTGTGGTCAACGACCTGGTTTCAATTCCTTGTGGTCCGTCATA
>OZ024751.1:26281445-26298945 GCA_964016885.1 Eledone cirrhosa
CAAATATACCTAACTGTACCAAGAGTTTCACACATTTTCCAATATATATATATGTATATATATCCATTCATTTTATTAAGGCTGTATAGTGAGTCTTGTTACTGTGGAGTTTCGCCTATTTATCACAGGCTCATCAGTCAAGCTAGTTCTTGTCCAATGAGCCTGTGATAAACAGGCTAAACTCCACAGTAACAAGACTCGCTGTTTAGCCTTAATAAAATGTATATTAGAACTCTACTTTGGTATTAAGTACTCTTTTCTCTCAACCGTCAACCACACACATATATATATATATATATATAAATATATGTAAAATATATATATGTCTAGATATGTATATGTGTCTATATATATGCATATATGTGTGTCTATATATATATATATGCATATGTGTGTGTCTATATATATATATATATATATATATATTTATATATATATGCATATGTATGTGTCTATATATATATATATATGCATATGTGTGTATATATATATATATATATAAATTACCAATTTGAATTTTGAACTACTTTGTCAGTTATATTAAAAACAAGTATTGCAACTTCTAATCCCTCCCCCCTCCCTCCCTCTCTTCCCCCTCCTCTCTCTTCCCCCTCTCTCTCTTTCCCCTCCCTCCCTCTCTTTCCCCCCTCCCTCCCTCTCTCTCTCATACTTCTATTCTATGTAGTTCCCTCTCAATATCTCTCCGGCATTCCTCTACCATTCCACTCGTCCCTCACTGTGTCTATCCATGTCCAGAGTCATTCCAGCCACTAATAATACACTGGCCAACTGACATTGTCAGCAGCTCTCTCTATCTCTCTCACCCTCCCTTCCCTCTCTATTTCTCTCTCTCCCTCTTCCCCCTCCCACAGCCGGGGTGGTTTGTAGGGTAGATTGTTCGTTGACGCAGACACTTCCACACATACGTACATACACATAGACACAGGCGCGCGCACACATGCATAGCAACCAGGTTATAACGTTTGTATGTGTGTATGTGTATATATATATATATATACACACAATGATGTCTGCAAGTTCTTGGATACCCAATGATAGGGGAATAAACCGTATTGAATGTGTGTGTAAGTGTACAATGTATGCATTTGTGTATGAGTGTGCGTGATAGTTAAAACTGTTGCTATACTGTGTGTGTGTGTGTGTGTTGTGACCCACCACCACCACCACCAAATAAATGTTGCTATGTGATTGTAATGTGTAAGTGTATACATGTGTATGTATGTGTCTATATATATATATATATATATATACACATACAGACACGCACAAAGATACACATACTAGGTGGTGAGAAATGTTTTAACTTGCTGTGTGGGAATGTTTCTCTCTCTCTCTCTCTCTCTCTCTCTCTCTCTCTCTCTCTCTCTCTCTCTTTCTCTCTCTCTCTCTCGTGTGTGTGGTCATTAGGTGTTAATTGAGTGAAATACAGTCTTAGATTGTTAAAACAGCTGGCTGTCCTTGTTACACAAGACATGAGACCTTCCACTTGTTAGAAACAGCAGCCAAATGTAACTAGATTCTGAAGTATTGGGTTGAAGTAGGGAGACTTCCACCTGCTAGAAATAGCAGCCATATGTAACTAGACAGTGAAGTACTGGCTTGAAGTAAGGAGACTTCTACCTGCTGGATGGCCATGACTGAAGACTGTAGTAGATCTGCATGATGAGCAAGGGGTGTGAAGTAAGCTACCTGAGCAGGGGGTGTTACCCTGCAAGAGGTAAGTTTCTCGGCATCAGATACCCCAGCAAAGGGTGTTCTACCCGATAAGACGTAAGCTAACCTAGTAAGAGGTAAGCTTTCCTACATGAAATGAGCTACCCAGTAAAATAAACTTACAAATATGTTCATGAAAACTTCACATCTAGTTGCCACACACACCCTCTTTGGTTTAGCAGAAATTATTTACTTAAACTTTTAATCTGTGCTGATAATAAATATTTGTTCTATGGATGGACACACAGTGGGGGGATGCACTAGTTTAACTAATGTCATGAATCTAGCTTAACTAATGTCATGAATCTTGGGTAATGAGTGAAAGAACATGATCATGAATACAAGCAGCCGGAGTGAAGAGTTACTTGATAGTGTGCTTAGCTCGGAGATCAGTCATTCCAGGTAGAGCCACTACTTCTTCAAATTGAGATATTACAGCTCCGATACTATGGGCATGTGGTTATCACAGCTCCGATACTATGGACATGTGGTTATCACAGCTCCGATACTATGGCCATGTGGTTATCACAGCTCCGATACTATGGCCATGTGGTTATCACAGCTCCGATACTATGGACATGTGGTTATCACAGCTCCGATACTATGGCCATGTGGTTATCACAGCTCCGATACTATGGCCAGGTGGTATCACAGCTCCGATACTATGGACATGTGGTTATCACAGCTCCAATACTATGGGCATGTGGTTATCACAGCTCCGATACTATGGGCATGTGGTTATCACAGCTCCAATACTATGGACATGTGGTTATCACAGCTCCGATACTATGGACATGTGGTTATCACAGCTCCGATACTATGGACATGTGGTTATCACAGCTCCGATACTATGGACATGTGGTTATCACAGCTCCAATACTATGGGCATGTGGTTATCACAGCTCCAATACTATGGGCATGTGGTTATCACAGCTCCGATACTATGGACATGTGGTTATCACAGCTCCGATACTATGGACATGTGGTTAGAATGTCTCAAGAAAGAATCACTGGACAGATTTTACGGGAAAAACCAACTGGCAGGAGACCCAGGGGTAGACCCCGAACAAGATGGTTGGATAACATCTATGAACTTGGCTGGTCTTGCATGGAAATGATTGCTTCTGACGAGACACACTGGAAGACGTGTTTGCGGACTCTTCCCCCACAACCCTCTCAGGAATAGGTGAGTGAAGAAGGGTTTATATATACTAATATATATATATACAACCCTCATCGCCATACCATACTAATACACATATATAACCCTCATACCACACTGCATACCATACCATAACATACCACACACCATACCATACTGCATACCATACCACACTGCATACCATACCACACCATAACATACCATACCATACTGCATACCACACACCATACTATACCCTGCTATATACCATACTATATCATACTATACCCTGCTATATACCATACTATATCATACTATACCCTGCTATATACCATACTATATCATACTATACCCTGCTATATACCATACTATATCATACTATACCCTGCTATATACCATACTATATCATACTACACCATACTATACCCTGCTATATACCATACTATATCATACTATACCCTGCTATATACCATACCATACCCTGCTTTATACCATACTATATACCATACCATATATATGTATAGTCCCGTGCCTCATAAGAAAGTCGTATTTCTAGGGTGTGTTTGAAAACCTGGTGGAGCCCATCTCTCCAGGTCTAAATACAGGAGATTTCTTCTAGAGAAGAAGAGAGAGTG
Organism: Eledone cirrhosa; assembly: GCA_964016885.1. NCBI lineage: Eukaryota > Metazoa > Mollusca > Cephalopoda > Octopoda > Eledonidae > Eledone > Eledone cirrhosa. The sequence goes on from OZ024751.1 coordinate 26,284,956, forward strand.
AGAGCGAATGGAAGTGAGAAAGAGATATAGAGGAAGAATTTCCCCCAGTACTTGACTGGTACTTTATTTATCGACCTTGAATGGATGAAAGGCAAAGTTAACCTCGGCTGGACTTGAACTGGGAGAACTCAGAACTGAACTGAATACAGCAAATCTTTCTATCTGACTTTGTAAAGACTCTGCCACTTGGCAGCCTTTTACCATATACCACACTATATACCACGCTTTATACCACACCATATACCACGCTTTATACCACACCATATACCACACTATATACCACGCTTTATACCACACCATATACCGCACTATATACCACGCTTTATACCGCACTATATACCACACCATATACCACACTTTATACCACACCATATACCACGCTTTATACCGCACTATATACCACACCATATACCACGCTTTATACCACACCATATACCGCACTTTGTACCACACCATATACCACACTATATACCACACTTTATACCACACCATATACCACACTTTATACCACACTATATACCACACTATATCTCACACTTTATACCATGACAGATGCTGTATTCTGTCTGTTTAGTTCCACCATAACACAACCATATTCTATGACTCATAATATTTCATATACAGCTATTTCTCTCTACTGTCTTCTCTCTCTCCCTCTATCTATATACCCCTCCCTCTCTCTCCCTCTATATATATACCCATCTCTCTCTCTCTCACACACAAACACAGTCTTCATCCCTCCCTCTCCCCCTCCAGTAACCATGTTTTCACGGTTAGATCAAAGAATATAAATTAATGTGACAACACATCGCATCAAGTCTTGTTTTCATCCATCACTGATCTCTCTCTCTCTTTCATTTTCTCTCTCTATATATATCTCTATCTTCTCTCTCCTCTCTCTCTTCTCTCTCTCATCTACTAAACTATCTCTCCTCTCCTGCACCAAACTCCCTCTCTCTGGTTCTGGTACCAAATTCCCTCTCTATTCATTCCCCTTTGTTTTGATATCAACCTCACTGACCCACACTAGTGTTAACTAGTGACACTATAGTCAAGTCACTAGTGTTAACTAGTGACACTACAGTCAACAGTCACTAGTGTTAACTAGTGACACTATAGTCAAGTCACTAGTGTTAACTAGTGACACTATAGTCAAGTCACTAGTGTTAACTAGTGACACTATAGTCAAGTCACTAGTGTTAACTAGTGACACTACAGTCAACAGTCACTAGTGTTAACTTGTATTACATTGACACTGGATTGAAGCATAGAGTTATGTTCCTTTATGGTCTGAGTTCAAATCCCGCCGAGGTTAACTTTGCCTTTCATCCTTATGGGGTCGATAAAATAAAGTACCAGTAATGTACTGGGTAATTGCTGGCCTTCTGCCAAAAGTAGAAACAATTATATTGACACTATAAACACTACACGAGAACTTCATTCAGTGCATGTTGAAGTCCTCTTGTAGTTTCTGTAGACCAGGTACTGTGGCTTGTTACAGCAAGAGTCTGGTCATTCCCCGTGGGGTGTGGTTGAGGTACCGCTCAGACTGGTTGAGGTATCTCTCCCTTTCTTTCGTGGCTTCATCCATCTTTTTTCTTTCTTTTTTGTTCACCTTAAAAAGGGTCCAGCGGTCTTTTGAGCAGCATGGGTTGGACAGCATGAAAGAGGAGTCAAGTCAGTGTTGCTCCATAGGTTTGGTTTGATTCTCCCACACTCCACATTAGCAGACGTTGGGTGGCTGAGCCAGTCGCCTAAATCCCAGCTGACCAAAGAAGCTTTTTCCTCACCCTGTTCTTGTTCTCGGCTGGTTGAGTACTTTCAACTGATACTGCAGTGTTTGTAAACCAGGAGAGAGGTCATCAGTTGAAGGAAGAAAAGGGTCATTGTGAAGCCTTTCTGTCCCAAAACTGAAGCCCGGTCTCCTCACCAGATCTAATAACATAAATCAGAGGTTTTCAAGGTGGGCGCTACCTCCCACCGGGGGACGTTGAGAAGGGATGTGATAGAGATAATATGATAGTATATTAAATATCAAATGATACATATTATATATAAATATAGTAAAATAAGAAAAATATACAATATTTATTTATTCATAGTATATATTATATTATTTGGTGGATTGGCAGTATTGGTAGAGGGTCGGACGCCATGCTTTGACATATAGAGTTACGGCCCTTGCCATTCTGAGTTCAAATCCCGCCGAGGTTAACTTTTCCTTTCATCCTTAAGGGGTCGATAAAATAAAGTACCAGTAATGCACTGGGTAATTTCTGGCCTTGTGCCTAACGTAGAAACAATTATTTATTGTATATAAATTGACGAGTTTATTATATATTATTTACAATTTGCGTGTTGGCAGGTCTCTGTGAAAATAGGGAGGGGTCTGAGGGTATTACGTAGCCGTGAGGGCGAGTGGCCCCCAAACGTTTGAGAAGCTCTGATTTATATGATTCTTGTGTTGTTTTCAATGTTCCTCAATGCTTCAAATGCGAACCAATTTCTATATAAATATAAATCCAATCTAGATGGAGTTGGTGTCTTGCTCTTATTAACCGTTTTCTTATTGTTTATTTTGTCGTTGTTAGTCGTTACTGTTTGAATTTCACCCCTGCCTCTCTCTCTCTTTCTACCACCACCCTCTCGCCACTCTCTTTCTTTCTACCACCACCCTCTCGCCACTCTCTCTCTTTCTACCACCACCCTCTCGCCACTCTCTTTCTTTCTACCACCACCCTCTCGCCACTCTCTCTCTTTCTACCACCACCCTCTCGCTACTCTCTTTCTACCACCACCCTCTCGCCAGTGGTGACAGGTGTAAAATTAAGATTTTAAATTAGCTGACATATATAAGCTCTCTCTATCTCTATCTATCTATCTATCTATCTATCTATCTATCTATCATGGAGAGAGAGGTGCTCCACCCCAGTCGTTTTTATGAAAGTGGCGAGAATGGCCCGTGTGAATGGGCCTTCTCTTTACATCAGCCTGTAGGTGGAAAAGCGGAAGGAACGAGGGAGCACCCTCTCTCTGTGCTCCTGAGGAGAAGGGATTGCACACTTTTTTCGGGGGTGTGTGCGACCCCCCAAACGCCCCCTCCCTATTGAGGACTTTATTGTTAATTTTATATTTGTTATTTGTTTTCTTTACTCGCCTTTTTGTGTAAACTCCCCCCCATTGTACTTGTCCCACTTTTCGATGCCCTGGTGGCAAATAAAAAGAAACATATCTATCTATCTAAACATATCTATATATATATATATATAATGGAAAAATTTGAACAGGAACAAAACAGAGAGGCAGTACAACGAATGTTTATTAATTTCACGCTCTGGAGAGTGGGGTGTTGGTATATATATATATATATATATATATATATATATATATATATATATATATAATATAAGATCAAAAGATGGTTAAAGGAGTTCCATATATTTTATTATGCGCATTTTATATATATATATATATATATATATATATATATATATATATATATATATATATATATATATATATACACACACACACACATACACACACGATTAAAGTGTGTGTCACATACTGTTCCTTTGCAGTCATATATCGACATGTGTATATATATATATATTGTATATACACCATCACACACATCCACATTTTTATGCTTTCACAAAAGATTATATACCCCTCTCTCTCTTACCCACGCACACACACACACACACACACACACACACACAATTACCTATATAACGTATACATACATAAGCTGACAGTTACCTGTAACTACCAATATAAAGTATATACTCATACACAAACCGACAGTTATTATCCAGCGTGAACAAGTTCAAATGTATATAAGCTATAACCAACAGGTGTTTCTCTAGTTAAACCGCTAGAAACAGTAGCCAAATCCCCCCTCACTGTCCCTCTTCATTGAAAATTGGAGACGTTGTAAGTGGATTTAATAAATGGAATACACCTGTCGTTTCCGACAATATTGGAACAACCTCTTCTATTTACCCCCTTTTGATACCAAACCCCCGGAAACCGACCTGGTCTTACTATAGAAGACTGTTAGGTTTAAAATGTAGATACTTAAAAACCTTCCGCCATAATTTTATCTAAAAGCCTCTAAGTTCCAAATACCAGATTAATGGATAACAAGTTATATTACTAAATTCCTCCAAATTTTTGATTATTTTCAAAATGATTTTAAAATCATAAGCAGAGTTTTTATATTGAGGGGAGGTGTGTGGCCTAGTGGTAAGGGTGTTGGACTTACGATCATGATGTCGTGGGTTCGATTCCTGTTGTGTTTTTGAACAAAACACTTTGTCAGTATAGTTGGGGTTTTAGCTGTGATGTCCCGGGGGAAAGTTTTGTACTCTCAGTCGAAACAGGGAGTCTGCCTCAAGCCTTATCACCACCAACAACAACAGTTTAGCCTTTGCATCAGAAATATGGCAATGAAATGACCACATATCTTTTCAAAAACCTTCCATGGTCAGGTTAAGCTTGTTGAAGATATCTGACGTATTATTTATGGTAGCCAAAAAATGAATTTGGTTCCCTTTGAATATTATAGGGTCCCTGCCTGCAACTCCATCAGTCGCCTTTCTTTTAAGCTGCCATCAACATTTGTTTCAGACCGAGATCTGGTTAACCTCAGAAGCATAACTACACCCTAGACTTTATTTCCTCGTAACTTTCTTAATAATCAATAGTTATTAACATTTTATCGATACGTTTTCGAGTGTATATTATGATTGATGAAAATGAACCCCCCACCAAAGCACACTTATTAGGGCTCCCTCGTCGACTAGTGTAATGAAACTGGTGAATCGGACGAGTTATTTTCTTTTTCTTCAAACGAGATCTTTGTCTCTGACTCTCGTTGAAGTTTATATCTAAATTACCTTATCACCACCAACAACAGTAACTCAGCCATAGACACGTGCTCTACCATCACCATTTATCCATACCTAATTATACCTGAACTACTTCACCCTACTTTCTCGTCTTTCCACCCCTCCACCTGTCTTTTCTTATCTCTTTTCCCTATCTTTAATGCAATTATATGATAGGATATATATATATATATATATATGTGCTCTCATCCCCTTCCTTCGATATCAACAGGAAGTGCTTCTTTCCTTTCGCCCGTCCATCCGGTTTTAGAGGCGTTAACAGCTCTCATCACTACCGTCGTTACCAGCACCACCACACGTTACCACCACCACACGTTACCACCACCACACGTTACCACCACCACTATCACAATACGTTACCACCACCACCACCGCCACTACTTTTATCATTATCACCATCACACACCCTTATAGCCATGATACCACTTTAAATAAATTATTCAACATATTCATAAACTAATGAAAGAACCTGATAACAACCAAATTAGCAATAATTTTTACTTGTATATATATATATATATATCGTTGTACATGTGTATATATACTGTCGTAATGTCTATATACTGTTGTACATGTGTAGATACTGTCGTAATGTGACAATAAACTGTTAATTAGTGAAGAATTTTGAGGTATTTACTAAATTTATAATTTCATTACTAAGACAGTAATTTAACATATGGTTCTTATATAAAACTAGCTGGCCCCGTGCTGTCAAAAATGACGGCTAAATGTAATATCTATACATAATATAAAAAAGATGTTTGATACAACCACACCCCCTCCTTCCTCAGTCGACGTTATCACCTTTCCTTCCTCAGTCGACGTTATCACCCCTTCCTTCTTCAGTCGACGTTATCACCCTTCCTTCCTCAGTCGACGTTATCACCCTTCCTTCCTCAGTCGACGTTATCACCCCTCCCTTCCTCAGTCGACGTTATCACCCTTCCTTCCTCAGTCGACGTTATCACCCCTTCCTTCCTCAGTCGACGTTATCACCCCTTCCTTCCTCAGTCGACGTTATCACCCCTTCCTTCCTCAGTCGACGTTATCACCCCTCCTTCCTCAGTCGACGTTATCAACCCTTCCTTCCTCAGTCGACGTTATCACCCTTCCTTCCTCAGTCGACGTTATCACCCCTTCCTTCCTCAGTCGACGTAATCACCGCTTCCTTCCTCAGTCGACGTAATCACCCCTTCCTTCCTCAGTCGACGTTATCACCCCTTCCTTCCTCAGTCGACGTAATCACCCCTTCCTTCCTCAGTCGACGTTATCACCCCTTCCTTCCTCAGTCATCTCTACACGCTATGGACATACACACAGCTATTATATTAGTAGATTATGTTGGAAGATTCAAATTTAAACAGACTGATTATATTTCATAAAAACTAGGGATAGTCTTGACTGGGGATTCACAGCTACACTAAATGTATGTTTATTGTACATTAACATATTACATATGGCATTATATACCATTTTATTGTTTCTGAATCACGCTGTCTCGGTTTTATTGTTAATACAAATGTTTGTAAAGACAGGGTATATATTCCACCTTTATTACACCATATAGCACACACACACACACACACACACACACACACACACACACACACACACACACACACACACACACACACACACACACACACCATTACAAACACGCCCTTAACACATACACACCTTTATAAACATGCTCTCATACACATACACACATACACGCCCTCACACACATGCTCTCATACACACCGTTTCACACCCTTGCATGCACACACACACACATGCACACACACACACATGCACACACACACACATGCACACACACACACATGCACCCTTACAAACATACACGCCCTCACACACATACACAATCTCATACGCCTTCACATAACATTGCACACACATACATACATAGACACACATACATACATAGACACACACACACACACACATACATAGACCCCCCATCCCATCCCCTCGGTGGGGGTAACATTTCCATGAAGCACTGTTCCCCCTCTCCCTCCCTGATAACATTTCAATGTAGAAACTAATCCTATATCAAGATGACTGTCAAATGTTATTCCTGAAAACTATATGACCAGTTACACATGGTGGTGGTGGTGGTGGAGGTGTGATTGCAGCGGTGATGGTGGTGGTGTGGTTGCAGCGGTGGTGGTGGTGTAGTGGTGGTGGTGGTGTGATTGCAGCGGTGATGGTGGTGGTGGTGGAGGTGTGATTGCAGTGGTGGTGGTGTAGTGGTGGTGGTGGTGTGATTGCAGCGGTGATGGTGGTGGTGGTGGAGGTGTGATTGCAGTGGTGGTGGTGGTGGAGGTGTGATTGCAGCGGTGATGGTGGTGGTGTGATTGCAGCGGTGATGGTGGTGTGGTGGAGGTGTGATTGCAGTGGTGGTGGTGGTGGAGGTGTGATTGCAGCGGTAGTGTAGTGGTGGTGGTGGTGGTGTGATTGCAGCGGTGGTGGTGGTGGTGTGATTGCAGCGGTGATGGTGGTGGTGTGATTGCAGCGGTGATGGTGGTGGTGGTGGTGGAGGTGTGATTGCAGCGGTGATGGTGGTGGTGGTGGTGGAGGTGTGATTGCAGCGGTGATGGTGGTGGTGGTGGAGGTGTGATTGCAGTGGCGGTGGTGGTGGAGGTGTGATTGCAGCGGCGATGATGGCAGTAGTGTAGTGGTGGTGGGGGTGTGATTGCAGCGGTGATGATGGCGGTAGTGTAGTGGTGGTGGTGGTGGTGGAGGTGTGATTGCAGCGGTGATGATGGCGGTAGTGTAGTGTAGTGGTGGTGGGGGTGTGATTGCAGCGGTGATGATGGCGGTAGTGTAGTGGTGGTGGTGGTGTGATTGCAGCGGTGATGATGGCGGTAGTGTAGTGGTGGTGGTGGTGGTGTGATTGCAGTAGTGATAATAGTGATTGTAGTGGTGATGATAGTGGTGGTGTTGGTGGTGATGGTGGTGGTGGTGTGATTGCAGTAGTGATAATAGTGTGGTTGCAGTGGTGATAATGATGGTGGTGGTAATACTGGTGTTGATGGTGATGGTGTTGATGGTGCTGATGGTGCTGGCAGTGATGCTAATGCTAGCTTGTGGTTGTGTAATGGCAGTGGTAGAATATAAGGATTTAATGAAAGATTAGCGTTCGGAACAAAAAAAAAAAAAATTTTTTATTCCATTTTAAATATTATCAAAGACTGAAGGGAAAGTAATTAAGTTAATTATATTTCTGTATATTTAATTAATGAGACAATATCATCACTAATACTTCAGCAAGTTAGGCTGAAGAATTTCAATAATGCTGAAACCTGTCCAGATTTATCTCTCATATTTCTCTATGACTGACAAGAAATTAACTATATATATATATATATATATATATATAAATTAAGAAGTAAGAATGGCGCTGTGTTGTAAATATTATTTAGAAAACGTGAGAGAAACACAAGGACAATTCTTGCACATCAACTGTCTTCTGTGGATCACTGAAGTTTCAATCACATAAATATATACATATATATATATTATATAGGGGAAAATGAAGAAATCGACGAAAATGCAACTGGAGTCTTTTTGTATAAAAATATATTTATTTGGTTCCTTTACCGGTTTCGCAGTTCTTCTGCTTTTCAAAATTAGATTTGAGATGGAGGCTTTGTGGTTTTTCTCACACATATATATTATCATCATTTTACGTCCGCTTTTCCCTGCTTGCAAGGGTGGGACGGGAACTGATTCTGGCTTGATTTCTACAGCTGGATGCCCTTCCTAACACCAACCTCATTTACAGTGAGTGCTGGGTGCTTTTTTCCGTGGCACCTACACGACCACTTTACAGTGGAATGATATGGACCCCAGTCCCTATCATCTCAATTTTACAGCTGAGTAAACTGGAGCAATGTGAAATAAAGTGTCTTGCTCAAGGAAACAACACATCACCTGGTCTGAGAATTGAACTCACAACCTTTCGATTGCAAGGTCAATGCTCTAACCACTAAGCCATGTGCCTCTCTCTCTCTCTCTCTATAATAAGCAGCACAATATAATTATTCCATTACCCAAGGTTTCACAGAATTAGATGATTCTAACAGAAACGTCTAGTTCGTTCATCAGATATTTTATAACATAATTAAATAGCTCTGTACTATACATTGAGCACTCTTCTCTCCTTTGCCTTTTCTACGGAAATACTTAACATATATATATATATATATATATATGAGAGACGGTTTTATTTGTGCATCTTCATTTTATTACATAATTCTATTATATGTATTTCAAAGATGTCAGTGGTTGTATGATACCTCTTTGGCATGTTTTCACCATATAGTGTAAGGTGTATTTTCCTACCTATTGATATGTTACTGGTTTCTTGTGTTGTTTACATCGCTGACCAGTACCCATATGGAATTATGTGATAAAATGAAGATGTACGAATAAAACCGTCTCTCTTATTTATTATATTAAAACTCCGGTTGATACCTTACAGAGAAAATCCTAAGGAATACAAATCGTTGAGTGCTTTACGTCTGTTTGCAAAACCAACTTTCATCAACTGAATAATATATATAATACTAGCAGTGGTACACGGCGTTGCACAGGATAAGGTATTGTGAAATATATAACCACCTTAGCTAAGCTTAGTATTGCCACAACCACGGCTGGCAAAGAAGTAAGGGTCTGGTGGTACGCAAGTAAGCAACACTGTGGCTTAAAACGTGAGGAAGAAGTTGTGTGCACTTACCAACTGTTTGGGGAATGAGTGTGAGATTTGTCTTGAGCAAGGGTGGCAGAATAACCGGAGGCAGCAGACAGACAGACATACAGACTAATATTATAAGGGCGCGTTCTGGACGCAGAGCGAATTGTAGGAAGTGACGTAATGCAGACATACAGACAGATATTATAAGGGCGTGACGTAATATGTATGTATCTATCTAAAAAGAGAAAGACCAAGAATTATAGAGAGAGATCGCTAAATCGCCTAATGCGATTGAAATTTGAAATTTTTTTTGCTCATAACACTCCCTGAAACATAAGTATTACATGTGTAAAGTTTGAAAACAGTCAGTTTGGTGTTTCTCTAGTTTTAGGGATTCAAACTCACACACACACAGACAGACATCCTCAGTTTTATATATATATAGATATATATCTCTCTCTCTCTATATATATATAGATATATATCTCTCTCTCTATATATATATATATATATCTATATATATGTAAATGATAAACAGAAATAACAACACAATCGGTACAGTATATGGAAGGTATTTATTAGCTTAACGCTTGATATAGCAGTCCTTATTTCTAGTTTTATGATATCAAATACAATTATCCAGAATTTATATTTTAAATGTATATTTAGTTATTTTAGCAAATATATAAAAATAATTTAAAGTAGAGAAAATTAAGAAATGCTTTTTTTTTTCTTTTGAGAATAGTTATAAAAACTATATTTAGAATTTGTATTTAAATATTTTAACCAATAAATAAAAATAGTTTAAACTACAGAAAATCATTAAATACTTTCTTATTCCATAAAACAAACAATTATTAAGCCTTTATATTTAGAATTTCAATTTGTATCTTTCAGATTTTAGAAAAATATGAATGACTATTATTTTCATGTCTTCTCTGACTACATTTAGCTGTACACCTTTTCAGAATAACTGCTCAGGGCAAATATATAAATATAATTACAGGTTTTTAATTATAAGCCTTGCTGTGAAAACGATGAAGTGTAAACACACTTTTTATTATTCCCTCTCTACACAAAAACAAAATTTAAATAAATATAGGGGACCACTGGTCAAAGGATTCAGTCAAATCTCAGTATCTTTTGACACATTCTTCATTCAATTATATATTACCATATTATACTTGAATATAAGCCAAAGAATATGTGACCAAAAAAATCAATGGTAAAATAAGGGAAGTGATATGCCATCTAAACAGTGTGTTGATTTGCTGCCTTGGCTTATAAATGGGGGTGAGTTTTGGGCCCATCTCTCAGACGTAAAATAGAGGAGTCGGCTTATATTCAAGTATAATACAGTAGTTGGATGGCACCAGATTCTTCTAGTCACTTCTAGAAATGTCATGAGCAATCCCATAACTATTTGCTGAGACACAAATTCATTTGTGTCTCAAAGAACACATAAACCCCTACCACTACACCTATAATGAAGAATTATCAAAATATAATAAAGAAATAACAAAACATGGAATGGTAATTAAGAGAACTATTCATAGATGGCAGCACTTTAATTTGGAGGGGGAAAAGTATTTTATTTTTATTTATTTATTTATTTTTTTTAGAATTAATGTAAAATTAAATGAAGAATTTGTCAAAAGATGATGGAATTTGTACCAATTGTCAGAACAGTACTTCCCAACTTGAACTCTTTTAATAACATATTTTTAATGAAATACATCACCACCACCACCACCATTGCAACCATCACCACCATTATCACCATCATCACCATCATCACCATCACCATTATCACCATCATCATCACCATCATCACCATTATCACCATCATCATCATCATCACGATCATCACCATCACCATTGCAACCATCATCGTCATTTAATGTCTGCTTTCCCTGAGTCAGTACTGAAGCGAGGCTACTGACCTCCGGGATGGACCAGATGTTCATATCTCACTTATATACAGCCCCACGCTCTACCAGATACATTTTATCATGGTACCAGCACTACAGAGGTTGTCATGTCCTTGACACAGGTCCTACCAACAAAATACACCGTATTTCATTTAATTAATGAGGAAGTTGACTAAATTTATTTCTTGGCAGAATTGGTAGTGTCGGGGAACAGGCTTTGCAGCATAGAGTTGCGGCCCTCTACATTCTGAGTTCAAATCCCACCAAAGTTAGCTTTGTCTTTCATCGTAACGGGGTCAATAAAGCACCAGTAATACACTGGGGTTGATTTAATCGACTTTCCCTTCCCCTTCAAATTACTGGCCTTGTGCCTAAAGTAGAAATTATTAAGATGGTATTTGTAGCATAATGTAATACAAGGTTCTTATAACAAACTAGCAGCAGGACCTGGCGTTGCACGGAGTAGGAAACGTGAAATAGCAACATGCATATGCAAAGATTGAGGAATGTAGCTGTGTATATTTTGAATTCCCTTATCTTATTCTCAGGGAATGATTGAGGAGCGACGTAGTGAATTGTGTGAAAACCATGTAGGGATGTACGTTTAAGTAGGGATATTGAGATGACGAAATCAGCATGGCAACGCAGCTGCAACAGAAGGGGGTCATAGTGCAATTAGCACAAACGCTGGGCAGCACTGGTTGCACTGCGTTTACACAGCAACAAAGGTGCAACAAAAGGGGTCACCGCGGAATTGGCACAACTGCTGTCCGGCGTACTTTCGCAGGACGTTCATACTGCGGTGTAGGTGCAACAAAAGGGGTCTTAGTAGAAGTAGGACAGACATGAGTTTTACGGTGTCAATGACACGCCAACGTACACAGAGCTCGGATTTGCGCGTGATGAAAGCACGAAGTGTCAACAGGGTGCCGACAAATTTTGAGGTCCTCCTTAGTGGTCATGTTTAAAAGTAAGTGTTGTGTCCTCTGTTAAATAAACCAAATTTTTAACGAAATATTATACGCTACTTACAATGTTTAAGTAGTGTTTATATTGAAAATGAAAATGGCATGTAATGCCCAATGCTAATTCGTAAATTTCCTAGAAACCATTAAGTTATGCCTCAAAAAAACCCTAGGACAGAAAAAGTTAAATTCTTTTTTTAGCCCATTGCACTTCAAGCAATATAAGTAACGCATGTGTAAAGTTTGAAAAAAATCGGTTTGGTACTTCTCGAGTTTTAGGGATTTACACAGACAGACGGACATCCTCTGTTTTATATATATAGATTATATTGGAAGATTATAATGTAAATAGGAACTCTTTAAAATTGCTTCTTTTGTTTCAAAAGCCAGACGTAGTTTTTAGTAGGTTGCTATCAAAATGTGGTTTTTTAATACAAAACTGGCTCAGGTTCTATGATACATAGCTGTATACTTTAAAGTATTTATGTTTATCTAAAATCCTTCCTTCATAATGTTTATATAAGAATATTTGTTAAGTTTATAGGATATAAGATGACTAGTTAGGAAGTTGGTTAGTTGTTAAGTGTCATTGACATTGAATTATGTCCCAATAGTAGCCAAAATAATGACCTCTCTATAGCCCTCCTTTATTTAACTCTTGTCATATAAAACACCCAAAACTGATCTTCATTCTGTAATACTAAACTGTTTATAGTGTTATATTTATCTAGAAACCTCTTATTATAATACAATGTAAGAACCTTTAAGTTATGTTCCAGCTTATTAATGAGGAAGTTATAATTCTAAGTCCTTCAAAATTAAGGTTAAAAGCAGTAGTGAGATTTGTCTGCTATTTCTAGCAGGTTGTGTTAGTACATAGACATCCACATTGGTTTGTCCAAATTTTTGATAATTTTCAAAATTATTTGAAAATAATCCGTGTTAGTGTCTATCATTATACTAACAGAAGGGTTCTAAACACCAGTTTAATGGTGGTAGGTTACTAACAATATAATGGTAGGTTACTAACAATATAATGGTAGGTTACTAACATTATAATGGTAGTTACTAACATTATAACAATAACTGTTAATTTCCACAATATAATAGTATTGTGTCATATACTTAGGTTTAAACAATAACCTAGTTTCTAGATTATTGTAGGTGAAGTTTTAAGTAGAACACAGTTGTCCATCTCACCAGGGGTTAGGGTTCATTATAGTGGTGGTGATGGTGGTGGTACTGTTGTAGTGCTGTTGGTGGTACTGTTGTAGTTGGTAATGGTGGTGGTACTGTTGTAGTTTTTGGTGCTGGTGGAAGGGGACAAGTGATGACAAAATCAAAAGAGAGGGTGGAGTTCATTCCAAAATACTGAACTGTCTATGTTTTTGTCTCGTATATATATATATATATATATATATATACAATATTAAATAAATGGAAAACTATATTTATAAAACCATATTTATTTCATTATATATA
>OZ024751.1:26303945-26308945 GCA_964016885.1 Eledone cirrhosa
TAAGTAGTGTGTGTGAGTGTGTATATACGTATATATGTGTGTGTGTATATACGTGTGTATATATACGTATATATATATATGTGTGTGTGTATACGTATATATATATATGTGTGTGTGTGTATACATATATATATGTGTGTGTGTGTATACGTATATATATGTGTGTGTGTATATACGTGTGTATATATATGTGTGTGTGTGTGTATACGTGTGTATATATATATGTGTGTGTGTGTGTGTGTATACGTGTGTATATATATATATATATGTGTGTGTGTGTGTGTGTGTGTGTGTGTAATGCATCTGTCATTTATCAGCATAACCCAGTTCTAACAGGTTTTACAAAACAGATTCTATGAAAAGTGGGGTACCAGAGTATTACATATGGTGGTGGCAGTGGTGATGAGGGGAATCTGATGTTTATCACAAGCAGATGTAATATATATATATATATATATATATATATATATATATATATATATATATACATGGTGATGTCCTCACTGTGAAGGAGTGGGCGGGCCACATAGAGGACTTCTGCAGTCACTATTTCATGAACAATTTACCCCTACACACCGTCTCTTGCTAAAGTTTTTCAGACTGTGGGTTTGTTTGTTTTAAATACTCATTTATAATATAGGCCCAGGCATGGCTGTGTTGTTAGGATGGTTGTTATGGCTGTGTTGTTAGGATGGTTGTTATGGCTGTGTTGTTAGGATGGTTGTTATGGCTGTGTTGTTAAGATGGTTGTTATGGCTGTGTTGTTAAGATGGTTGTTATGGCTGTGTTGTTAGGATGGTTGTTATGGCTGTGTTGTCAGGATGGTTGTTATGGCTGTGTTGTTAGGATGGTTGTTATGGCTGTGTTGTTAGGATGGTTGTTATGGCTGTGTTGTTAGGATGGTTGTTATGGCTGTGTTGTTAGGATGGTTGTTATGGCTGTGTTGTTAGGATGGTTGTTATGGCTGTGTTGTTAGGATGGTTGTTATGGCTGTGTTGTTATGACTGTGTTGTTAGGATGGTTGTTCTGCAATCTTGCAGCTTTAAATTCAATTCCATTGCATGGTACCTGACAAGTATCTTTTACTACAACCATAGTTTGACCAAATACCTTGGGTGGAATTTGGTAGACTGATATTGTGTCAAAGCCTGTAATATATATATATATATATATATATATATATATATATATATATATATATATATATACATAATAAGCAACACAATATAATTATTTCATTACCAAAGGTTTCAAGAAGCTAGATGATTCTTGCAATGTACCATATATATTTTGAACTAAGGTTCTGTAGGTCTAGACAAATTTTACAAATAAAGCCAGCTAGCAAGAAAGCCAGTGGTTGGTAACAAGCAAAATGGTTGGATAACATCCATGAGCTTGGCTGGTTTTGCTTGAAGATCCAGTTGGATCAATTGAAGATTCTGATAGGACCCCACTGGAAGATGTGTTTAAGGACTCTCTCGCCACCTCCAGGAAGATGTGTTTAAGAACTCTGTCTTCCCCCCACCAGGAAGATGTGTTTAACCCTTTAGCCATATCTGGCCAGAATTCTCTCACTTCTTTCTGTTCAAACCAGCCATAACCAGGTGCTCATACTTATGTTAAGGCATTGTTCTCAAAATAATTATCAAAATCTCGTAGATTCGATATTATGTGAGATAATTATGTAAGATAAAGCTATTACCACAAAAATCTAATAGTATATATAGAGTAATGTAAATGGTAAAGGGTTGAGGACTTTGTCTCTTCTACCACCACCAGGAATAAGAGAACGAAGAAGATACAATTTCATCAGATAACTCTCATCTATGTAATGTAATTTGGTGATAAATCAACCAGGAAGTATTTGGTGTTGATTCTCCATTACCTGGTCTCTCTCATTCTCTCTCTATCTCTCTCTATCTCTCTCTATCTCTCTCTATCTCTCTCTCTCTCTCTCTCTCTGTTCTGTTATTCCTGGTGGAATATATATGTATATGTGTGTGTCTAAATATATATATATTTATATTTAAAAGGTAAACAGATATAACAACACAATCGATACAGTATATGGAAGGTATATAATAGGTTAACGCTTGATATAATAGGAAGAGGGTCTTAACGTTTCGGATGCTAGTCCTTCATCAGAAGAAAGACTGGGAAATAAGATAGATTGAGGAGATACATAGGTATGTGTGCAGTGTCCACCTTGGCTAGTGTTGCTCAATGACCGAAAGAATTCAAATAATCGATTAATCAGAGCTATTTATCAAATTATAAATGCAAAGAAATAATAGACAAAAATATATCCATTTTTTCTTCAAAGTCCATCAAACATTTTAGCTATTAGATTGTAAAACTATTGGAATTTTTCATCAAACATTTTAGCTATTATATTGTAAAACTATTGGAATTTTTCATCAAACATTTTAGCTGTAAAACTATTGGAATTTTCCATCAAACATTTTAGCTATTAGATTGTAAAACTATTGGAATTTTTCATCAAACATTTTAGCTGTAAAACTATTGGAATTTTCCATCAAACATTTTAGCTATTAGATTGTAAAACTATTGGAACTTTTCATCAAACATTTAAGCTGAATAATTCAGAATTTTCCATCAAACTATTTAACTGTTAGATTGTAAAACTGTTGGAATTTTTCATCAAACAATTTAGCTGTAAAACTATCGGAATTTTCCATCAAACTGTTAGATTATAAAACTACAGGAATTTCATGTTACATGTTAACTGTAAGACTATAGGAATTTCCCATTACACATGTTAGCTGTTAGAGTGTAAGAGCTTTGGAATTTCTGTCATCAAACAAGTTGGAATTGGCCCTTTATTCCATGCCTCTTCCCCTCCTTTCATCTCCTTTCTTTCACCAACCCCATCTTCAGCATCTCTTCCATCCCATCTACCACTATTATCAAGCTAATCTAAATTCTTCTCTATTCTATTCAGTGTAATATTTCTCCTCTCTGTCTCTTTGTCCTTTCTTTAGAACTCTTCCCTGCCATTACAAGCATTATAGCCCCCACCACCATTACCACCACACCACGACCAGCACCACCATTACCATCTCACCACCACCACGACCAGCACCAGCACCATCGAGGCAACCTCACCACCACCACCACCACCACGACCAGCACCACCACAACCACTATCACTACCTCCATCAAAGCAACCACTCCACCACCATCAACACAACCCCACCACCACCACTACCACTGTACTTAAATGAATGACATTTTTAAATGCGGCTCCTTCCTCCCTCCCTCTCCCCCTCTCTCCATCCTCCTCCTTCCTCCCTCTCCATCTCTCTCCTTCCTCCTTCCTCCCTCTCCATCTCTCTCCTTCCTCCCCTTCCTTGACTCCTACTCAACCCCACTCTTGTATCAACACCAATTTTCTAGACCCCCCCCCCTGATACTTAGGTCTTGTCTTTCCTCTCCCTCCTCCTCTCCTCACACTATTTCTCTCCCTCCTCCTCTCACACTATTTCTCTCCTCTCCTCCCTCTCTCCATCTCCCAGTATTTCTGTCTCTTACTAATCCACTTGGAATGTCATCTGTGTACATGTGGCATTAGGTCATACAAGTGGTGGTGGTGGTATGATGGTGGTGTGATGGTGTGGTGGTGGTGGTGTTGATGTGATGGTGGTGGTGTTGGTGCTTGTGACATATGTAGAGGGGGTGTTCACCACCACCAATACTACCACCACCACCACCACCACCAATACTACCCAATGTCTTATACATTCTCTACTGGACTGAATCATCCAGACATTAAGACCTCCCTCTCTCTCTCCCTCTCTCTCCCCCCATCTCTCTCTCCCCCCATCTCTCTCTCCCCCTCTCTCTCTTCTGACATTCCAGTGAAACTTAATTCATTATAAAACAGACTCATGCATATATGTCTTTTTGCGTATATATATATATATATATATATAATACACATACACACATTCATGCATGAATGCACATACACACACATGTATATATAATTGTTTCTACGTTAGGCACAAGGCCAGCAAATACCCAGTGCATTACTGGTACTTTATTTTATCGACCCTGTATGCACATACATAACACACACACACACACGCACACGCACACACACGTGTAGATAGATAGATAGATATAATACACATGCTAGTTATCAGAGATGATGAAAAAGAAGACACAGACTCTTATAAGAAAAAATACATGGAAATGTTACTATGAAATGGTGGGGTGGGGGGTACCTCTACTGGAGCCAACAGAGGCACCATTGAAGTTTATAGTTGTACATTTGAAAGCATGATTGAGGATATGAAGGAAGGGAGTGGAACTATCAGGTATAGCCACTGAAATGTTTAAAACATCTGTTAAATTAACCCTTTAGCATTTACATTACTCTATGTGTACTATTGTATTTTCATGGAAAACACTTTAAATCTCACATCATTATTGTTTCTACTTTTGGCACAAGGCCAGCAAAATTACCCAGTGTATTACTGGTACTTTATTTTATCGACCCCGTAAGAGTGAAAGGCAAACAAATCTAACATAATTATCTCACATAATCTCGAGTCTACGAGATTTTGATGTTATTGTTTATTTTAAGAAGGATATCTCAACATAAGTATGAGTTGCTGGTTACGGCCGGTTTCAAAAGGGGGAACAATTCTGGCCCGATACATCCTGTTTAAATGCTAAACGGTTAAGGCTGAATCTAGAAGGAAATGGCCCTTATCTTCTGATGAAGTTGTGGGGGCTTTCTGTCTTGACACAGTGTCTATTGGACATGTTATACGTGGTCTTATCTCTCTCCAGGTCTGAACATAGACAATTTCTTTCTGAGTGTGAGAGAAAATTATAAAGAATCAACCCCAGTATTGGACTGGTACTTTATTATTTATCAACCTTGGGCGGTGGATTGGCAGTATCGGTAGAGGGTCGGACGCCATGCTTTCCAGCATAGTTACGTCCCTTTACGATCTGAGTTCAAATCCCGC
>OZ024751.1:26311445-26318945 GCA_964016885.1 Eledone cirrhosa
ACTCTACAAAGTACACAAGTAAGTCTGTTTACTCTGGAGTATATTTATAAATATGAAGTACAAGTCAAGAAGTTATAATTCACTTCGTTAAGTCATAGTTGCTGTTATATATATTTCAGTCTATACACACACATGCTATGGATATTGGTTGATGTGAGGTCATGGTAGAAAAACATTTAACCAAGGTATTGAGGAGTGAAATCAACCACACTCTGTGGTACCTTGGGCAAATGTTGTCTGCTGTAGCCCCAGACGAATCAAATCCTTGTGGTTGGAACTGTGTGTAGCCTCTCATATACATACATACCATATATATACTTGGCGTGGCAATAAAGTCTTAAGAATAACCCTTTAAATGAAAATGCACAACATTTATTTATTCTGCTAAACCAAAATATATTTATTCTGCTAAACATAATCTCCGTTGAATGCAAGAATGCAATAACATCTTTACAGTGCTTATGCAAAGCATTTAACTCCTTATGGAACCATTTTTTCGACAATTGTCGAAATCAGTGCAACGATTCGTCCACACCTGCTAATGAAACAAAAACAAATGTTCTTTGTTTGTTCCAGTAATATATGCAATGGAACGCAATGATTGTTTTGAATGAGTTGAACGTTGGCATGAATAGCGGTTGTGCAAGGATGGCCAGAAGGAGGAGCATCAATAAGTGATGATCTACTGCCATCTTTGAATTGTTTCATCCAATGATAAATGGTAGAATTTGCAGGAACGTTGTTAATTCCACTCTCCTTCAATTGTGTAATAATATTTGTTGCTGATTTGCCTCGTTTCCATTCAATAAAAACATATGCTCTAAACTTTTCTTGACTTAAATCCATTCGATGCATGTATCATAAACTCACAAGAATGATATCGAAATAATTATGTATAGGCCTGTGACAAAATACAGCATACATGCACAATATCTCACGTGTACAACAAAGTTTAAATTCCAACTAATATTAACTACATCTACTGCTATATATGACGCACAGCCTACTATTGTAAAGACTTTATTGCCACGCCAAGAGATGTCACCATGAATGGACCTGTTATCTTTATATAAAGACATTTTTTCCAATTCCACCCCGCCCGTCCCCTCAATCTATCTTATTTCTCATTCTTTCTTCTGATGAAGAACTAGCGTCCGAAACATTAAGACCCTCTTCCTGCTATATCAAGCGTTAACCTAATATATCCCTTCTATATACTGTACCGATTGTGTTGTTATTTCTATTTACCTTTTACATACATATATATATATATACATATATATATACATACACACACACATTCACACACATACCTTATGTAGTCATAGATAAGTCACAATTTTTCCCCCCAAAATGTGATTTATCAGTCATACATTGCTCTGGGCTTGAAATATAAAATATTGAAGCCAAAATATTATTTCCAGCTGAGTGGATGTGTAGACAGTGTGAAATAACATGCCATTTTGTCTGGGACTTGAACTCATCATCTTCCAATCATAAACCCAAGACTATACTTACTATGTTGTGCACCTTCACCACCCCACTCACACACATACTTCTATGTCCTTATTATTAGCACTACTACTACTACTACTACTACTTATGTTCCACTATTTACCATTTTTAGTTACCTCTAAAGTAAAGAAAGGTTCTAGAGTGTCGGTTGCTTATATTTTATACATCTGTGTAAACACACACACACACACACACATACGCATATATGCATATGCATGCATACCTCAACGTATATATATATAGAGAGAGATAGATACACACATGCATACTTCTACATGTGTGTGTGTGTATATATATATATATATATATATATATATATATATATATATATATATATATAAAACAGCCATAGATGTGGTCATGTGGTTAAGAAGTTCACTTCAGAATCACGTGGTTTCAAATGAACATTTCACCCCCTCCCCATCGTAGGTGCCCCCCTCCCATAAATAAAATATCAGACAGTGTTACAGTGCAATAAAACCATGTTTAATACAAGGTATGGGGTGGCATCTGGAAGAGAATCTAACTGTAGGAACACATACCAGATAAGACATTTAATCCAAACCATACATGCAGTGAAAAACAGATTTAAGAGCAATGTATGATGATGATATAACTACAGCCATCACTCGCAATCGATGATGACTTGGTAAAGTGTACCATTGTTTTGTTACTGGTTTTATATGCAATTTGTGCACATGTTATCTGTTACCCCAGCCCCTTGATTTAGGAACCTCCATAATGTGTGAGATAGAGGAGGGAAGGACAGAACCCTCATTGACAGGGTTGCTGGTGGAACCTCCATGATGTGACAGAGAGAGGGAGAGGCTGATGTTTTCTTTATCAACCTTGAAAGTAAGAAAAGCAAAGATGATCTCAGCAAGATTTGAATATTTGAATAATGCAGAGCACAAAAACAGGTCTCGTGTTCTAACAACCCTGCTACATCCACCTCGGTTAGATGTGTGTGCATATATATATATGGCTTAGTGGTTAGAGCATTGGCCTTGCAATCGAAAGGTTGTGAGTTCAATTCTCAGACCGGGTGATGTGTTGTTTCCTTGAGCAAGACACTTTATTTCACATTGCTCCAGTTTACTCAGCTGTAGAAATGAGATAAGGACTGGGGTTCCTATCATTCCACTGCAAAGTGGTCGTGGAGGTGCCACGGCAAAAAAAGCACCCAGCACTCACTGTAAATGAGGTTGGTGTTAGGAAGGGCATCCAGCTGTAGAAATCAAGCCAGAATCAGTTCCCGTCCCACCCTTGCAAGCAGGGAAAAGAGGGCGTAAAATGAAATGATGATGATGCGTTTGTCTGGGTGAAGGCACATGTGCTAGTGGTTAGTATGTGTGTGAAGGCACAGGGCCTGTTGGACATATAATCATAAGGTATATCATTGTTCTTGAGCAAGACACTTCATTTCATATGATAGAAATGGGACCCCTGTCATGAGAACAGCCCAAAAAAGCACTTATGAGATGCAACCTCATAGTACCAGACACATACTACCAAAACTAGAAACAGACCTCTTCAAAGTCTTAGGTCCCCTACTAACTGGCTCAGTTGCCCTCTTCCTTCTCAACTTATCTGCTTATACTAACTCTACTCAGCTCATTTGTGACCCCTAAAGGATTAAAAAGGAAAGGAATACTACAAATCTTAGAAATTGGTTAAACAGGAATGAAGAATGCTTGAAGAGAAACAACTTAATATTTTGTCAAATCATATTTGAAGTGGCTGTGGGGTGGGGTGCTGGGGTTGTTTCAATTAATTTTTTTAAATTATTATTCAAGGGTGGGTTTAAAATTCCTTCAAGTAGTAAGATCATTATTTATCATATATTTTAATATTTTGTAAAAATATTATATATATATATATATATATAGTTGAAAATTGCAAACTCGACTGTCACCACATATCATGAACCTGAAGATTGCGAAAGCATGAAAGTACTTGTTCAATTAACACTTAGAATTTAATATTCTATCATACTATTTCATTATAATACCATTATATATATTTTAAAGGATTGTAAATAAAACGAGTAAATCAGACAAAGTTGGAATTCCTCTTATTAATATAATCTTCTATACACAATCATACACACCCGTGTATATTTACCTATCTATATCTATATATATATATATATATATATATATATATAAACGACAACAGAAGGCCATACTGGAAGATATGCTGTAAATTTTAATTTGGTGAAATCATTTCAATGGTTCAGCTCCATCATCTAATTATGACGCAAGACAAGACAGTCTCATCAGGTAACCTTTACAAAACAGGGTTAGGTAGAACCCATACTTATTGTAGAAGATAGGAAAAAGCGAATAGAAAGTTGAAAAATTGAAAAATGAAGAATAACAATTTTACTCTTAAAAACTGTTGTATTGTTTGCATTTTTTTCTTTTAACATTTGCTTTTCCCCACTTATAGAAGTATCCACCCTCCCCTTCACTGTTTATAGTTTGTCTTTGTAAAGCCCTTAATTTCACATTGTACGAGTATACTCAGCTAAAAATGAGTACAGGAGTAGCTGGGGGGGGGGGGGTTAAGTCTGCAATGGACTGGCATCCTATACAGGGGGGAATCTTGCATTGTTAATTGCTTAATGCCAAGGAAACTGGGATAAACACCGACCCAATGAGCCCTAGACTTAACTGGGATAAACACCGACCTAATGAGCCCTAGACTTAACTGGGATAAACAGCAACCTAATGAACCCTAGACTTAACTGGGATAAACACCGACCTAATGAGCCCTAGACTTAACTGGGATAAACACCGACCTAATGAGCCCTAGACTTAACTGGGATAAACACCGACCTAATGAACCCCAGACAGACTTAACTGGGATAAACACCGACCTAATGAGCCCTAGACTTAACTGGGATAAACACCGACCTAATGAGCCCTAGACTTAACTGGGATAAACACCGACCTAATGAACCCTAGACTTAACTGGGATAAACACCGACCTAATGAACCCTAGACTTAACTGGGATAAACACCGACCTAATGAGCCCTCGACTTAACTGGGATAAACACCGACCTAATGAACCCTAGACTTAACTGGGATAAACAGCAACCTAATGAACCCCAGACAGACTTAACTGGGATAAACACCGACCTAATGAACCCCAGGCTTAACTGGGATAAACACCGACCTAATGAGCCCTAGACTTAACTGGGATAAACACCGACCTAATGAACCCTAGGCTTAACTGGGATAAACACCGACCTAATGAACTCTAGACTTAACTGGGATAAACACCGACCTAATGAACCCTAGGCTTAACTGGGATAAACACCGACCTAATGAACCCTAGACTTAACTGGGATAAACACCGACCTAATGAGCCCTAGACTTAACTGGGATAAACACCGACCTAATGAACCCCAGGCTTAAGACAGATTTTAGATTTGTAATTTCCTGACATTTGTTGTCCTTTTGGTAAATAATTTATTATTAACCTGTCTTTCCAATATCCTCTTCAGTTGACACTCCTATTATTATTAACTGCCGAGGTTAACTTTGCCTTTCATCCTTACGGGGTCAATCAAATAAAATACCAGTAATGCACTGGGGTCGATTTAATTGACTTCCCCCTCTCCCCAAAACTGCTGGCCTTTTGCCTATAGTAGAAATCATTATCATTATCACTATTATTATTATTATTATTCGTCGGACACCTTGCTTTGCAGCATAGAGTTACGGCCCTTTATGTTCTGAATTCAAATCCCGCCGAGATTAACTTTGCCTTTCATCCTTACGGGGTCAATAAAATAAAGTATCAGTAATGCACTGAGGTCAATTTAATCGACTTTCTCCCTCCCCTAAAATTGTTGGCCTTGTGCCTAAAGTAGAAACAATTATTATTATTATTATTAGTAGTAGTAGTAGTAGTAGTAGTAGTAGTCATACTTTTTCTCCCTTCAGTTATTTTCAGTATTTGCTGCCAAAGTAAACAGGCCCTCCTGTAGTCAGCTGGGCTCAACCACAAATGTGGGGTAGGGGGAGAGTATTTCGTATTTACCTCTTGTATTTCTGGTATGTTCTACACCTTCTGCTCCATACCACCATTGCCCACCCCCATCACCACCATTGCCCAACCCCATCACTACCATCAACATCACCACCAACATCTACAGCTCCATCACTTTATAAATACCACCCCACCCCCTCCTCCTCCTCTAGTACCCTCAGCTAAAGAACCTTCTGTCATTCCTAACAAGAATGGAATTCTAAAACAGGGCCTCACTCACTCCGCATCAGCCCCTTATTTCCTTCTCCCCCACCTACTTACCCTATTCATTATTTTAGCCTTAATTTTACCCCCCTTCTTCTAGCTGACATATACAACACTACGGCTACTACTACTACTACTACTACTACCACCACTACTACTACTACTACCACCACTACTACTACCACCACTACTACTACCACCACCACTACTACTATTACTATGACTGCTGCTGCCACCACCGCCACTATTACCACTACCTCCACCACCACCACTACTACTACCATCACTACTACTACCACCACCACTACTAACACTACTACTACCACCACCACTACTAACACTACTACTACCACCACTACTACTACTACTACTACATAACACCCCCTTTTTTGTTGTCTTTGGTAATATCTGGTTTCATAGAAGAATCCCAACTAAACAGACTCTAGGGTTGGTATATGCTGACTTGGGTAGACAAACCCTATATATATATACGATATTAACAAATGGAAACTATATTTATAAAACCATATTTATTTTATTATACATATTTCAAGGACACCACGTTAAATTGTGGTGTGCTTTCATCAGACAAAATATAATATAGATCAGTTTTATAAATAAATATTGACATACCCTTAAAAAATGCAACCATTACTGTTGGAAGCTCCCGGATATTTATGAAACTGATCTATATTATATTTTGTCTGATGAAAGCACACCACAATTTAACGTGGTGTCCTTGAAATATGTATAATAAAATAAATATGGTTTTATAAATATAGTTTCCATTTGTTAATATCGTGTGTTTACTCCAAATACTTGTTGAGTGCTTTATATCAGTTATAAAAATATTTGCTTGTTGTATCCCAACAATTTAAATAGAACTTTTGCATATATATATGCAAAAGTTCTATTTAAATTGTTGGGATACAACAAGCAAATATACAACATTGCATATATATTTGCATATATATATATATATATATATGTGTGTGTGTGTCTGTCATCTTTTTACCTCATTCTCTTCATGCTGTTATAACTTGGACAACCCATGACAGTTCTAGACAAGAAGTATTTGGGTGTCACATCGTACATACATACCATTTTTGACATCATCACAGTTTTTATGTCTGTTTTTCCATCTTTCTTGCTCAAAATTTCGCTGGAGAACGAGTTCTTGTTAATAGAGAGGTGATAGTGAAGATAGGCTATCTTCACTACCAACTCTTTATCTTCACTACCAACTCTTTATCTTCACTACCAACTCTTTATCTTCACTACCACCTCTCTATCTTCACTACCACCTCTTTATCTTCACTACCACCTCTTTATCTTCACTACCACCTCTCTATCTTCACTACCACCTCTCTATCTTCACTACCACCTCTCTATCTTCACTACCACCTCTTTATCTTCACTACCACCTCTCTATCTTCTCTACCACCTCTCTATCTTCTCTACCACCTCTCTATCTTCTCTACCACCTCTCTATCTTCTCTACCACCTCTCTATCTTCTCTACCACCTCTCTTATCTTCACTACCACCTCTCTATTAACAAGAACTCGTTCTCCAGCCAAATTTTGAGCAAGAAAGATGGAAAAAAACTTACTCCAACATTTGATTTTAATTTTTA
Source organism: Eledone cirrhosa (assembly GCA_964016885.1). NCBI lineage: Eukaryota > Metazoa > Mollusca > Cephalopoda > Octopoda > Eledonidae > Eledone > Eledone cirrhosa. The sequence continues at coordinate 26,318,859 of OZ024751.1, forward strand.
GTTTTTAACTCCTATTAATTCTTTTTAATCTTTTTATTTCAATACTCAACATTTGATAAGATGAATTTTAATAATACATGGAATACT
>OZ024751.1:26323945-26368945 GCA_964016885.1 Eledone cirrhosa
AGTGTGGTCTGGACATGACATGGTGGTGTCTAGTGTGGTCTGGACATGACATGGTGGTGTCCAGTGTGGTCTGGACATGACATGGTGGTGTCCAGTGTGGTCTGGACATGGCATGTGTGGTTTCAGGTATTAGACTGCGACCATATTGGAGCAATGCTGTGAACATATTTCATTGATAATATTGACTCCAGTATGTCTTAGTCACATGCCCTCTTTTTGACAGGATTTCTATAGCCAGTTACCCACCCCTTTACTGGGCTCATTGTATCATGACACTAGCACTACCACATTACAGAGTGGACTGGGAGTATAATACACCTTCACTACCACTTTACAGAGTGGACTGGGAGTATTTTATTGTGACACCAGCACTACCACATTACAGTGTGTACTTGGAGTATTATACACCATCACTACCACTTTACAGAGTGGACTGGGAGTATAATACACCTTCACTACCACTTTACAGAGTGGACTGGGAGTATTATACACCATCACTACCACTTTACAGAGTGTACTTGGAGTATTATACACCATCACTACCACTTTACAGAGAGTACTGGGAGTATTATACACAAGCACTACCACTTTACAGAGTGTACTGGGTGTTTTATACACAAGCACTACCACTTTACAGAGTGTACTGGGAGTATTATACACCATCACTACCACTTTACAGAGTGTACTTGGAGTATTATACACCATCACTACCACTTTACAGAGTGTACTGGGAGTATTATACACCATCACTACCACTTTACAGAGTGTACTGGGTGTTTTATACATAAGCACTACCACTTTACAGAGTGTACTGGGTGTTATACACAAGCACTACCACTTTACAGAGTGTACTTGGAGTATTATACACCATCACTACCACTTTACAGAGTGTACTGGGAGTATTATACACAAGCACTACCATTTTACAGAGTGTACTGGGTGTTTTATACACAAGCACTACCACTTTACAGAGTGTACTGGGAGTATTATACACAAGCACTACCACTTTACAGAGTGTACTGGGTGTTTTATACACAAGCACTACCACATTACAGAGTGTACTGGGAGTATTATACACCATCACTACCACTTTACAGAGTGTACTTGGAGTATTATACACCATCACTACCACTTTACAGAGTGTACTGGGAGTATTATACACAAGCACTACCACTTTACAGAGTGTACTGGGTGTTTTATACACAAGCACTACCACTTTACAGAGTGTACTGGGAGTATTATACACAAGCACTACCACTTTACAGAGTGTACTGGGTGTTTTATACACAAGCACTACCACATTACAGAGTGTACTGGGAGTATTATACACCAGCACTACCACTTTACAGAGTGTACTGGGTGTTTTATACACAAGCACTACCACTTTACAGAGTGTACTGGGAGTATTATACACCAGCACTACCACTTTACAGAGTGTACTGGGTGTTTTATACACAAGCACTACCACTTTACAGAGTGTACTGGGTGTTTTATACACAAGCACTACCACTTTACAGAGTGTACTGGGAGTATTATACACAAGCACCAGTCCTATATATATATATATATTCCTTCATTCATTTAGTCTAATACTGCTGTTATCAAATATATTGCGATTTTCATCCCATTTCTTTGATAAATGTTCATCCTACTTTATATATACATACTGTGTAGCTATATATACATACTGTGTAGCTATATATACATACATGTGTGGCTATATATACATACATGTGTGGCTATATATACATACTACTGTGTGGCTATATATACATACTACTGTGGCTATATATACATACATGTGTGGCTATATATACATACTACTGTGGCTATATATACATACTACTGTGTGGCTATATATACATACTACTGTGGCTATATATACATACTACTGTGGCTATATATACATACATGTGTGGCTATATATACATACGACTGTGTGGCTATATATACATACTACTGTGGCTATATATACATACTACTGTGTGGCTATATATACATACATGTGTGGCTATATACATACTACTGTGGCTATATATACATACTACTGTGTGGCTATATATACATACTACTGTGTGGCTATATATACATACTACTGTGGCTATATATACATACTACTGTGGCTATATATACATACTACTGTGGCTATATATACATACATGTGTAGCTATATATACATACTACTGTGTGGCTATATATACATACTACTGTGGCTATATATACATACTACTGTAGCTATATATACATACTACTGTGGCTATATATACATACTACTGTGTAGCTATATATACATACTACTGTGTGGCTATATATACATACTACTGTGGCTATATATACATACTACTGTGTGGCTATATATACATACTACTGTGGCTATATATACATACTACTGTGTGGCTGTATATACATACTACTGTGTGGCTATATATACATACTACTGTGGCTATATATACATACTACTGTGGCTATATATACATACTACTGTGGCTATATATACATACTACTGTGGCTATATATACATACTACTGTGGCTATATATACATACTACTGTGTAGCTATATATACATACTACTGTGTGGCTATATATACATACTACTGTGTGGCTATATATACATACTACTGTGTAGCTATATATACATACGACTGTGGCTATATATACATACTACTGTAGCTATATATACATACTACTGTGTAGCTATATATACATACTACTGTGTGGCTATATATACATACTACTGTGGCTATATATACATACTACTGTGGCTATATATACATACTACTGTGTGGCTATATATACATACTACTGTGTGGCTATATATACATACTACTGTGTGGCTATATATACATACTACTGTGGCTATATATACATACTACTGTGGCTATATATACATACTACTGTAGCTATATATACATACTACTGTAGCTATATATACATACTACTGTGGCTATATATACATACTACTGTGTGGCTATATATACATACTACTGTGTGGCTATATATACATACTACTGTGGCTATATATACATACTACTGTGTGGCTATATATACATACTACTGTAGCTATATATACATACTACTGTGTGGCTATATATACATACTACTGAGGCTATATATACATACTACTGTGTGGCTATATATACATACTACTGTGGCTATATATACATACTACTGTGGCTATATATACATACTACTGTAGCTATATATACATACTACTGTGGCTATATATACATACTACTGTGTGGCTATATATACATACTACTGTGTGGCTATATATACATACTACTGTGGCTATATATACATACTACTGTGGCTATATATACATACTACTGTGTGGCTATATATACATACTACTGTGTGGCTATATATACATACTACTGTAGCTATATATACATACTACTGTGGCTATATATACATACATGTGTAGCTATATATACATACTACTGTGTGGCTATATATACATACTACTGTGGCTATATATACATACTACTGTGGCTATATATACATACTACTGTGTAGCTATATATACATACTACTGTGTGGCTATATATACATACTACTGTGGCTATATATACATACTACTGTAGCTATATATACATACTACTGTAGCTATATATACATACATGTGTGGGCTATATATACATACATGTGTGGGCTATATATACATACATGTGTGGGCTATATATACATACATGTGTGGGCTATATATACATACATGTGTGGGCTATATATATATCTGTTTCTATAACGATATAAAATGGCTATATTCCTCTATGTTCTAGAAATCTCTTCCGCTTGTTTATTCAGTCTTTTCATCTGTGTTAGGCAGAATATATATATATATATATATATATATAGATATAGATAGATAGATAAATATACACGGGTGTGTATGATTGTGTATAGAAGATTATATAAATAGAGGAATTCCAACTTTGTCTGATTTACTCGTTTTATTTACAATCCTTTAAAATATATAATGGTATTATAATGAAATAGTATGGTAGAATATTAAATTCTAAGTGTTAATTGAACAAGTACTTTCATGCTTCCGCAATCTTCAGGTTCATAATATGTGGTGACAGTCAAGTTTGCAATTAGAAATGAGATGATAGGGACTGGGGTCCATATCATTCCACTGTAAAGTGGACGTGGCGGTCCCACGGCAAAAAAGCACCCAGCACTCACTGTAAATGAGGTTGGTGTTGGTGTTAGGAAGGGCATCCAGCTGTAGAAATCAAGCCAGAATCAGTTCCCATCCCACCCTTGCTAGCAGGGAAAAAGCGGACATAAAATTAAATGATGAAATGATATATATATATGTATATGTGTGTATATTCCTAGTTTATGTAAAAATATATATAAACATTAAAAGGTAAATATAGACAAGCAAATCGTTTGTATCTGTTTTAACAATCGTTACTCCATACTTAGAAGGTAAATGGTTTGTTGGAACAATTGTTTTAACATGGGTGGTCCCTTATTAAGAAGTGTGGAGTGAAGTATGATGTGTTTTGTTTAGTTCTGACTGTTAAACTCTAGTCTCTGTTATTCTATAAACTATTGTTTTCCACACTAAACCAATGTATACAGTGTTGTAGCAGACGATAAAGATTGGTTGGCAAAGAAACCTATTTTGGAGGTGGACTGCATTGAAATGAGATAAACATATATATTTCATCATATATGTATGTGTTTATATATATATGTGTGTGTATGTGTATATATATATCATGTGTATAAGTATATATATATATCATGTGTATAAGTATATATATCATGTGTATAAGTATATATATATCATGTGTATAAGTATATACATATATATGTGTATATATATATATATATATATAAGTATATATATATATATATATAAGTATATAAGTATATATATATATGTGTATATATATATATATATATATGTATCATGTGTATAAGTATATATATATGTATATATATCTATGTGTGTGTGTGTGTGTATAAGTATATATATATATATATGTGTATATATATATCATGTATATATATATATATATATATATATATATCGTGTATATGTATATATGTGTGTGTAAGTATATATATGTATGTGTATATATATATATATATATATCATGTGTGTGTGTGTATATAAGTATATATAATATATATGTATGTATATATATATCATGTGTATATGTGTGTGTATGTGTGTAGTGTGTATACATATATATATATATGTGTGTGTGTGTGTGTGTGTGTGTATATGTGCGTGTCTGTGATCTATATACACTGGTCATAGACACACACACACACACACACATATATACATACATATATATATATACACACAACAACACCACCAGCTCTCTCTCTTCAATTCTCCTCTCCCTCCTTCTATGCCTCTTTCTCTCTCTGTTTATGAAGGTACCCGGAAAAGGAACCCGTGCTCCGATTTACGCGAAACTTGTTTTATTCCATTTGTATTCCCATTTCAGGGTCAACCTTCTTTCGAAGTATATTCCCATTATGCGCCCTTTTGGCTGTATTACATTACAGAGAAGCAATAACAGAGTTTTAGTAGTATATAGAGAGATATATAGTAGTATATAGAGAGTATATAGACTGCTAAGATTTTCAAGTTTACAGATTTTTTTTTTCCCTCATCAATGAAGCTTATATATAGCATGGGTTTTTATATGTCCACTTTTCCATGCTTGCATATATATATATTTCTTATTGGCAACATGACCCTCCCTAAGTATAACAATATATATATATATATATATCATCGTCATTTAATATCCATTTTCCATGTTAGCATGGGTTATATATATATATATATATATATATATAACGAAGGAAATGTGGTAAGGAACCGAGTGGACCATAACGCACCAAAGTACTCAATACTTAGGGTAGTAGAGTGAGTAATAGGAACGAGTAGGACCCCGACGGCTGAGCTCAAGCCGTTTCGACGGCAAATTCTGGACCAGAATTTGCCGTCGAAACGGCTTGAGCTCAGCCGTCGGGGTCCTACTCGTTCCTATATATATATATATTGAGAGAGAGAGAAAAAAAGTATGACGGCTTGAGCTCTGCCGTCGGGGTCATATTTTCCCCTACTACCCACTCTACTACCCTAAGTACTGAGTACTCTGGTGCGTTATGATCCATCTGGTTCCTTACCTCAACTCCTTTGTTATATATATGTATGTATGTATGTATGTATGTATGTGTGTGTGTGTGTGTACATATACGTGTGTGTGTGTGTGTGTGTATGTACATATGTATATGTGCATATACGTGTGTGTGTGTATATATATATATATGTATATATATTATATATGTGTGTGTGTGTGTGTGTGTTTATAACCTTCAACCTCAAGAAACATGTTTGTTAAAATTCAATGTTTAATATTCTATTTTCTCTCCAGGTGCTGGTGAATCTGGGAAGAGTACAATTGTAAAACAGATGAAGTAAGTAATATATAATCTTCATATTTATCTCAAACCTTTCCATTATAATTTATATAAAAACCTTCACTATGGTCTGTACAAAGAACTCATTATGAGAAAGTTAGTATTGGATGAGGTACCATGTGGTATCTGATGAGGTGCCATGTGGTATCTGGTGATGTGCCATATAACCTCTTGTGAGGTACCATGTAGCCTCTGGTGAGGTACCATATAGCCTCTGGTGAGGTACCATGTAGCATCTGGTGAGGTACCATGTAGCCTCTGGTGAGGTACCATGTAGCCTCTGGTGAGGTACCATGTAGCCTCTGGTGAGGTACCATGTAGCCTCTGGTGAGGTACCATGTAGCCTCTGGTGAGGTACCATGTGGTATCTGGTGAAGTCCATGTAGTATCTGTTTCAGCTCTGTGTATTCTGAGTTCCAATCATACTCCTTATCACTAAACCTTTCCAATCTGGCCAACCCCAGCTCTAGTTCTATATCACTAAACCAGCCATATCTCTCACCTCTTTCTGGTCAAACCAGCTGTAACCAGCCACTCATACTGATGTTAACGTTTTGTTCTCAAAATAAATATCAAAACCTCATAGACTCAATATGTGAGATAAAGCCTTTACCACGTAAATACAATAGTATATATAATGTGAATGTTAAAGGGTTAAACGGTTCCTAATTTAAATTCAAATCTTCCAACATAATTTTATATAAGAACCATGTTAAGTTGTTACCCTAGTAAAGGAAGGATTAATAATTTTAGTACTCCCTCCCCCCCAAAAAAAATAATTAATTGAAATAAAGTATATATTGGAAATACATTTGTAAAAGGATTAAATTAAAATCTTCCAACATATTTAAATCATATATTAAGTTACTAGCTTAGTAATGAATTAATTAATAATTTTAGTAAGTCCCCTAAAATTCTTCATTAATTAATTGAAATAGATTGTATTTCATTAGAAATACTGCCACGGAAGGTTCAAAACCTCCTGTGATTACTTCTGAGCAGGTAACCTTGGTGAGCTTTGAACTCAGATTGTAAAGGGCCGTAACTCTGTGTCACAAAACCTGTCCAATGCTCTACCGCTTCAGCCAATCTACCACCTACCTTATATATAATTGTTTCTACCTTAGGCACAAGGCCAGCAATTTGAAAGGGGGAGGGGAAAGTCGATTAAATCAACCTCAGTACATTACTGGTACTTTATTTATCGACCTCGCAAGGGTGAAAGGCAAAGCTAAACTTGGCGGGATTTGAACTCAGAATGTAAAGGGCCGTAACTCTTACGCCACAAAGCAAGGTGTCTGACGCTCTACCGATCCTCCGCCCTCATGATCAAGGGACCGTATCGGATATTAAACTGATAAGAACATACTACACATTATATGTTACTGATGTTATTTAACCCCGGGTCAACCTCAATTGTACCAAACCATTCCAAGTGTGGCCTTCCCCAGGGGTTATATCTTGGTCTGCATCAACTGTTTTTGTTTTGCCACATTGTTTAAGACAGTAGGGGGAGGGGGCTCATTTGAGAGAGTTATGGCTGTTATTTCTAGCAAAATGAATGACCACGTAGAAGTCCAGCTTTTATTTATTTATTGTTAATTTGTTGCTGCCTTCCTCTAGGATTGAACTTGTGTCGACAATTATTTCACTGTCCTTTCTTTTGAAATGTCAGAGCAAGAATTCAATTGACTAATAATTTTGCCATTATTAAACTGGTGCCATTTGACATTAAGGAGGGGGGTGGGGGTATGAGAAACACACACACACAGTCACACACTCACACACACACATACATAATTTGCAATTCTCAGTTAATGTGTATGACAGATTGCTTCATATATATATATATATATCAGACAGTCCTATGCGAGCAAGACAACCACTCTTGCCTCAAGTGGGAAAACTCCCGTCCAAACCCATGCAAGCATGGAACACGGACGTTAAACGATGATGATGATGATGATGATGATGATTGTTATACTTTGGGAGGGTCATGTTGCCAATAAGAAACTACTTTGTTCTGTCCTACGCCATCTTGTTTTTTTTGAAAAACAAGATGGCGTAGGACAGAACAAAGGAGAGGCACAAAAACAAAGAAAAGAATCCCCAGTCACTGATGAGGTCACAGAATGTGTGACGAAAGAACTTTGACAATATATAAACAACCATCTGGTTGTGGAACCAACCAAGCAACCGGAAATTTATAAATTTATTATAATAAATTGAAGTGAAAGCAACTGGTGCGTGTGTTTCTTATTGGCAACATGACCCTCCCAAAGTATAACAATATCGGTTTCAACACACGTTTTCACATAAAGAATGTTGCTAAACAAATTCAGAAACGATATATATATATATATATATATATATATATATATATATATATATGGTACTTCACCACCACCAATCCCACCACTGCCACACCATTCACCCTGGCAGCTCCCACTTTGTCACACCAATCTCTCTCCCTCACATGCCACATCCCCCTCTCTTTGCATCTTTCCTTCATTTTAGTCTGTCTTTATTCTACACTCTGAACTGTGTTATTTCTGATGAAGGACATATACCCGACACATTGACTAACTTTCTTTTAACCCTTTAGCATTCACATTACTCTATATTTACTATTGTATTTTCATGGTAAAGGCTTTACCTCACATAATTATCTCCCATAATATCGAAGCTACGAGATTTTGATATTATTTATTTTGAGAACAATATCTCAACATCAGTATGAGTGGCCGATTACGGCTGGTTTGAACAGAAAAAGGTGAGAGAATTCTGGCCAGATACGGCCGGTTTAAATGCTAAAGGGTTAAGCGTTAATTAACTGTCAATGCATCCTCTTGTATGCTTGTTTTTTATATATATATATATATATATAGTTATGTAATAAACATAAGACAATTATTCCATTTACCAAAGGTTTCATGAAGACAGACGAGCACGACACAGACATCTGAACTTCGTGAAACCTTTGGTAAATGGAATAATTGTCTTATGTTGTTTATTACATAACTAAATAGCTCTGTAGCCTACATAGAGCACTCTCCTTTCCTTTACCTTTCCTACGGAAACACTTAATATATGTGTGTGTGTGTGTGTGTGTGCCTGTTAGAATTGTTTTTTAATTAACTAATTTGTTGAATGAAAATATCTTTGTATGTGTGTGCATTTAATTGGGAGTGTGTTTCTAACCCTTTAGCATTTAAACCGGCCGTATCTGGCCAGAATTCTCTCACCTTTTTCTGGTCAAACCAGCCGTAATCGGCTACTCATATATATATATATATATATATATATATATATATATATATATATATATATATATATATATATATATATATAGGAACAAGTAAGACCCCGACGGCTGAGCTCAAGCCGTTTCGACGGCTAATTCCGTCCAGAATTAGCCGTCGAAACGGCTTGAGCTCAGCCGTCGGGGTCTTACTTGTTCCTATTACCCACTCTACTACCCTAAGTATTGAGTACTTTGGTGCGTTATGGTCCACCTGGTTCCTTACCACATTTCCTTCATTATATATATATATATATATATATATATATTTCCATTGGTCTATCCATTGCTGATACTGTCAGTCACAACTCCTGATATAAGATGACTCCTTTAATGTAGGGACTATAGAAAAATACTGTAAAATGGCATTGGAATGATGTGGTGTTAGGATGTGTTAGTAACCCTGTGAAAAAGATGTAGAGAAGGCCCTTCAGTCACTTGAACGATATAACAACCACTTTATGCTGGTGCCATCACCAAATGCACCCAGTACACTCTAAAGTTGTTAGCATTAAGAAGGGTATCCAGCTGTAGAAACCATGCTAAAAATGGAGCATATTGAGCAAGATGTGGCCCAATGAACTATCAAGGAGGACACTTGCTCTTATTAAGTACTGTTTTGGTCTGTAACAAACAGTCGAACCCATGCTAGCAGGGAAAGTGGATGTTAAATGATGATTGAAACATCTCTGTAAGATTTAGTTCCTTCAGTCTTAGAGTTTTAAGTGAGGAAATAGCAGAAACAGTTTTGTTGACTTAAGAAAACATTTTAGAAATCCCAAAATCAAGGAATTAACAACTACTACTACTACTACTGTCATTACAACAACTATTACTACTACTACTACTACTACTACTACTACTACTACTACTACTACTACAACAATAATAATACACCCTAACATTTTTTAACTGTGACTATCTTATTCCACCCATTGAAGAATGTTCTAGTTGGGTTGTGGTGAGTGCTTGAGGTGGTCGTGTTGGTGGTGGGTATTTGAGGTGGTGGTGTTGGTAGAGATATCTGTGGTGTTGGTGGTGGGTGTTTGAGGTGGTGGTGTTGGTGGAGATAGCTGTAGCAGTGACAATGGTGGAGGTGGTGGTGACAGCTGGGGTGGTAGTGGCAACAAAGGGAACAGATTCCACACCCCCTCTATCTACAATACAAGAAAGTCTTTATATTTATCTACAAATCTTTCAGGTGGTTTCTTTGAAAACAGTTAAATAACATCAACACACCACACCTCACCACACTACACTGTACCACACCACACCACTACACACCACACCTCCCAACACACTACACTATACTACTCCACACACACCACATCTCACTACACCACACACTACACTACACAACACCACATCACATCTCACCACACCACCTCTGTACTACACACCTTACTACATCTCACTACAGCACACACTATACTACATCACACTACACTACACTACACGGCACTGCACTGCATTGCACCACACCCAAATATACCCTGCCTCCCCTCCACAGAAACACAAACTATTTTACACATCACCAAGCCTCTTACTATCACACTGCACCTGTGCACAACACCAACATTTATTGCATCTCACTGCACCACACCACACCACACACCTCACCACCTCTACACCACACCATACACCTCACCACACTACACCACACCACACCACCCCACTGCACCTCTCTACACCACATCACCACACCTCTCTACATCACACCACCCCACTGCACCTCTCTACACCACCACTCCACCACACCCCACTGCACCTCTCTACACCACCACTCCACCACACCACACCCCACTGCACCTCTCTACACCACCACTCCACCACACTCCACTGCACCTCTCTACACCACCACACCTCTCTACACCACACCACCACACCACACCACCTCTCCACCACACCACCACACCACTGTAATGACATTAATTCAAATGACAATAGACTGAAATAAAAACATGGAATTCCAGTTGTTTAAATAATCTGTTGAGAGGAAATGAGAAGATTTGGAGTGTGTGTGTGGGGGGGGGGGGTAGTAGTAATGGTGGTGGTGGTGGTGGTGTTGATGATAGCAGTAATGGTGGTGGTGGTGGTGGTGGTGTTGATGATAGCAGTAATGGTGGTGGTGGTGGTGTTGATGATAGCAGTAATGGTGGTGGTGGTGGTGGTGGTGTTGATGATAGCAGTAATGGTGGTGGTGGTGGTGGTGGTGTTGATGATAGCAGTAATGGTGGTGGTGGTGGTGGTGGTGTTGATGATAGCAGTAATGGTGGTGGTGGTGGTGGTGGTGTTGATGATAGCAGTAATGGTGGTGGTGGTGGTGTTGATGATAGCAGTAATGGTGGTGGTGGTGGTGGTGTTGATGATAGCAGTAATGGTGGTGGTGGTGGTGTTGATGATAGCAGTAATGGTGGTGGTGGTGGTGGTGTTGATGATAGCAGTAATGGTGGTGGTGGTGGTGTTGATGATAGCAGTAATGGTGGTGGTGGTGGTGTTGATGATAGCAGTAATGGTGGTGGTGGTGGTGGTGGTGTTGATGATAGCAGTAATGGTGGTGGTGGTGGTGTTGATGATAGCAGTAATGGTGGTGGTGGTGGTGGTGTTGATGATAGCAGTAATGGTGGTGGTGGTGGTGTTGATGATAGCAGTAATGGTGGTGGTGGTGGTGTTGATGATAGCAGTAATGGTGGTGGTGGTGGTGTTATGACATCAGTAATGTGGCATCATCATCATCATCATAGTTGACATTGTTGTCATCATTGTGCGTAGTAACAAAGAAAGAGAGAAGGAAAGTGTGTATGTATATATGTTATATATATGTGTGTGTGTGTGTTATATATGTGTGTATGTAATATATATGTTATATGTGTATGTATATGTTATACATATGTGTATGTATGTATATGTTGTGTGTGTGTGTAGACTGGGTAGAGTGAAACTGCTTAGAAACCCATCAGATGAACTGTTCACTATCACACTTGGTCACCACTAAAACCCATCAGATGGATTGTTCCCTATCACACTTGGTCACCTCCAGTCTCCCTGAGAATTGTGTTATTGGTACATGTGCCTATGGAATGCTCAGCCACTTATGTCATAAATAGGCTGCTCTGTTGATCAAACAACTGGAAGACTCATCATGAAAACATGGCCTAGAGGTTGGGGTGTTGGACTTAGGTTTGCAATGTCATGGGTTCAATTGATGGACAGGTTTCTGCATTGTGTTCTTGAGCAAAATATCTTATTTTATATTGCTCCAGTACACTCAGCTGCAAATGAGTACCAGTAGTATCTACGGGTTTAACACTGCAATGGACTGGTGTCCTGTCTAGGGAGAAGTCTGGTATTCTCTCAGTCACCGAGAAAACTGGGATAAGCATCAACCTCATGAACCTCTGCTTTGGGACAGAAAGGAAAACAATGGACACTATTACCAGCATTTAGACCAGGTCTAACCAAAACAACTGCAATATAGCATATAACCCTGTTGTTCACAATGTTTTCACTACAAAAGACTTCTTTTATTTAACTCTTAACATCTTGTAATGATTTTGCAGAAAATATTTTAAAACAGTTTATTTTAATTCAAATGTTTGTAGTATCTTTACTAATGGACAGATCATTTTTTAAATGTTTAGCGTTTGACTAAAGTTTTTAAATGTTTAATGTGATGTGAACCTGGTGTACAGCATCAGTTGTCCATAGGAAAGTAGTGATTTGTCAATTGACAGACATACGATAGTCACTAAGGTGAGCACGCCTTGCTCAAGTTAGTGTAAATGTGTTTTCACATGCCAACAAGCTCAGACATTCATTCAGTTCTTTCAGAGTGTGTGAAATTTTATATTAAGCACTCTTAGCATTTATTTCTCCTCTGAAATATTTTTGTCTTCTTTCTATTCCAGAATTATCCATGAGAAAGGCTACACTCAAGAAGAATGTCTACAATACAAACCAGTTGTGTACAGCAATATTATGCAATCTATGATGGCTATTATTCGGGCTATGGGCTTGCTGAAAATTAATTTTGGTTCTTTAGAACGAGAGGTAAGTTGATGAAATTGAACATAATCTGGGGCAGCAAATAGGCAGAATTGTTAGAGTATCCGACAAAATACTTTGATATTTCTTCCCTTAGCTTTTTTTACCATGAGTTCAAATCCTGCCTGAGTGTAGTGGGAGTGGACCACACCAGTTGGAATGGTTATTCCATGTCTCAAATCCTGCCTGAGTGTAGCGGGAGTGGACCACACCAGTTGGAATGGTTATTCCATGTCTCAAATCCTGCCTGAGTGTAGCGGGAGTGGACCACACCAGTTGGAATGGTTATTCCATGTCTCAAATCCTGCCTGAGTGTAGTGGGAGTGGACCACACCAGTTGGAATGGTTATTCCATGTCTCAAATCCTGCCTGAGTGTAGTGGGAGTGGACCACACCAGTTGGAATGGTTATTCCATGTCTCAAATCCTGCCTGAGTGTAGTGGGAGTGGACCACACCAGTTGGAATGGTTATTCCATGTCTCAAATCCTGCCTCAGTGTAGTGGGAGTGGACCACACCAGTTGGAATGGTTATTCCATGTCTCAAATCCTGCCTGAGTGTAGTGGGAGTGGACCACACCAGTTGGAATGGTTATTCCATGTCTCAAATCCTGCCTGAGTGTAGTGGGAGTGGACCACACCAGTTGGAATGGTTATTCCATGTCTCAAATCCTGCCTGAGTGTAGCGGGAGTGGACCACACCAGTTGGAATGGTTATTCCATGTCTCAAATCCTGCCTCAGTGTAGTGGGAGTGGACCACACCAGTTGGAATGGTTATTCCATGTCTCAAATCCTGCCTGAGCGTAGCGGGAGTGGACCACACCAGTTGGAATGGTTATTCCATGTCTCAAATCCTGCCTGAGTGTAGTGGGAGTGGACCACACCAGTTGGAATGGTTATTCCATGTCTCAAATCCTGCCTGAGTGTAGTGGGAGTGGACCACACCAGTTGGAATGGTTATTCCATGTCTCAAATCCTGCCTGAGTGTAGTGGGAGTGGACCACACCAGTTGGAATGGTTATTCCATGTCTCAAATCCTGCCTCAGTGTAGTGGGAGTGGACCACACCAGTTGGAATGGTTATTCCATGTCTCAAATCCTGCCTCAGTGTAGTGGGAGTGGACCACACCAGTTGGAATGGTTATTCCATGTCTCAAATCCTGCCTGAGTGTAGTGGGAGTGGACCACACCAGTTGGAATGGTTATTCCATGTCTCAAATCCTGCCTGAGTGTAGTGGGAGTGGACCACACCAGTTGGAATGGTTATTCCATGTCTCAAATCCTGCCTCAGTGTAGTGGGAGTGGACCACACCAGTTGGAATGGTTATTCCATGTCTCAAATCCTGCCTGAGTGTAGTGGGAGTGGACCACACCAGTTGGAATGGTTATTCCATGTCTCAAATCCTGCCTCAGTGTAGTGGGAGTGGACCACACCAGTTGGAATGGTTATTCCATGTCTCAAATCCTGCCTGAGTGTAGTGGGAGTGGACCACACCAGTTGGAATGGTTATTCCATGTCTCAAATCCTGCCTGAGTGTAGCGGGAGTGGACCACACCAGTTGGAATGGTTATTTCAACATGTCTCCTTTTCCATCCTCTGGAACGTTTTCTCCATTCTGTCTACTGGGACCATGAGGCAGCCAGCACATGGGTTCCCCCACACACCATCTGGGACCTCGTCATTAGGATAGCGATGTTATGAAGGTCCTCTTCAGAATAAAACTGTAGTTATGTTGGAATTAGTGCAGTAAGTTGCCATAGTTACAATAAATATAAAGATCCCATAACTCCTTCTGGAGTCGTATATGTATATGTCTCTCAGCTGGAACACATAATATAAATATATATATATATATATACATACATACACGTGTACATATACACAATGCTCCATTGTCACCACCATCATTACAGGGTATTGCCCTCATTTAATGGTAAAAAGAATGAGTGGATATATATATGGAGGCACATGGCTTAGAGCATTGGCCTTGCAATCGAAAGGTTGTGAGTTCAATTCTCAGACCGGGTGATGTGTTGTTTCCTTGAGCAAGACACTTTATTTCACATTGCTCCAGTTTACTCAGCTGTAGAAATGAGATGATAGGGACTGGGGTCCATATCATTCCACTGCAAAGTGGTCGTGTAGGTGCCACGGAATAAAAGCACCCAGCACTCACTGTAAATGAGGTTGGTGTTAGGAAGGGCATCCAGCTGTAGAAATCAAGCCAGAATCAGTTGCTGTCCCACCCTTGCAAGCAGGGAAAAGCGGACGTATGATGATGATGATGATGATGATGATGATATATTACTAACCCATGCTAGCATGGAAAATGGATGTTAAACAATGATGATGATATATATATATATTTAAGTTATTTTGATCAGCTTATTGTCAAACTGGTGGTTCTGGAAGGCACATCATAATGCAACGAATTACTAAAGCACTCAACATTACAGCATATCATCCAGTACAGCCTTCTGCCCCAAATACAAACAATGGGTGCACAAGAGATGTAGTGGGATCTCAGCAGCATCATCATCATTGCCATCACCATCACCATCCCCACCATTATCACCACCATCATCATGTTTACCCTAACCCTGTCAACAATGTTTCATGTGATGTGTCATTACTGTGTCTCTAATTAGTGTCTTTCTAGGTTAATTACTGGAACACATCTTACTCAGCATAGTAACAGATGAATGGCCTTACTAATGCCATCCATAGTTACAGATTATACTGGGTATATATCATTGTGGCACCTGCATCAGAGAGGTTGCCATGTCCTTCACACAAAGAGTCCCCTATACCCTTTGTGACATGATTTCTCTGGCTGGATGCCCTCCCTATCATCAACCATTTTACAGAGTGTACTAGGTGTATTTTATTGTGGTACCAACATTAGACAGGTGGTCATGCCACTGATGTAGTAGAAGAGCCCTGTAGCATTTAAACCGGCCATATCCAGCCACTCATACTGATGTTAAGGTATTGTTCTCAAAATAAATAATATCAAAATCTCATAGATTCAATATTATGTGAGATAAAGCCTTTAACACGAAACTACAATTGTAAATATAGAGTAATGTAAATGCTAAAAGGTTAAATGTTTATGAAAGAGTTAAATTAAAAATCTTAATTGCATTTTTTGTATTTTTTTTTACTTTTCTCCAGAATGACGCCAAAACCCTTTTTGAAATTTCCCAAAATTCTGATGAATGTGACATGACACCTGAATTATCTGCCCTTTACATGCGACTCTGGAGTGACCCTGGTGTAATGTCGTGTGTGGCTCGATCTCGGGAGTATCAGCTCAATGATTCAGCTCAATAGTAAGTTAACCCTAAAGCTCTCTATATACCTATCCCACTTCTGCAACCTTTTCATTTGACATTTTTCTGTTTTGTTTCATTTGTTCTGTCTTCATTACTGTAATTGGTAAAGTAATCTATGATACATTTTAAAAAGATATATATAAACTGCATTACGGCGATATGTATTTTAATAATTGTTTCTACTTTAGGCACAAGGCCAGCAATTACCCAGTGCATTACTGGTACTTTATTTTATCGACCCTGTAATGTATTTTAATAATGTGTTCAGAAAAAATAAAAAGGACAC
This sequence comes from Eledone cirrhosa, assembly GCA_964016885.1. NCBI lineage: Eukaryota > Metazoa > Mollusca > Cephalopoda > Octopoda > Eledonidae > Eledone > Eledone cirrhosa. The sequence continues at coordinate 26,341,371 of OZ024751.1, forward strand.
AGTTTCACAGTCCTTCAATCATTATATAGTAGATGGTTTACTTTGCCTTTCATCCTTACGGGGTCGATAAAATAAAGTACCAGTAATGCACTGGGTAATTGCTGGCCTTGTGCCTAACGTAGAAACAATTATATAGTAGATGGTATTAAGATAACAAAATATTCATACATAAAGTCTTGTAGGAAGGTTTTTACCATATATTTACTTCTATGTAAACCGAGAAATATGTGATAAAAAAAATTTATGATATGGGAGTCGGCTTATATTCAAGGTCAATATTTGTCCGATTTTCAACCCAACTTCAAATTCTATGTAAATGAGTTGCTAAAATATTTTTACTTTGGAAGCAAATATTACCTGACTTTTGTTTTGAAGGTAAATATTTCACGGGTTTCATTTTCTTATTTTGTTATGTTTTGAATGAATTTGGCCTTCAAAACAATGATAAATCAGTAAGATGTCATTATGTAATGGAGTTCTGAAACAATATACTCCAAATGACACTTTAAACATTTTAAATATCAAAATATTAAAACTTCATAAATATATTCTTCACTCATGAGAATTTCTAAAGCACACACCATCTAAACATTGTTGGTTTATACAGGGTTTAGATCTTTGTCCATCTCTCACACATAAAATAGACAGTCAGCTTATATTTGAGTATATACAGTATATATCTCAGGGAAGCAGAGGGGATGAGTTTATAACAAAAACGTTAAAATAGAGAGCTTTGGGTCAGACTTTAGGCCAGTTTCAGGCAGTTTACTATCAAAAGGGTTAAAGTTTTGTTATATTTCTAATGAAAAGCATTGAATATGGGTTTTAAATAATTGTAAGATTGGAGGGATTTACCTAATATAGCTGGGGTTTGAAGGGGAACGAAGGTTCTAACATAAAATTACCATGGAAGATTTCTAGATAAATATAAACATTTTAAAAACAAGCAGTTTGTGTGTGTGTCAGTCTGTATGGGTGTGTGTATGTGTGTCAGTCAGTCTATATGTGTGTGTGTCAGGCTGTAGGTATGTGTGTGTGTCAGTCTGTATGCGTGTGTGTCAGTCTATACGTGTGTGTGTGTGTGTGTGTGAATATATTTAGTTAAAGTAACGTTGGTAGCTGTTATATAAGCCATGAGACTGGCAGGGAGTATTCTAGTTGTAAGTCTATATATGGCTACAGGTTTCTATGTATGTCTGTGTGTCCACGTGTATGAACATATGTGTGAATTGTATACATGTATGTATATATATATGTGGGAGTGGCAATGTCACAGATTGCCTTACACCAAATGTATACAACACAAACACACACATACATGCAAACTTGTACACACACACAGACAAGCTTGTATACATACATACACAGACATCTACATGATGGGCAGGTCACCACCACCTAGTTTAATAAAAACATCAGTTTTATCTGAATTTAGGTTGAGTTAGAATTGGGATAGTCTGAATAGGGTGGCTCTTGTTGGCTCCTTGGCAGCAGCGGTAGAGGGTCGGACGCCATGCTTTGACGCAAAGAGTTACGGCCCTTTACGATCTGAATTCAAATCCCGTCGAGGTTAACTTTGCCTTTAATCCTTACGGGGTCGATAAAATAAAGTACCAGTAATGCACTGAGTAATTGCTGGCCTTGTGCCAAAAGTAGAAACAATTATATATATATATATGTGTGTATACATGTGGCTGTATATATATATATATGTGTGTAAAAGTATGTCAGTATGTAACCCACGCCACCACCATCACTACTACCACCACCACCACTATTACCACCACCACCACTATTACCACCACTACCACCACTTACCACCACCACCACTACCATTACTACCACTACCACTACTACTATTACCATCACCACCACTACCATCACTGGGTGAAGCTGGTAGGTCAGATGAGGGTAGTTGGGAGGCAAGCCAGATGTGAGGGTGGGGGTGATTGGTAATATCGATGGATTGTCACACAATATGCTTTGCGACGTTTAATTACAACTTTCCACATTCTGAGTTCAAACCCCACCAAGGTCAATTTTGCATTTCATCTTTCTGGGGTCAATATGAGGTCCCAGTTTAAGTATTAGGAGCAATAGAACTGACTTTCCTTTTCCCCCAAAATTGTTGACCTCATGGGCAGAAAGATTTATTTTAGTCATTTACGTTGGAACAACTACATTTCATATTTTGTCCATGTTTGTGAAGTGAAGCTGTTAAGATATTTCTGTATTTTCCAGTTACCTAAACGCCTTGGAGAGAATCTCCCAACCTAACTACATACCAAATATTCAGGATGTTTTACGGACTAGAGTGAAAACAACTGGAATTGTAGAGACACATTTTACATTTAAGGAACTACGTTTCAAGTAAGTCTTTCTCTTCTTTCACCCTTATCTAGATCATTGGGGCCTTAATCATTGAAGGCCTACTGAGAATGCTTGCTGTTGCTTAACGAGCTACAGTTCGGGGGCAGGTCTCCCTGCTACAGTTAGGGACCACGTCTCCCTGCCTCAGTTAGGGACCAAATTTGATAAGGTCATCAATATACAAAGAAATAAAAGAATGTTTTACAGCCAGATGGTATCAACCCTTTTCGTCACTTCTTACAACATGCAGAGATACAATGTACCTATTCTAAAAGCTCTCTCTCTCTCTCTCTGTCCCTCACTCTCACTGCCACTATCTATCTCTCCAGAATGTTCGATGTTGGAGGTCAAAGATCCGAGAGGAAGAAGTGGATCCACTGTTTTGAAGGAGTCACAGCTATAATATTTATTGTGGCCATGAGTGAATATGACTTGATGTTGGCTGAGGACCAAGAAATGGTGAGTTTATCACATAACACACTGTGACATGACACTACAACTCACAACACAATGAAGCTACAACTCTATTACACACAATACACAACACTATAACTATATAACTCACAACATATGAGACATAACACTCTTATAGTATTATCTGACAGGATTTCACATGTTAAGGACCCACAACTGTGGAGTTTATATCAGACATTGTGTTGACAACTTTCAATGGCTCTGTTTAAATAAATTTTCTTTTATTATATCAAATATTTTAACATCTCTGGTAGGACATTTCTTTTTAGATGTTATTTCAGTGAAGTATTATAATAGGAAATAATAGTAATAACATGTGAGGAATGTGTTGTTCCCACCTACTTCCACCTCCTCCACACCCTTGCTGTTAATGTCCTCAGTAAATCATTCATTTAATAACATTAAAAAAACAAGGGATGAGTCCATGTGGAAAATCATATATACATACATATATATATACACACACACGCACGCGTGTATATATATATATACATACACACGCACGCGTGTGTATATATATATATATATATATATATATATACATACATACACACGCACGCGTGTGTATATATATATATATATATATATATATATATATATATATACATACATACACACGCACGCGTGTGTATATATATATATATATATATATATATATATATACATACATACACACGCACGCGTGTGTATATATATATATATATATATATATATATATACGCGTGTATATATATATATATATATATATATATATATACGCGTGTATATATATATATATATATATACGCGTGTATATATATATATATATATATATATATATATACATACGCGTGTATATATATAAAGATATAAATGGACCAAAGAAAGATTAGTATCATCTGGAAGAGACACCATCCCTCAACTTTCTCTCTTTCGACAATAAAATACATTCTGTTGAAGCAACTACATGGTGGAACAGACATTTAAACATTAAACACACACATATACATATATACACACACACACACTATTAGGTTTGCTTAATATTTATCATTTATTTCATGGTGTCAACATTTTCATTGTACTCTTTATGACTTGGTGTCTGTCACAGTTGTACTGTAGTCCCTGTCACAGTTGTACTGTAGTCAATGACAATATTGACATGACAAATTAAATGTTAAATGCGTTTTAACTGTTAACCTTCTGCACCAGCTGTAACTGTATTGTAAAGACATTAAGAGACACAAGACACTATGACACCATCATATTACTCTCTAAAATGCTCGGTTAGCATTGTCATATTGAAAAGATTCCAGACTAATACTACAAGTCAAGTTTTCACAACTATCTGTCCACTAGTGAAGATACTTTAAACATTTGAATTAAATCTTTTCTGCTAGATTATTACAGGCTTGAGTGGGGTTAATGGTGAAAATGACTGTAATAGTTAAATAATTAATGTTACATTTGAATTGAAAATTGATTTTAACTTCTTTTTTAAATTATTAATTTTTCTCTGCTCTTCTCCTTGAAACCAGAACCGAATGATGGAAAGTATGAAATTATTTGATTCAATCTGTAACAATAAATGGTTTCTGGAAACTTCTATTATGCTCTTCCTAAACAAGAAAGATTTATTTGAAGAAAAAATCAGAAACTCTCCCCTCACAAGTTGCTTCCCGGAGTACGAAGGTAAATATTGTCTTCCTTCTGTAACTAATTGTATTTTGTAATTTACTATGGTGAGTCTTTGATAGTTTAGTCTTGTATTTGTTTACATTTATTTTGGCAATGGATAGGGTTATGTAAGAATATATATCTTTCCCCACACCTGCCGTCAGCCAATCTCTATATAACCTCTCCTTGTCCCCTTCCCCTGACACCTGTGGATTGGTAGAACATTGGGCCACATTCTTCACGGCCTAGTTACATCCCTTTACATTCCGAGTTCAAATTCTACCAAGATTAGCTTTCATCCTTACCGTACCAGTAACACACTAAGGTCGATTTAATTGACTTAACTCTTCCTTTCAAGAAACTATTATTATAAAGTTCAAATCCCGCCGAGGTTAACTTTGCCTTTCATCCTTTTGGGGTCGATAAAATAAAGTACCAGTAATACACTGAGTAATTGCTGGCCTTGTGCCAAAAGTAGAAACAATTATTATAAAGATAGGGGATTATCAGAATCGTGTTGGACAAGATGCTTTGCAGCATCTGTACCAGATCTTTACATTCTGAGCTCTTTAATCTTTACAGGGTCAATAAAATAAAGTACCAGTATCACACTGGGGTAGATTTAATTGACTTATTCCTTCCCTTCAAATTGCTGATCTTTTGCCTAAATCAGAAACAATATTTAGGCCAGAATAAGTAGAGCACCAAACAAATACTAAGTGTTTCAGTTCTTTATATTCTGGGTTCAAATCTTGCCAAAAATCAACTGTCTCCAAATTGCTGGCCTTGTGCCTAAATTAGAAACAATTATCATTGTTTATCATCTTCTAATATCTCCACCAGGTGGCAACAACTATGAAGAGTCTGCGGCTTATATACAACTCCAGTTTGAAAACTTAAACAAAAGAAAAGATGTGAAAGAGATTTACACACACTTCACCTGTGCCACAGATACTAACAATGTGCAGTTTGTCTTTGATGTGGTCACTGATGTTATAATCAAGAATAATCTTAAAGACTGTGGTCTCTTTTAAGGTTAGTATCAAACATGTTATCTTTAAAGCAATTTTTAAATCTATTCTCTTTTACTGCTTTCTCTATATATACACACATACGCGTGTGATGACAATGAAAAGTTCCATCACACACCCCAATATAGAATTCAGAATATTGCTGGACCTTATGATCACAATCCAAATACTCAAAGCCTCACCTCTCTCCCCATGTTCTTGTAACACTTTTGAAAAGAGTTATTTTTGCTAAAATATACCGGGTTAAACCAGCTTTCTTTTAAGTTACAATACTTCTCCAACTTATTTCTGAGATGGTCGTTGGGATAGAGTCCTCAAACACTCCTTCCAGCTGGATCCCTAAGACCAGCCAAGCTCATGGATGTTATCCAACCATCTTGCTTGGAGTCTACTGCCGCTTGTAAAATCTTTCCTGAGACATTCTAACCACATGCCCGTGGTATCGGAGCTGTGAAAACTCTACCTGGAGTGACTCTCTGGTCTCCGAGTTACACACTCTATTGAGTAACATTACTCCAAATACCCTTCGAAGGAACCCCATTTTGGCTGCTTTTATTCATTATCTTTCGGTCATTACCCAAGATTAACAGAAAAACCACGCTTTGAATTGGGTGGTTTTTCTGCTAGTATGTGTAGTGTGTATATTGATATTATACGCAGGTATATATGCATGTAGATATGATAAATCAAATAAAATCGTAATTGACAATATAAACAGAAATTGAAGAGAGACTGTGTTACACTGTCTTCTGTAACGTAATCCATGATACATTAAAAGACGATATTATATATAAACTGCATTAGGAGAAAATTAGTGACGGAAATATATGAATGTTTATTTAAGCGATCGCCAACCGGAAGTGTTGACATTTGAAAATTTTAAAGAAGTGACTCTATAAATAAATAAAATATTTAATGAACAGCCACAAAATTTAGTAGATAAATTATGTAATATTCATTCATTATTTATTCAAAGTAATGATTGTGGATTGGCAGTATCGGTAGAGGGTCGGACGCCATGCTTTGCAGCATAGTTATGTCCCTTTGCGATCTGAGTTCAAATCCTGCCGAGGTTGACTTTATTTTATCGACCCCGTAAGGCTGAAAGGCAAAGTACCAGTAATGCACTGGGTAATTGCTGGCCTTGTGCCTAAAGTAGAAACAATTATTTATTCAAAGTAATCCAACTTATTTTACTAATGGGATAAAAAATTATAAACTATACAGTCCTGCGCTTCTTACTTTATTATAGTTTAGATTCATGTCCATGGGTAAGGGTTGGCACAAATTGAAGATAGAGAGTTTGGCTTTTATGCCTACCTCCCTTCTGATTACTGAACACGGACCACAGATACTTGAACTTCTCCACAAGCCTCTCAGTTTTTGCAGCACTTGGCATCAAACCTATCAAGTGCAAATTATCTGTTCAGATAAATAACATCATGCCGACTGATCTTACACCTGCCAGTCGTGATACCACTTCCAACCCTGCCTTGCATGTCAATCCTGTTCATGTAAATAATGAATAGGAGAGGTGACTGTACACACCCTTGGCTGAGTTCGACTCCCACATTGAATGGTTTCCATTCAGCACCATTTAGTTGGTTGTATTATATATTTGGTATTTAAACTGGCCAGAATTCTCTCACTTCTTTCTATTCAAATTGGCTACTCATAGTGATAAGGTATAAATATTAAAATACAACAGTAAATATAGAGTTATGTAAATGTTAAAGGGTCAGGGGTTTTGCATTTTGTTCTCAGTTATTTCCTGTTCTGTTTTTCAGTTGGTGTCCGTTGCTAAGTATTTGTCCAGCCTGGTTTCTATAAGTAACCCATGGATACTACCACCACAATTACTTCTGCTGCTATTACATAGAGAAAGAGGACTTAAGAACTTTTCTACAAACACACAAATGTGTGTTTGTGTGTATATATATATACACACACACAAATATATATTTTGCTTTTTTTTTTTCCTTACCAGTTAAAACATCCAACATAAGACATTGTATCATCATCATCATCATCATCATCACTTTTTGTCGCACTCATCTTTTTTTTTTTATCATCTAAAACCCCCCAAAAAAGACAAAAGGGAAACCACCAACAATTTCACTGTGCTCCTCCTTTCTGCTGTTCCTTTAATTTGAATTGCCTCTGAATGACTTTAATATTATTATTATTTTTAAATGATATAAACCCTCCATGCCCCCGTATTACTGCGTTTGTCTTTGTACTGTCCCTCCTCTCCCCAATGTCTTGGGTCCGTGTGGCCAATAAAACAAATTATTATTATTATTATTGTTGTTATTATTTTATTGCATTATTGAGCATATATATATATCACACACACACATTAATATTATTATATTTTAGTTACATATAAATATTTCGTAGAAAACAATAATAATTTCAATATTTTGCATATTTTTGTTTGTGTTTGTACCAAGACACAGCAATTAACGGTTTCTGATTTTATATCTTTGAAACTTCCTGCCATTTGTATGTTCCAGAATAAACATAGTCAAAAGATTTAGCAAGGACATCATATTCGGGAGGACCACGACTGGAAAAAAAAAAAAATACAATAAATACACCTTCACAACCCTTTATATGGGGTTCTAAACTAAATCAATATTTAATCAGAGTTCCACATAACTCCCAAATTCTTCCATTTATAGAGGGTTTTTTAGGTGTATGATGGCATCAACACTAAACAAGTTATGTCCTTCATTGAAAAATCTCTTTATAAAATGTTGGGTTATCTCACCTGCCAAATATATATCGAAGTGGCTTGATTTTCGATGAATCAATCTCGTCAAGTAAAGGTGTAAAGATGCGCCAAGCTTCATATAATTCATCAGAACGTACAAAGTTCATCTGAGAACCAGCGAAGACATCAATAAGGAGACGTTCGTAGGCATCGGGAAACTTGGCATCCTGAAATTAGAACAAAATAAAAACCCACTCATATATATATATACATCCATTTCACATACAACATTTGCAGTGTACCTCACTGGTTCATAGTATGGTACCACTGGAATGTCTTTCATTGATAATGGCAGTGACCATCATAGTGATATTAAATGATACAAGTGTTAAGGCCATTCCTCCACTCCCTCCTAAAATAGGGTTTAGCCTTGCTAGAACAATGACAGGCTCTGTACTTTGTTGCAAAGGACCCCAGGCTAAGTTTTATACCCAGATGACCTTGCTCTTTCCAGCCCTATTAGTTGCCTTTTCCAACATGCAGGGATACATCATCATCATCATTGTTTTTACGTCCACTCTTCCATGCTAGCATGGGTTGGCTGGGATAATTCGAGACATTTTACAGTTGGATGTCCATGTCCCTCCTAAAGATAACTTGCCTCACATGTAGGAGGAATAAAGTGTAACTATTCTAAACTGGATACACAGCTGTAGTCGGATAAGAACCACAATAAAGAATGGTTTCTGATTTAGGCACAAGGCCAGCAATTTTGGGGGAGTGGGAAAGTAGATTAAATCGACCCTAGTGCGTGACTGGTACTTTATTTTATCGACCATGTAAGGATGAAAGGCAAAGCTGACCTTGGCACAATTTGAAATCAGAACGTAACGGGCCATAACTCCACGCTGCAAAGTATGTTGTCTGGTGCTCTACTAAGACAGAAATTCAGTAAAAAGTATAAGCAAAACCTTCAAATAACAAAAGTTTGTCAACTGACCATAAATCTATTTTCAAAGGTTAAGTCAAGTTCACTCTCTTCACAGTTAAACGACATTCCAGGTAGTTTGGTCATCACCTTCATATAGATGGCTTCTTTTGGCTGCACACGGAACACAAGTTCATTCCTCTTAATTTTACCAGGGGTGAAGATGTCAGATGGAACAGATTTAAACTGGATCCGGATCTCAGCTTTACGTTCATTGAGAGCTGGAATAAAGGGAGGGTAGGATGTGTGAGAATAGGGGTGGAGATTGAGGGAGAAGAGACTGGATGAAGATGGAGTGGGAGTATAGTCAGGGTGGAGATGAGGCTGAATGTGTGAAGGTTAACACTGAGAAAAGAAGCAGATCCTGACAAATATTTCATTTTTTTTTATGAGTTACTGACCCCTACAAATATTAACTACAGCCCCACACATCATGAACTACTTACCTTTCCAACAATACAGACATCTTAATGAAACACTGAACTGCTTACCTTTACCACACCTGAGGATAAAAGGTACACCTTTCCAACGTTTATTCTCTACAAATAATACAGCAGCAGCAAATGTGGGAGTCACAGAATCTATAATAATAATAACAATAATAATAACAACTGCATCTAATTTCAGCAAAAGAAAAATTTAGGGTAAGTGTAAAGTTGATTAAATCAATCCAGTATTTCACTGTCGTTTTAACTTCAGAAGCATGAAAGAGACAAAGATGACCTTGATGGCATTTGAACTCAGGAAATACCAATAACAATCTGTTCAACACTTTCACTAAGCTGTCACCACTGACACCATACATACATACGTAGTGAACAGATTGTTATCGGTATATCCTGAGTTCAAATGCCATCAAGGTATGTATGTACGTACATACATAGATAGATAGATAGATACACATACAAAGCAGGCTACTAAATTTCACTCTGAAGTGACTTCTTTAAAAGAACTAAAACTTTGTAAAACTTAGTCATTTTTTACCGAAAGTGGAATGGAAAGTAAACAAATAATTGAAACAGTCTGAACAGAGAAAATCCAAAGGTCAAATATATCACAAAATGGTTTTAAAATAATTATTGGAAAATAGTTAAGATAGATAATTCTTGTATAAATAATTCCAAGGAAAATAACTCTTACATAACTTATTCTAAGGGAGATAACTTATCGTTGAATTTCAATTTACTTTTAAAAATCTCTGGATATCATTATGCATAAAGTTGCCCCTAATTTTATTATGGAAAAGCAGTTATTTTAATGTGTTTGTGTTTAAATTTAAAACCTTCCGTTATCATTATAAGTAAAAATATTCTCTTAAGTTCAAAGCGCCAGCTTAATAATAAGAAAAATATATTACTAAATTAATTAAAAATTATAATATATTTTTTATTTATGGAATATATCAGTTTAATAGAAAAGGAAGCAAGAGAGAAAAAGGAAAAGTTGTAGTCTGTTTTATTAGAAATAAGGTAATGAGAAGATTAAAGGGGTTATATTTCTCTAAAAACCTTCCACCATAATTTTACGTAAGAAAATTCAAACAATTATGTTCCAAACACCAGCTTAATAATGAGAATCGTTTTTATTATTTTCAAAATTAATTTATAATCATAGACAATATATTTCTTAGAACTTCTGTCTCAGAGAACTGTTGATGGTGAATATATTATACTTACTACTAGGCACAGTGGGATCATCAAGGTAACCCATTGAGCTGTCGCCCTCAGCTTCAGGATTTCCAACATACTGACCAAGTACAACATTCTTCATTTCAGGAGGTTGAATACACTTGAGTACGTTCACCTGTTAATGAGAATATTGTAGCAAATATCATAGCAAACCTTCTGAAAACTTCACATACACACACAAACGCACATATATATATATATAAATACCTTCTCATTTCTGATATCTTTAGCACTTGTACTGGAAGGCTGCTCCATGGCCACAATTGACAGTAACTGAAGTAGATGATTCTGCATTACATCCCTGAAATATAGCAAAAATTTCCTTTGTTAAGTTTATATTAAAGAGTTACTGTGGTAACATCATACTGTGCTAACTGCTACATCACATCCCCCAAATACTCAAGCATATATCCTCAGCAGATCCTTGCTAAAGTGCTGAAGTACATCATACATGTGATAAGCACAGCAAAAGTAAAACCCATAGTAGAAGAATCTCCAACATTTTATATGACAGGAGGCAGAAAATAATGGCCTGAAACAGCTGTGCCATACATGGCATGGGTATCGAGTTTTCTGGGTGGTGCGAACAACTGAATGTACAGCAGACATCCCAGGATCAGCAAAACACCAAGAAATCTTCAGAAAGAGTGGTTTGAGGTTGGATATAATACTCCATTCCAGTTCATCAAAACAGCTGATTTTAATTGAACTTACCATACCATTTGAAAGTAGATTAGAGGATGCACATGTATTCAAGACCAAAAAATATGCCAGTTTGAAGGTTGCCAAGTTCCAAGTCAAAGTTCTCACCGTAAAGGTTGGCGTGAGAGGCTTTGTGGGAAAATAAGCCTACAATCTCACAAAACAACTCAATCTCTGGGAAGACAAGGACCTTAAGACAATATCAGAGGCAGTGGAATAGAGATCCAGCTAGGGACTACGCTGTTTACATCATAAACCCTGATATACACCAACATATCCCCTCACGAGGTCCTTATTAAGGACTGTATTGAGTACTTAGTAACACCATAGACACTACAGCACATCCCTATCAAATGTACCAACAGTTTCAATCACTGGGTTCTTAAAAATAAGGGAATCCAGCCATGACACAGCCTCAAAATATTCCATTTAACCCAATGCTATCATAAGAAAGCAGACATTAAAATAATGATGATGATGATACTACATCAACAACAAGTGTTTTAAGGCTAAAGAAGGGGTTAGCCATGTGAGGCCTATAAAAGGTTTCCTACCCATAAGGGAGTCCTTTTGGGGGGGTAAAGTTTTGCAGGTGGATACCCTTTCTGCTGCTAATCCCTTTATTTGCCTCTTATGTATTGATGACAATAATGGGTTCTGATGTAGACACAAGGCCAACATTATTAGGGGAGGGGAAAATCGATTAAATCAACCCCAGTGCATTACTGGTACTTTATTTTATCGACGGCCCCGTAAGGCAAAGTTAACTTTGACGGAATTTGAAGTCAGGATATAAAGGGTCATAACTCTATGCAACAAAGCATATTGTCTGACTCTACCGATTCTGCCAATCCACCGATTAGTAGTAGTAATAATAATTGTTTCTACTTTAGGCACAAGGCCAGCAATTACCCAGTGCATTACTGGTACTTTATTTTATCGACCCCGTAAGGATGAAAGGCAAAGTCAACCTCGGCAGGATTTGAACTCAGATCGTAAAGGGACGTAACTATGCTGGAAAGCATGGCGTCCGACCCTCCACCGACACTGCCAATCCACTAGTAGTAATAATAATAATATACAGACACAAACCTGATCATTCCTGATTGGTCAAAATATCCACCTCTGCCCTGAGTTCCTATTGGTTCCTTGAAACTGATCACCACGGAGGCAATGTGATTGCTATTCCAGATTGGATTAAAGATCAGGTTGCCAAATCTAGAAATAAATAAATTAATTAATCTTAAAATTAATTATAAGATAACTGGAGAATCAAAAAATATAATGCTGCTGCTGCTGCTGGTAGTGGTAGTGGTAGTAGTAGTAGTAGTAGTAATTTACCTGAAGATCATAAGGTTCTGTACCATTTCCTTGCCCAAATAATGGTCAATTCTGTAGATCTGTTCTTCATGAAACATTTCAGAGATATGTGCACTGAGAGTTGTGTAGGAGTTCAAGTCACGGCCAAATGGCTTCTCAATAATCACCCTTGTCCATCTCGACCTACAAACACAATTAGGAACCTGTGAGAGTGACCTGTTAGAAATAGCAGCCAAATCTCCTTCCTTCATATCACACACTAGTGTCTTATATATATATATATATATAATATATACATATATATATATAATATATACATATATATATATATATGAAACCATGAGAGAGGCCTCTATATGGTAGTTAAATCTGTTAGAAATAGCAGCCAAATCTCCCTGAAATCACCCCTTATTGTCTTATCTATGTATGAGGGTGGGCTAAAAAATTCATAGGCTGACTATGAAGGAGTGATGCTAAAGCTGTGAAATCTTGCATGCATTAATTTCAACTCATCCTATTAATAACTGCATTGTTTTGTTCCAGGTAAACTGATATCTGACTGTTCAAAGAAGACTTTAAAAGTAACTAGTAAATAGACAAAATTTGGCATTGTGGTGTTATCACCAGCAGAAAAAGGGGTTAACCCCAAAGGACATTGATGCTGACATGGTTACAACATTAAGGGGTGACACTCCAGCTTCATCAACAGTGCAAAAGTTGACAGTTGAATTTAGGAAGGTTTCTACTTGGTGGGTGCCACGTCTTCTGACATCTAATTAAAAGCACACCAGGTTGATCACATCAAGGGAAAATCTGACATTGTTTGAGGCAGATCCAGCTGGTTTCCTTGAACATTTCCTAACCCAGAATGAGTGTTGGAGTCATCACTTTGAGCCAGGGACAATACAAAACACCCCACCTCACCTGCTCCAAAGAAGGCCAAGGTCATTTCATCTGCAGGGAAGATGATGGCCTCAGTTTTGGGAATGCAAAAGGCATTGTGTTCATTGACATTCTTCAACCTAGGCCAGCATAGAAAATGATGATGAATACTCAAAGCTAGATCAGATAGTATCCTGTCCAACTCTAAGAATTACATCGATTCACTGCTCCTGGAATGGAAGTTTATTTTCTTGATCCCAAAAGGATAAAAGACAAAGTTGACCATGATTGGGATTTGAACTCAGGTATTTAATCAGATCCTCTAATGACTCAGCCAATTTGCTACCTTCTTCTTCACCTATTTATTCCTGAGGGGGTCATGGGAGCAGAGACCTCAAACAGTCCTTCCAGCAGGTCCTGTCAGAAGCAACCATCTCCATCTGGTCCAGCTGGATCTCCAAGCGTGACCAGCCAAGCTCATGGATGTTATCCAACCATCTTGCTCAGGGTCTACCTCTGGGTCTCCTACCTGTTGGATTTGCCTGTAAGATCTGCCCAGTGATTCTTTCCTGAGACATTCTATCCCCGTACCCATAGTATCGGGGCTGTGATCTCTCAATTCAGAGAAGTAGCAGCTCTACCTCGAGTGACTCTCTCATCTCTCATCTATACACTTTATTGAGCAATGTTACTCCAAAGAATTTGCTACCTACGTTTATAAAATGAGGTAAAAACATAACCAACACTCACTTATCAGCCATGCAGACATCCTTGATCTGTGCTGTCACAGGTTCAAATATGTTGGGAGGCAGTGCCAGGTAGAAGATACGGTTACATTTTCCTTTTGATTCTAACAAAGTGTTTAATTTTTGGAAATCTTCCTTGCTGTCGTAGTTCCCAGACATGTACTCATTGATCTTGAAGAAATCTTGCAGGAGATCCATCTCGGTACTCTTCACCTGTGCAAGAAAAATATTTTTTAAATCACAGCTTATTCATCATCATCATCATCATCGTTTAACGTCCATCTTCCACGCTAGCATGGGTTAGATGGTTTTGTTCCATTTGGTGGTGGCTTCTGGGATGTGTGATTGTGGGGGGGGGGGGGGGGATACCGTCCCAATAGGAGTAACAAGAACTGCCAGAGAGGACTGGTCCGGGGTTGTAGTAGTAGTATGCCAGTGGATTGGCAGAATTGGTAGAGTGTCGGGCAACATGCTTTGTGGCATATTGTGTTTACACACCCCTCCTGCTGCTGCAGCCCAATCCCTCCCCTACTCACTACACCCAACCCTTCCTCCCCCCAATGCCATCCCTCCCCTACTCACTACACCCAACCTTTCCTCCCCCCCAATGCCATCCCTCTCCTACTCACTACACCCAGCTCTTCCTCCCCTACTCACTACACCCAACCCTTCCTCCCCCCAATGCCATCCCTCCCCTACTCACTACACCCAACCCTGCACCAGAACATTAATGGCAAGGATCTCTCCAGTTTCAGGGGTGAGGGGCTGTCAAGTCATGGGCACTGTCCCTTCCCCCAAAAAGTTGTTAAATTCCACTAAACTGGGGGAGAAAAAAGGGAAAGGAGGAAATGAAGTGGAGGGGAAGGGAGGTGACAAAAAACAACAGAAGACTAAACAACAACAACAACACTTACCTTCATATAGGGCTGTACCTTCTTGAAAATCTCAGACATTTCTAATTTACTGCGAGAAAAGCCAACAAAATATGTTTGAGGTGGCAGCAACTGATCCCTGAAGAGACACCTGTTGACAGGAACATGTAGAAACATCTAATGAGAAATATGTTTTGTCTATATCATGTATGTATAATTAAATTCTCATTCCTCAGACCCTTGTAATGACTATTCCATGTTGCCTTGGCATCAGTGTCAGCAAGCGTACCATTGTTATCCCAGACTTCTTCCCACAACATCACTATTTTCCCTGACACACTGCCTCGCGATCCTGAACACCTCACCTCTTCGTCATATGTATGTGGGTGTTGTGCGAGTGTGTGTGATCTGTGTTTGTGTATATGTGTGTGCGGTCTGTGTTTGTATATGTGTGTGCATGTGCATTGACAGGAATATACAGAAGTGGTAAGGATTAGAGAATAGATTTAACTATCTGTCATACATGTTTAATTAAACCAGGAGTTTGTAAAGGAGACCGATGAAGCTATTCATAGGACCTGTAATGCTGTTTTCTCTTCTAAAGCTGGGAAAATGGACTTCAAACATTTGTAGTTGTGTTGATATATATGTTTTAATTAAATCGTCTGTGTATCAACTAAAAGATTTCATACGAGGAAGGACATCCAGCTGCAAAACACTGTCTCAAAAAGAAACCCCTGATGTGTATAAAGCCTGTAACGGAGTCGATAAGGCTAACTCCTTTAAATTTCTCCTCCTCCCCTTATTCCTGGGAGGGTCATGGGGGTGGAGTCCTCAAACACTCCATCCAGTAGGTCCTGTCAGAAGCAACCGTTTCCATCTGATCTGGCTGGATCCATAAACGAGACCAGCTGAGCTCAAAGATGTTATCCAACGATTTTGCTAGGACCCCTGGGGTCGCCTGCTCGTTGGTTTTGCTTGTAAAATCTATCCAGCGATTCTTTCCTGAGACATTCTAATTATATGTCATTAAATTTAATTAAGATAAAATATGTTTGATGTAGCAGTAACTGGTTCTTGAAATCCCTATTAACAGGAATGTAAGGAAATGGTGATAACTAAAGAACACCTGGCCTTGAGGGGGTCAAGTCTTTTGTTTGAGGATTCCTTCCACCCAGCAGCCACAGAATAGGTGATGGGAAAATAAGAAAAGATAAAATATGCTTCAGGTGGTAATAAACTGGTCCCTAATGAGACACCAGCTTCAGGTGATAATAAACTGGTCCCTAGAGACCAGCTTCAGATGATAATAAACTGGTCCCTAATGGGACACCAGCTTCAGGTGATAATAAACTGGACCCTAGAGAGACACCAGTTGAAAGAGTTTAGAAACAGGTGAAAAATAAAGATTTGATGTGAACAGGTGATGTAGGTTTAACTAAATGACAGGTGTTCCATAATTGTTTCTACTTTAGGCACAAGGCCAGCAAGTTACCCAGTGCATTACTGGTACTTTATTTTATCAACCCCGTAAGAATGAATGGCAAAGTTAACCTCGGCGGGATATGAACTCAGAACATAAAGAGCCATAACTCTATGCTGCAAAGCATGGTATCTGATGCTCTGCCGATCCTGCCAATCCACTCCCCTCACAATTTTAATAATGAGAAACTTATATGACTAAATCCCTTCAGATTCTCAATTATTTGAAAGATTATATAAAAAGATCATAGAGTATTTTTCATTATATGGTAATATAAGAATATAATTCTTCTGGGGTAAATAGATACAAAGTAACATACTTACCATAGTGTTGGGTAAATCTTCTTTCTTGCCAAATCTCCCTGAAAGTAAATGAGAAAGTTTTACACGAAATTGGTCAGAATTTAGTTACATACACACACACACACACACACACACACACACACACATATATAAGCAAAGGGATATTTAATTTGGTGGTAATTCAACAAATATATATATTTATAACTGATTAGAAGAACTCTACAGATTTTCTGGAGTATAATATCAATGATATTAATAAATGGAAACTATATTTATAGAACCATATTTATTCTATTATATATATTTCAAGGGTACCAAAACTTTGGTACACACTCATCAGATAAAATATAAAGTTTGTTATATAAATATTGACATATCCAGGAATGAGACCTTAACGGTTCCAGTTTTACCTGGATAGTATCAGAGGGTGCTCTGAAAGTGTAGTAGCCAGAGTTAGAACGGGATGGAAAAAGTTCAGAGAACTAATACCACTGTTGGTCACAAGGGGTTTTTCTCTAAAAGTGAAAGTCAGATTGTATGATGCTTGTATACGAACGGCAATATTACATGGTAGTGAGACCAGGGCGTTGTGTGCTGAAGACTTGCGTAGATTAGAAAGAAATGAAGGTTGCATGCTCTGATGGATGTGTAATAGTAATGTATAAAAAAAGTGCAGAGCAATGAAAATTGATGGAAGCTACAAAGTGGGTAGACCCTGAAAAACCTAGGACGAGATGATAAAAACTGACCTTGCTCACTTACACCTCTTTAA
Organism: Eledone cirrhosa; assembly: GCA_964016885.1. Lineage (NCBI taxonomy): Eukaryota > Metazoa > Mollusca > Cephalopoda > Octopoda > Eledonidae > Eledone > Eledone cirrhosa. Next base: position 26,359,373 of record OZ024751.1, read on the forward strand.
GACACCGACACTGGATCGCTATGCAGTTATACTGAAAACCTGCCTTCCCTTACATACAAACTTAAACCTACAGTCAGTAGGCACCTCTTAACCCAATATACACCCCACTCCACAACCTCCTACTCCATCCTCCCATTTCCGTCCACTGTAAAGTGGTCGTGTAGGTGACATGTCAAAATGCACCCAGTCCACGCTGTAAAGTGGTCGTGTAGGTGACATGTCAAAATGCACCCAGTCCACGCTGTAAAGTGGTCGTGTAGGTGACATGTCAAAATGCACCCAGTCCACACTGTAAGGTGGTCGTGTAGATGACACGGTAAAAAGACTCCCAGTCCACACTGTAAGGTGGTCGTGTAGGTGACATGTCAAAATGCACCCAGTCCACACTGTAAGGTGGTCGTGTAGGTGACACGGTAAAAAGACTACCAGTCCACACTGTAAATGTGGTTGGTGTTAGGAAGGGCATCCAGCCGTAGAAAACCTGCCAGAACAGTTCTGTACAAGCGAGACACGGTCTCCCGACCAATCTTGCCTCAAGTGGGACAAAACCGTTCAACCCATGCTAGCGTTGAAGATGGACGTTAAACAATGAGATATATACATATATATAAATATATATATATATATATATATATATATATATATATATATATATATATATGTATACAGGAGATCCCCATACAGGCAATATTAGAATGCTGATGAAGTGCGTATACATTTTTGGGGACACCCTGTATATATATATATATATATATATATATATATATATATATATATACATACACTATTGGTCATATATCCGAGATGGTAGTGTTGCTACACACATATATAAATATATAGTATTGGTCATATATATGGGACAGTGGTACCGCTACACACAGACACACACCACACTATATATAGTATTGGTCATATATCTGGGAGCGATGGTGGTGCTGCTACACACAGAGACACACACACACACACACACACACACACACACACACACACACACACACACACACATTCACCCACACACATGCTTACAGTATAGGTCACATATCTAGAGCAGCATTACTGCTACTCAAACATCTCACACACTACACCTCTCCTCACACACACACTACACCTCAACTCACACACACACACACTAGACATTACACCTCACCTCCCACACTACACCTCACACACACTACACCTCACACACACTACATCTCACATGCTACAACTCCAAATATTCACCATTCAATAGTCTCCTCCTTTTTCTACTACAACCACTACTACAACAGCCTCTGCTCTTCTCATTCAGCAGCTTATTTCACAATTTAATGAAGTTCCAAGATTATGTCATAGACAGACACCAATCCATTTCCTTAGTCTGTTCCTTTATTAACCTTGAAAAGATGGTAAAGTTGACCTTAGCAGGATTTGAACTGAGAACACGGAGAGCTAAACCACATCCTGCAAGGGATTCTATCAGAGTTTCTAATGACCTGACTACCCAGTCACCTCCCTCTCTAACCAACCACTTTACATATATATAAACTTGTCAAATCGGACCAAGGAAACAATGTTTCCATTGGTCTTTCCGTTGCTGATACTATCTACCAGTCGCAACACCTGGCAGAAAGAGTAATGTGAAATAAAGTCTCTTGCTCAAGGACATAATGCATCACCCAGACCAGAAATTACATTTGCAACCTCATGATTGCAAATGTAATTCTCTAATCACTAAGCCACACACCTTGAGAGAGAGGGGGAGAGAGGGAGAGAGAGAGGGAGTGAGTGAGTAAGCATGACTATAGTTTGCTATTTGACCTTTCTTCATTCATTCCTTAGCAAAGGGTAGGGACGCGGGGGGGGGGGGGGGGGGGGGGGCAGAAATTGTGGCAACACAAAAATGAGTTACTCAAGTTTCTATCCAAAGGTCAGGGTGTGTTCATATCCGAGTGTGGTTATGTGTATAAGTGGATATGTGTGTGTATGCCATTGTGTGTGTGTGTGTGTGTATGTGTGTGTGTGTCTGGTTATACATGTGTGTGAGTATTGTGTCTGTGTGTGCGTGTCTATGCATATCACTGACAACTGCATGTGTGGATCATGTGTGCCAACAGGTCAACAGTGTCTATTAATTCTTAATGTCTTAAACACCAACTAAGACCTACCTTACACATTAAGATCTATCTTAAACTGCAACTAAGACCTAGCTAAAACACCAATTAACACCTACCTTAAACTGCAACTATGACCCACTAAGACCTATCTTCAACAAAGACCCATCTTAAACTCCAACAAAGACCCATCTTATTGCCTCACAAGGTACTCTATGATGGTTATAAAATGTGTCATGATACTCTCAAGCCTAATCTCTGCTTTAGCTGGGAAAAATATCCTTAACTGGATTTTGTGACCATATTTCAATTAATTGATAAAAAAGTTTTAGGGATTTACTAAAATTATTTATTTTATTATGCTGTGAGATTTTAATTTATATAGGAAGCCTTTAAAACGGGTGCCTTTGTTTCATAGAACCAGAGTCAGTTTTAAGTAGTATCACTAGGGTTAAAATACAAGTTGTTGTTCAACGAGGTACTTCACTGCGAGTTTGAATTCAGGACCTGCTGCTACTGCTGAGAAAGATACTTCATTGTGAGTGACTCAAGACCTGTGTTGTTGTTAAGAGAGATACTTCACTGAGTTTAAACTCAATACATTTAACGACTGAACCATATCAGTAATTATTGATCTGAGGCATAATCAATAATTAAAATATACAAATAACAACAAAGATACTATGACTCGTTAAGACTGAGTATCCACTGAGGACTAATCTATATTTACATGATGTTTTTTAATTAGTGATGATGGCTTTTGGGACAAATTAAGCGTTTTTACTTTCAACTGTTACGAAGCAACATATAGAAGTTATACTGGTTTCTTAGATCAGGTCAAAGTGGGGAGTAGGGTAAGGTGTGGGTGGTGGAGTGTGGAGTATGGTGGGATGGGGTGGTGGGTGTGGGGTAAAGGGTGTGGTGTGTGATAATTGGTGTGGTGTATTGATGGTGGTGGTGGGTGGTGTGTGGTAATTGGTGTAGTGGTGTGGTGATGAGATAAAGGGTGGTGTGTGGTAAATGGTGTGGAGTAGAGGCGGTGTGGTGTAGAGGTGGTGGTGGTGGGTGGTGTGGTGTAGTGGTGAACCTGAAGCCATATAGTTGAGAAAGGAATTTCTTAAAATAGAGTAGTGATAGAGTATAGATAGAGTATAGATAGAGTAGAGATAGAGTATAGATAGAGTAGAGATAGAGTAGAGATAGAGTAGAGATAGTAGAGATAGTAGAGCTAGGATATAGACAGAATATACATACAATAAAGATACAACACAAATATAATATAAATACAACTGTGATAGAATATAGATATAATATATGTACCCATAACTCTTGATAGAGTCACAGGTGTGCCATAGTGACATAAAGTGTGTTTTGGGTATTTTATACCCAGTGAATCCCATCTGTTCTCCATGACTGAGCACAAGTGATTTCTGAGAGAGAGAGAGGAAGAATCAACCCCAGTACTTGACTGGTACTTTTTTATCAACGTTGAAAGGATGAAAGGTAAAGTTGACCTGGGTGAGATTTGAACTGAGAGAGAGCAGGGTTTCAGCCCGACATTGTGAGGTGAACAGCTCTGACAGAGATTATAATAGAAATATCATGTTACATCCTTTAAAACCTCCATGCTTCCCGAAATTCGCCAACACTACACCTAATGTTCCCCCTCCACACACATACACACATGTATATCATGACTCATACACTATTCACTTCCCTGACATTTGTATATTATTCTATGTACTATACATGCACGTTTGATGAGTTGTAGTGCACCTGAGCACTTTACACAATAATTTCATTATTATTATTTTTTTTTATTACATAAGTCTTAACATTTTGGCATGATTTAGCAGAAATTATCTGAAAACTGGTTATAATATGTTTACTGAAGGATTGATATGAACATTAGCAGTAAATAAAAGTCTAGTATTGTTGGTGGTGATGATGGTGGTAGTGGTGGAGGTGGTGGTGGTGGTGCTAGTGGTTGTTGTGGTGGTGGTGGTAGTAGAGTGGTATTTTGGGTTTCCTAACTTGTCTTACAAGTCTGGCAACAACAAAGATTCTCTCTAACACAGAAGAATTCCCATTCTAGAAACATAACAGTGTTTAAGTTTCAGTTGACAACTTTCCTGCCACTAGAGGGCAGACCAAAACAGATTGTCATTGGACCTCCGCAGTTGACTGTTGAACTTTCTTGCTACTAGGAGGTATACCATGATGGTGGTGGTGGTGGTGGTGGTGGTGGTAATGGTAGTGGTGGGGTGGTGGTGGTGATAGTGGTGATGATGGAGATGGTGGTGATAGTGGTGGTGGTAGTGATAGTGGTGGGGTGGTGGTAGTGATGATAGTGGTGATGGTGATGATGGTGGTAGTGGTGGTGGTCGTGATAGTGGTGGTGATGATGATGGAGATGGTGGTGGTAGTGGTGGTGGTAGTGGTGGTAGTGATAGAGGTGGTAGTGATAGTGGCGGTGGTGATGATGGAGATGGTGGTGATAGTGGTGGTGGTGATGATGGAGATGGTGGTGGTAGTGGTGGTGGTAGTGATAGTGGGGGGGGGGGGTAGTGGTGGTGGTAGTGATAGGGGGGGGGGGGTAGTGGTGGTGATGGTGATGATGGTGGTAGTGGTGGTGGTAGTGATAGTGATAGTGGTGGTGGTAGTGGTGGTAGTGGTAGTAGTGATAGTGGTGGTGATGAAGGTGGTGGTGGTTGTGGTGGTGATGATGATGGTGATGTATGAAGAAAGCTGAACTAATTAATTTAATTGATTGCATATAATCAATGTACAGGTGTGTATCCACCTGTACACACCTGTGAACACCAGGTAATCCAACATCTAGATGAGTTGTGAGTCGATGTAATCATCAATTTTATGCCCATCCTTCCATGATTCTGTGGATTATGTCGGAATAAATGATAGGATATAGGTTTGGTAGATCAGAGCTGGCCTAGGGCTAAACAGTATCAGACAGACACATTAGATAATGTAGTCCTAGATACACTATGTCTGAATAAAAGACAAGTTAGAGTTCAAACGTCTTTGATCATCCATCTGATGGATCAGGTCAGACCTGGGGCTTAACAACAACAAGGAAGGGCACATTAGATAATGTAGTCCTAGATACACTATGTCTGAATAAAACCATTATTTGTATAAGGATGAGAAAGCAGGAAGTGAAAACAAGTGAAAAATCAGGATTAAGAAACACTAACAGGACGTAATGTCAACCAATGAAATTAGTGTTTCCTGGTGTAAAACTCTCACAACTTGATGATGGATGAGCAGATGAGATGACCAGAGGAGATTGTGGACGACCAGATGAGATTGTGGACGACCAGATGAGATGACCAGAGGAGATTGTGGATGACCAGATGAGATTGTGGACGACCAGATGAGATGACCAGAGGAGATTGTGGACAACCAGATGAGATGACCAGATGAGATTGTGGACGACGAGATGATGAATAACCAAGCAAGACAGTGAACCACCAGATGTCACTCTTGATATGGCTGTAGGATATTAATCCCTTTTGTCAACGTATTTCTAATAAAATAAGCTTTTTCAATTAATGAAGAATTTTGAAGGATTTACTAAAATTATTAATTATTTCATTATTAAGAGAGTAACTTAACATGGTCCTGATATATTAAAATCTTTCAAGATAATTTTATAAATAGGAACCCTTTAAAATGGGTGTGTTTTTTTGTTTCATAGAATCAAAAGATGATTTAGTCTAAGTTGGCATCAAAAGGATTAAGGAATCTGACTTGCTTCAAGTACTAATTCTTTTATTCTGTGATTTCTCTATCAGATCTACAAAACCTCAGTTTTACATATATGGTGCATTGTAAATGCTGTATGTAAAATGGAAGTGTGATTTATACAAGTGTGTAAAGTGTTGTGTAAGCAACACAACAAAAAATACACAGCTGTAAATGTGGTTGGCGTCCAGCCATAGAAACGAAGCCAAATCAGTTCTGTGCGAGGGAATCACGGACCCCAACTTGATCTCTAACAAAGGGACAGCCCATCCTACCCATTCTAGCGTGGAAGAAGGACATTAAATGATGATGATGATGATGATATACATATCACCATCATCATCGTTTAACATCCATCTTCCACGCTAGCATGGGTTAGACGGTTTTGTTCTATTTGATGCGGAATTGGTCGGGAGACCGTGTCTCGCTCAGACGGAAGTGTATATATATATATTTTTATATATAGTATGCCCACAGTACTGGTACCATTACAAAAAGCACTCAGTCGACACTGTAAGGTGACAGTACTGGTACCACTACAAAAAGCACTCAGTCCACCCTATAAGGTGACAGTACTGGTACCACTATAAAAAGCACTCAGTCCACCCTGTAAGGTGACAGTACTGGTACCACTACAAAAAGCACTCAGTCCACCCTATAAGGTGACAGTACTGGTACCACTACAAAAAGCACTCAGTCCACCCTGTAAGGTGACAGTACTGGTACCACTATAAAAAGCACTCAGTCCACACTGTAAGGTGACAGTACTGGTACCACTATAAAAAGCACTCAGTCCACACTGTAAGGTGACAGTACTGGTACCACTATAAAAAGCACTCAGTCCACACTGTAAGGTGACAGTACTGGTACCACTATAAAAAGCACTCAGTCCACCCTGTAAGGTGACAGTACTGGTCTGTCACCAGTTGTCCGTCTGTCTCCTGATGTCCTAGAGACAAGATTTAAGTAGATTAGAGTCTCTGGGATTAGAGGCTCACATGACAAATGTCTCCTTGTGTTCACTGTCTCCTATCTTATATCTGGGACAACCAAGTATATGTGTGTGTGAGTGTGCATGTTTGTGTGAGAGTATGTATATGTGAGTGTGTGGGAGAGTGTGTGTGTGTGTATGTGTCTGTGTGTGTGTGAGAGTGAGAGTATGTATATATGTGTATGTGTGTGTATATGTGTGTGAGAGTATGTATTTATGTGTGAGTGTGTATATGTATGTATGTGTGTGTGTGTGTGAGAGTGAGAGTATGTATATGTGTGTGTGTGTGTGTAAGTGTGTATATGTCTGTGTGTGTGAGAGTGTAAATGTTTGTGTCTGAATATATATATGTGTGAGAGAGTATATATATATATATATATATATATATATATATATATATATGTGTGTGTGTGTGTGAGAGTATATATATATATGTGTGTGTCTGTGTGAATACACAAACACACACACACCTACACACATTCATCCTCATAATAAATTTGTCCCACTTTCATGATATAATGAAATACCAACAATTATTTCATGCAATGCTCCACTAATTCTTTCTATAAACCACCCCATCTTCAACCTCATCACATGTCAACTATATTGTTCTAACCCTTTACATAAGGAGTTCAAATCCTAGTGAGAGTCCGAGCTGATAAATACCATTCATATATAGGGGTTTACTTGATAGACCTATGTGTGTGTGTGTATGTGTGTGTATATATATATAGAGATAGATAATGAAGGAGGTGTAGTAAGGAACCAGATGGACCATAACGCACCAGAAATAGCTGTCAAAACGGCTTGAGCTCTGCCGTCGGGATCAAACATTTTCCTATGTAGATAGATAGAGAGAGAGAGAGAGATGTTCATAGCAAGGAAGATCAACTTTGTTTACAACTATATATATATATATATATATATATATATATATATATATATATATATATATAGTAAAACCTACTCCAGCCAGTAGGCATCTCTAACAAAATACACCCCGTCCCACCACCCCCACCCCCACCCGATCCACACCACCCCGTTCTATGTAAAGTTATGTTGGTGCCGCGCCATCGAGGCCGAAACAAATGAGATCGTGTAGGTGTCACGACAAAAAAACACACAGTCCACGCTGTAATGTGGCCGTGTAGGCAACACGGTAAAAACCTCCCAGACCCACACTGTAAATGTGGTTGGTGTTAGGAAGGGCATCCAACTGTAGAAAACCTGCCAGACAGTCCTATGCGAGCAAGACAATCACTCTTGCCTCAAGTGGGACTACCCCCGTCCAAACCATGCAAGCGTGGAACACGGACGTTAAACGTTGATGATGATGATGATGATGATGATACACACACACACAGATGTGATCATAATATGTAAGGTCTCCTTTGTTTCCAACTATTCAAGTGTCTAAATATGTTTCTACATGTCCTGTCTGTGATAGATTATCTATACTCAATAAAATATTGATGAGAGTGGTGGTGGTGGTGTAATGGTGATGGTGGTGGTGGTGATGGTGGTAGGCATGGTGTGGTGGTGGAGTAATGGCGTGGTGTGCTGTATGTGGTGGCATTGTTGTTGATGTTGTTGGTGGTGGTATGGTGTAATGGTGTGATATGGTGGTATGGTGATATGGTGTAGTGGTGAGGTGTGGTGTGGTGTGGTGTATGCAGTGGTGGTGTAGTAGTGTGGTGGTATGGTGGAGTGATGTGGTGTGCTGTAAGCAGTAGTGGTGTAGATGTCAACACCTGACCATAAAATCTACAATAAACAACAGTTGTTTGTGTCACAAAGCAGGCCCCATTGAATTATGGGTACACTCCATCGAATGGACTTCTAAACAGTTTCTGTCTACCAAATGTCATACTCTGCTTAGGTGAAGCCAGGCTGTGGCAAATGACCCTTTCCCAAGAGACATATAATGGGATTGAACCCAGGACCTTAGGATTGTGAAGTATCTTTCTTAAACTCTAATATTGAAAGAGGGTTTTATGTGGAAAAAAAACCAGTCAGACAATAACCTTAATGAATACTCAATACATAGGAGCAGAGGATATGGTTTATTTTTCTAAGATAAAAAAAAAATGATAGTGACTTCGAAGTTTTGGCTTCATCAGCCTCAAATTAACAAAAGTTTAAAATATAAATTTTATAGAATATTTACTAACATTAATTTCCAAGAAAAGAAAGGACATTTTTCTTTTTATGTTAGTGTTTGTACCATATATGTGTGTGTGTGTGTGTGTGTGTGTGTGTGTGTGTGTTAAATACCCAGTTACACATTGTAGAGCTAGCCTAAGGTGTTAGATACTGAGGTACACATTGTAGAGCTAGCCTAGGGTGTTAGATACTGAGGTACACATTGTAGAGCTAGCCTAGGGTGTTAGATACTGAGGTACACATTGTAGAGCTAGCCTAAGGTGTTAGATACTGAGGTACACATTGTAGAGCTAGCCTAGGGTGTTAGATACTGAGGTACACATTGTAGAGCTAGCCTAGGGTGTTAGATACTGAGGTATACATTGTAGAGCTAGCCTAGGGTGTTAGATACTGAGGTACACATTGTAGAGCTAGCCTAGGGTGTTAGATACTGAGGTACACATTGTAGAGCTAGCCTAGGGTGTTAGATACTGAGGTACACATTGTAGAGCTAGCCTAGGGTGTTAGATACTGAGGTACACATTGTAGAGCTAGCCTAGGGTGTTAGATACTGAGGTACACATT
>OZ024751.1:26373945-26421445 GCA_964016885.1 Eledone cirrhosa
CAACACCAGTCGTGACCATCACGTCAGAGTTATCTACTGGACGACATTATCTTAATCCCGCCGAAGTTAACTTTGCCTTTCATCCTCACGGGGTCGATGAAATAAAGTACCAGTAATGCACTGGTTAATTGCTGGCCTTGTGCCAAAAGTAGAAACAATTATCTCATATATATACCTCCCCTCTCTCTCATGTCAAGGAGGGATTTGAAAGAAATGGTGCTATTGTTTTTAGCAAACAGGTCAAGTGAACCGACGAATGCATTGAGTGAATGTCTTTAAAAAAAGGCATTAGATGATTCAGTCGTGGCATAGGGTAATCATTAAATAAAGCGGCGTAATTAAAAATGGAACATGCAGAAATGGTGAACGTAATGTATATATATATATATATATATATATATATATATATATATATATAAACACAAAATTCTAACATAGTTGATATGTTTTGATTCATTATTTGAATATATGTATGTGTGTTTTCCCAAATAAACAGCAATATCTCTCCTTTGTTTTTTGTACATAAGCGTGAATTTTTTTAAACCCTCTCCATTTCTTTTGTTACTATATAAAAGTGCATCTTTACATATATATTTGCATTTGAAAGCATAAAAAGTTTCACTTTGCGAAACATTTCAAATGATATTTCAGTTTCAATTTATTAAAGATCAAAATTTCATTACAAATATAAACATTTATATACAAAAATGTAGTGAGGTGGGATTTTAAAAATCCAGAAAAATGAAACTTATTCGTTTCGGTGATTCACAAAAGCTAAATTGTTGATTTTTGTTTTTCTATATATTTTCTTCATTTTGCTGGTTTCATTTTTATTTACGCCGCTTTTCTTCACTTTTGCCCTCTGTGATTATGTATTGTCTTTTTCCTACATCTATTTTATACCGATAAACAATGATTAGAAAAAAACATAACTGGGCACTACTATGGTATTAGCTGTCAGAAGTGAAAGTTTCGACAACCTTCTCAATCGTAAACATTGTTTATTTCCGTATTACCACGCGTTATTTTAATAAAGCATATCGATGTAAGTGGAGTTACTTAAATGAAAATATAGGTGGCTCTTAAAAGGGCCAAATTAGAAAACAAATTTAAGTTAATTAGAAAACAAGTCATGGTTATCAAATAAATTGGATTTAATCATTTATATTTTCAGTCATGGTTATAAATTTCATGTATAGAGTTGGTGAAAAAAATTTGATAACCATATATTTGTTTTCTAATTTGGCCCTTTTAAGGGCCACCTATATTTTCATTTAAGTTAACTCCACTGTTGGTGAAAATGACTTGTTTTCTACATTGATAACCATGACTATGAAAATATAAATGATTAAATCCAATTTATTTGATAACCATGACTTGTTTTCTAATTAACTTAAATTTGTTTTCTAATTTGGCCCTTTTAAGGGCCACCTATATTTTCATTTAAGTAACTCCACTTACATCGATATGCTTTATTAAAATAACGCGTGGTAATACGGAAATAAACAATGTTTACGATTGAGAAGGTTGACGAAACTTTCACTTCTGACAGCTAATAGCATGGTAGTGCCCATAACTGCTTCAAAGTCGCACATTTCTTGCTTGATAATAGATAATTGGTTTGGTGTTCCATTTTATCGATCCCTAGAACAATAAAAGACAAAGTAAAACCCTTGGGGAATTTGAAATCAGGACATAAAGAGATGAACGGCACACGCGAATGATTTTATTAACCAGTCAATTACCACTACTATCACCATCCATGTGTAATGGATAATTTATAATGAAGATACATATATAAATGAGATAATTATATATGTATTTATGTAGCTAAACTGTATGTGTACCCTCCACAATATTGAAATGATATGGGTGAGTAAGGGCTGATGTATCACCGGTAACGGAAAAGGAACGAAACGAGACAAGTCAGCTGCAGACAAGCGAGATATATATATATATATTTATATGTCATATATTCATATAAAAATAAAGCGAAAGAAAGATATATATTCATGGCACACCTAGTAAAGAAAAAAGACAATATTTCTACCTTGTTTCCTTTTCTTTATTATTTCTTTGTCTAGGTGTGAACGGAAAGAAGCCAGTACGGTAATACGAACCAGTTTCCCCGGTTAAACAAACGTCCGGCCAGATATATTGTTATTGAAAATCTCTCATATTTATAACTTTTTGTCAAGGATTTACGATTAAAAATATTCTTAAGGTTTCTTTTTTATTTATTTGTTTGTTTTTCGTATTATCATTTATTTCCTTGCTAGTCGTTTTATCTTTATGAAAGTTATTGAGGGATTAAGTTACACGTTTATAACTAACATTTACATTCATTCATAATCCTCCAAATCAACAATACGTCCATCACGAGGAGGAGTAGTAGTAGTAGTGGTGGTAGTAGTAGTAGTAGTAGTGGTGGTGGTAGTAGTAGTAGTAGTGGTGGTGGTGGTAGTAGTGGTGGTGGTGGTGGTGGTAAACTCGTATCATCAATAATCATTTTTTTATCAAGTATAGATAAAAATATTTTCTATAACCTGTAATATATATCGTAACTGACCCCTCACTTCCTGTCCCTAGCCCCACGCTATATATATATATAGTTAACAGCCAGTCAGACAGTAACAGGGGATAAACCAACTTCTCTTTTAGCAGCTAGAACCACCAAACTACCATGGAAGAGAGAGAGAGAGAGCGCAAGAGATAAACGAAAATGTGAATTTTTAAATATATGTAAACTATGTTTTCTAATATCCTCTTCTAATTAATATACACCTTAATTTTATTAGATACTTTTTAACATATTTCCTGTAGCATGAAGTAGCCGAAATACTTATCGGCTGAAACCGGTACTATAAATTAATTTTTTTTAAATATATTTTTCTGTGAAATTTCCATGAGAAATTCCTATTAGCATTTTCTACTTTTTTTCCTATTTTCTTAATATATATATCAACCCCATAACCATATATATTCTGAAACTACATTGCCCAGGCTACTTGGATAAGTATATTTCATTTTAATCAAAGGGTTCTCCGGAGGCACGAACCCCCGCTGGAAATGTTTTCCCTTTGATTTATATGAAATTTAAACCATAGGTAAATGACAAGATACGCAAGACATTTTCCACAACGATAAGACAAATTGTCATTCAAGTACTGGTATCGAAGTGATTACCCCCCCCCCCCCCCTCTTTAGAATTGCTGGCCTTGTGCCTACATTAATCACCTGGCCTTATACTTAAATTCAAAACCATTGTCATTATTTAATCATTTTGTAAACTAATTAATTTATAATTTAAATTGTCTTTGTGAGTGTGTGTATGTGTGTGTGTGTTTGTATGTGTGTGTTGCCTATTATACATTCAACAAATGCTAAGAGAACTCTATATTCACACACAAAAAAACAAACTATTATAGTTCTTTATAATGGAATAACACATTCAAGGGAGCCGGACGGCTGACAATGAAAGTTCTATAATTGTTGGCAGTTCAACTTACTGAGGTGTCAGGTGATACTCGTGAGGATGCTTGGCTATTTCAGCATCTTAGTCTCGCTATCACTAATGGTAGTTTTATTTACATATAAACAATTTATATAATAAATATGATTTACAAAAGAAACAAATCAACAGGAATTAATCAGAGAAAAATATAAGAAAATAAAAGCGAGAGTAAATATAGTGATTTGCATAAAAGATATTGATGCCAAATCACTATCGGAATTACCATGGGTGATAGCGAGGCTAAGACACTGGAATAGCCAAGCACCTCACGATCATCACCTGATACTTCAGTAAAACCAAAAACCAGATGATAGCGGGACTAAGGCACTGAAATAGCCAAGCACTGTCACGTTCATCACCTGGTACTTCTGTAAGACAAACTGCAAACAATGACAAGAACCTCGTTACCATCAACTCAGATTCTCTGGTTTTATTTATTTATTTGTACTATTTATGTTTTTCTTCCGGAAAAAATCATAAACGTTATATAAATCTATGCGGTGGATTAGCAGTATTGGTAGAGGGTCGGATGCCATGCTTTGACGCATAGAGTTACGGCCCTTTCCATTCTGAGTTCAAATCCCGCCGAGGTTAACTTTGCCTTTCATCCTTACGGGGTCGATAAAATAAAGTACCAGTAATGCACTGGGTAATTGTTGGCCTTGTGCCAAACGTAGAAACAGTTATATAAATCTAATATATTAATATAGCTGGTTATTTTCTCTTAACTTTCCCGCGAAGCTATCACGAACATTTCCGAGTGACGAGAATGGCGAGCATTAACGGAAACAGAGAAAGAAAAAAAAAAAAAAGAATTATTTGTTTAACAATAGTTTTGTGTTAAATATGTTGATATATTTACAAAATTTACGAAAAAAATAGTTTTATATAGATAAATAAAAACAAATAATTTATATTTAAGCATATTTCCCATGATGCTGTTGGTCACTGCTCAAAACAAACCAACAGTAGCAATGGACCCAAACCGTTCTAATGTGTGTAAGTCTTTGATAACAGATTTAGCTATGGGGAGTAGCATGGAAGAAGAAAGGGAAGAGAAAAGTGATCCGGTGACTGGAGTAGAAAAGAGGGTTGCCAATATTCACAACATACACGACATTACCAAAGAATTAACTTCCGATAGACCTGGAGATAGCGGCGAGATTCGAACGTCGGTCACCTCTACTGGAGACAAAATACATGTAACCACAACTACCACAACTACCACAATTACCACCGCTACTACCGTTAACACCACCCCTACCACCACTACAACAACTACAACTACTACTACCAACAAAGACCACAATAACACTACCAGTGACAATAACAACAGTAACAACGCTCCATTTAGTCCCAATAATGACGATATTCTACCCCACAAACCACCAGGTTTCCTTCCAACAACGCCCTTCCCTTCCGACTTTACAAATGACCCGATACTGCCCACTGTACTAGGAAGTTCGGATGTGATTTTGCCACAGACATCAGCTTCTTCTACTTCGTCTAAAGACAATGATAATAAGGACAGCAGCAACAACACTCATGATGATTCCGAGAAGACTACGGACAGCAATGCCCCGGGGAATAATTCTTCTAGTCAATCTGGAAGTAGTTCTGATGCCAACTGTGCTGCTTCAACGTCCAAGACTGGTGCCACATCGAGTAACGATAACAAAACCGATGAGAAATCGGATCCGTCTGATGAGAAACACAAACTGGAGAATGGCGACGATGCAGATAGTAGTCTGGCGAAACAGAAGAAAGAGAAACACGAAGAACGGTTAAAAATGCAGTGAGTATAATGATTTCTTTAGAATGAATTCTTTTAGACTTAACTTTGGTTGGTAGATGTAACCCATTGTCCAGTCTAACACCAATACCTGGCCAGTGGGTGCCTTTAATAGTGTCCACTCTGTTGCAAGTATTTGAACCAGGTTTTTAGTTTAAGGATATCTTCCCCTCCCCTTCCACATTTCTCAGTGACCCTAATAAGTATCATTGGAGATTGTCGTTTCCTCCCTGGCTAAACTAGAAAAATGAAAGAAAAAAATATAGGAGCCCTTATCTCACGTTTAACATAAGCTGTAATTTGGCAGCTCAATTCGTAGGGTAGCAATTATTTCTGCCGAAAGAATACGATCACAAATACAAACGGCCAAAATGGGGTTCTTTTGGAATTAAGTTACCCAGTAGAGTGTGTCTCTTGGAGATCGGTGGGTCGTTCCAAATAGAGTTGCTACTTCTTCAGATTGATAGATCACAACTTCAATAGGTACTATGGACGTGTGGTTAGAATGTCTCAGGAAAGAATCCCTGGACAGATTTTAAGGGCAAAGCCAGCCAACAGGACACAAAACAGTAGACCATGTACAAAACGGTTGGGCAAAGAAGAAGAGAAGAGAAATGCATCGTACATGAGTGACATGTAGTTGTTAAAGGTGTGAATGGGGTTGGAACATTAGCTATGACAGAAAGGGAGGGCAGCACACTTGGCCCTTTTCAGGACTTTCCAAGATTGTTAAGAGGAAGAGATGAAGTTATCCTCAGATGGTTGGGTCATGTGTTGAAGAAGGATGAAAGAGACTAGGTGTTAGGAGTGATGGAAACTAATGTGAAAGGAAGTAGAGGAGGGGGGAGACCAAGGAGGAGATGGTTAAAGATCATTGATGAGGAAATGAAAGTCAGGTGGTTGGTAAGTGTTGTGCAGATGACAGGAAAAACAATGAAGTTTATCTTAATCCAGCATGGTTACTCTCTGCTTTAGCAGGGAAAATAGCCTTAAGATGTGTGTTGTTTGTTGTTTATCTTATCTTAAATATTTCTACATATTTCTTATTATTTCCTTCTTCAGAGTTCTGGTGTCCAATTTCTCTGAGGAACAATTAAACCGTTATGAGATGTACAGGAGAGCAGCTTTCCCTAAAGCTGCTATCAAAAGAGTAAGTAAGATTAACCACTGGGCCAAATACCTTCCACTATATATATATCATAGGGGTTTACTGCCCTATAGTAAAAGCTCAACTGTAGGGCAGAAAACCCTTATAATATTTACACTCTACTTTTCGTAAGTATAAAGTACTAAGTCGAATAATAGTCTTACTGGTCTGAACTAGTAACACCTCACCTATATATATGACTGGTCTTAATTAGTAACATCTCACCTACATATATTGTCATCATGATCACTGTTGGTAGATCTAGAGAAAGCCTTTGACAGGGTCCCATGCTCTATAATCTGGTGATCACTAGGTATAGACAAATGGCTTGTGAGGGCTGTAAAAGCCATGTATAGAGGAGCAACCAGCAGAGTGAGAGTTGGAAATGAGTAGGGATGAATCTGAAGTGCAGGTGGGAATCCACCAGGGAACAGTTCTCCATTTTTATTTATCATTGTACTTCAGACCATCACTGAGGAGTTTAAAATTAACACTCCATGGTAGCTCCTATATGCTGAGAACCTAATCCTCATAGATGAATCCATAGGAGAGTTAGAAACAAAATTTCAAGCACAGAAGAAGAACCTAGAATTGAAAGGCCTAAAAGTAAATTTAGTGAAGATGGTCTTAATAAATAGTAAAGAAGACAGGAAAGTAGCCGTACTCAATATGTCAGAAAGGAGTGGGTAGAAATTCCATAAGGTGCACACAATGTAAAGTATGGATGCACAAAAGATGTGGGATTGCAGGTAGATTAATGGAAAAGATAGACTTTATATGCAGCAGATGCTCAGGGGAAATAAGCACAAAGAACACAGGTGAAATAGATTCCCTTAGCTGCCAGGGGAACTCTTTAGAAGTCATGGGCAGTTGTTGCTACCTAGGTGATCAAAATAGTAGTGGAGGAGAATGCACTGGAAGTGTGATAGCTTAGATAAGAACAGACTGGAAGAAGTTTAGAGATCTATTACTACTGCTAACAACAAAATGATTCTCTCAGAGTGAAAGGTAGACTGTGTGAGAACTGCAATGTTACATGGCAGTGAAACAGGGGCCTTGGCTACAGAAGACCTGTAGAGGTTAGAAAGAAACGAGTCAAGTATACTCCAATGGATGTGTAATATTAGTATGCATGAGCGACATTGCTTAGGGAAAAACTTGGCATAAGATTAATTGTAGTGTACAAGCGAGAAGACTGTTGGTATGGCCATGTGATGTGGAAGATGACATCTGTATAAAGAAATACAGTCTTGCTCAAACGGAATGCTTCTGGCTTGGTTTCTATGGCTGGATGCCCTTCCTAACACTAACCATATTTACAGCTTTTTATCATGGCACCAAAACAACCAACTGATAGGTTGGGCTGGGTACTTCTTTCATCATGTCATCAGCATGACCACCTTATAGTGCTGTTGCCATGGTAAAATGGACCCAGTCCACTCTGTAAAGTGGTATTGCTGGTATGACAGCACAGCCAGTTCATGCTGTTAGGCGGTTGGTGTTAGGAAGTGTATCAAACTTTAAAACCTTGCCAGTTATGAGCAACATGGGGTTATCTGACTGGTCATGCTTTAGATAACCCATCCAACAATTTATCCTCCAGGAACTCAACAAAAATTATTAAAAAAATAATATATCTACACTTAATGATATAAACAATAAAGGTAAAACCATCGTTAATGAATTAGGAATAGATAAATAAACCCCTATAAACCCATGACCCCAAAATTCTCTCTGAAAGATCATCATCATCATCATC
Organism: Eledone cirrhosa; assembly: GCA_964016885.1. Taxonomy (NCBI): domain Eukaryota; kingdom Metazoa; phylum Mollusca; class Cephalopoda; order Octopoda; family Eledonidae; genus Eledone; species Eledone cirrhosa. The sequence goes on from OZ024751.1 coordinate 26,382,158, forward strand.
GTTTAACATCCATCTTCCACACTAGCATGGGTTTAGATGGGAATTGTCCCACTTGAGGCAAGATTGGTCGGAAGACCATGTCTCGCTCGTATAGGACTGTCTGGCAAGTTTTCTACAGCTGGATGCCCTTCCTAACACCAACCACGTTTACAGTGTAGACCACGTTTATTAGACTTATAAGCCCTTCCACTTCTGACATAGGAGGTATTAGCAAATATGACTGTGTAATACCTATCTTAAAAAACAAGTTGAGCTTTAGCCTCTGGCTCAATGCTGTTCAGGTTATTGACTGGTTCACTAGTATTAATAATAAGAATGGCTTTAATTTTATATAGTTCAACAGGTTTTACCTAGTCTTTCCTAGTACCCTATTCACTTTATAATTTTTATGATTTCACATGATCTTATGATCTTTATAAATATCATGAATGTTTCTTAAAGATTTTTGTCTTTTTGCCCCTCTACAGTTGATGCAGTCCATTACAGGATCTTCCATATCACAGAATGTTGTTATAGCAATGTCTGGTATAGCTAAAGTATTTGTTGGAGAAGTTGTTGAAGAAGGTTAGTTAAATGCTATCATTTCTTTCTTCTTTTCTTTCATCTACTCTGCCTTGTCTTTTACATTGTAATCTCATGATAAATTGCACCCTGTACACTGGCTAGCAGTGAAATAGAAGCAACATAGGGTTGAGAGGATATAGCAATCTCTGTAATGATGGGGGCCCTTGTGAAGAGGACAGTGATTGAAGTGGGAGTGCATAGGGTTAAATGGACTCTTTAAACACTTTAAGAGAAACAACAACCTCCCTAGTGTTGGGGCAACAATAAAATGTGCCCAGTACACTCTGTAAAGTAACTAGCAATGAAACAGAGGCAATGTAGGGTTAACCCTTTAGTATTTACATTACTCTACATTTATTATTATATTTTCACGGTAAAGGCTTTACCTCACATAATATTGAATCTATGAGATTTTGATGTTATTTATTTTGAGAATGAGAACAATACCTTAACGTCAGTATGAGTGGGCAGTTATGGTCGGTTTGAACAGAAAGAGGTGAGAGAATTCAGGCCGGATATAGGTGGTTTAAGGGATTCTTTAATTCTGCTGGGGTCATGACAATCTTCCTAGTATTGGAGCCACAATAAAATGTGCCCACTATATGGTATAAAGTAGACAGTGATGAAACTGAGAGGGCATAGGGTCAAGAGAAAACTTTAATCCTGAAAAGGACATGACAAAGCTCACTGTCAGTATCACAATACACCCAGTATAATCTGTAAAGTGGTTAGTGTTATGAAGAGGACTGGGCTATAGAAACCATGTTAATAACAGAACATATGATTGTCCAACTCATGCTAACATAGAAACCAGATGTAAAATGATGATGTAGTCTTTGTAAACAAGGTGAGAAATATATGTTTCTTTGTTATTTTAAAAATATTTTCTTTATTTGTTGTATTCTTCAGCTCTTGATGTGCTTGAGCAGTGGAGCGACACCGGGCCTCTCCAGCCTAAACATCTACGTGAGGCAGTACGTAGATTAAAACATCAAGGCATTGTACCAACAACAAAATATAAAAAAAGTGCTTTCTTTAAATAAATAAATGTATTATAAACCTGTAATGTGTAGAAAGTGTGATCTTGTATGGTAGTGAAATATGGATTTTGAATGTGGAGGATGTGTGAATGGTGGAATGAAATGAGGGTAATATGTGCCATTGATGTGGGTGTAGTGTTAGGCTGAATGAAAGATGTAACATATGAGGGGAAAAAATCTTGATATTAGAAGAATGAGCTGTAGCTTGCAAGAGAGGAGAATGAGTTGGTATGGACATCTGTCATGAGTTCAATGTGGAACACTGAGGGATAATCTCTGGAGGCTGGACCTCATGAAGAAGATGACAAATGACAGCAACAAGTGGTGAGACACTGTACTGTAGAAGAGACATTAAACCTATGTAAATATTCTCAATGATTGACGTTTCAGAATATTAAGCTTGGAAGAACATAAAAGATATAATCGAGATAGTAAATTTTGATGAGTTCCTGTTGTGTTAATTATTTGGTTGAAGTTCTGGTGATGCATTTAATAACATTTTAACTCATATTTCCCAAGAGTACATAACTCCTGATTCTCAGGTTTTCGATACCAAACCACCTGAAACTGCCTCTAGTTCTACAATATAAAACTGTGTTTTAAAATGCACTTTAAGGCAGTGCTCCAGTAAGGCCACAGTCCAAGTAAAACAGTAATAGAATAGTAGTATTCATCATCATCATACTTCTGCCTTTCCATGCTTGGAAGGGCATCCAGCTGTAGAAACCAAGCCAGAACTGGTTCTGTATGAGCAAAGCATGGTCACCTGACCTACCATTGCCCACAACAGGACAACTGGTCTAACCCATGCTAGCATGGAACAATGGATGTAAAGGGGTGATGATATTGGCTGCCTGTTTCTTTAAACTTTCTAACCTCTGAAAAAGCCAGTTGGGGTCCTCCTGAATGAGGTACATTAAAACAACTGCTATATTTCAATATGACCATCTATCACGTCCACAAACTCATATTTAATCTGTCGGGTAAATAAATTCTAGTTAGTTTTAGCGATATTTTCTGTGTCCAGATTTTAGGGACACCCTATATATACACACATACAGTTAGTTACAAATAGGGATATTTTTTGTGTCCAGATTTTAGGGATACCCTATGTATGTATATATATATATGTACACAGTTACAAATAGTGATAATTCATGTGTCCAGACTTTAAGGACACCCTACACATCTTATTCACAATTTCCTTATATTCATAGTCTTCGTGTGTTCTGTTATGAAGAATTAAAGAAAAGAAAGAGTGCACATGATAGGAATGTCTCCTTAAATGTTCTCACTGCTGGGGTTGATAAATAAAGTACCAAGCCAGTTGACAAAATGTGTCCAACTCCTAGCTGGTCAGTAGTTTAACAGCTCTCTATAGCTATCTACCTATTTGTCTATCTTTGGACAATAAAACAACAATCTATCTATCCAGCTTCCTGTACATATACTTAGTTGTTTCTGTCTTTTTTTAATAACCTATCTATCGATCTTTGGTTTATTTACAAGTAAACAGCCTCATAAAACACCACGTGGTAAATGAACAACATCACCCCTTTATTCCAGCGGTAGCTGAGTGAAAACAATTGACAATTGTTTCGGAGTGTCTTGCTCCTTGTCAAGATTGTGTATTCTCCTCATTAGTTACCGTCTGTAACTGCTGAGACTACATAGAATTTTCAAATGTATACATCGGTTGATTAACGCCATTTGCATACCAAGCGATTTTACGACCAGCTTTGCTAGAAATTAAAAAACAAAATTTGTTTTCACTCTTAACGTTGATATCTAAATGTATTTGTGACTAAATATTAACAATGTTATGATATTATTATAATATATATATATATCAGACCTGGCAACCTTTAAAAACCCAAACAGCGAGTACCATGGAAAAAAGGGCCCCAAAACTGGGAGAAATGAGGCAAATTGGGAAGAATTTACATAATGAAAGCTATACCTATTTTCACAAGAGATGACATCTCTCACCCACCCCAAAGTGGGTGAGAGATCTCCCCGTCAGACGAGGAGAGTCAACAGGTCTGATATATATATAGATATCTTCTTTTCTTTGTCCACTTATTCCTGAGATGGTCATGGGGGCAGAGTCCTCAAACGTTCCAGCAGATCCTGCCAGAAACGACCATCGCCAACTGGATCCCTAAGTGAGATCAGCCAAGCCCATGGACGTTATCCAACCATCTTGCTCTGGGTCTCCTACCAGTTGGTTTTACCCATAAAATCTATCCAGTGATTCTTTCCTGAGATATTCTAACCACAGATCCATAGTATCAGAGCTGTGATCTCTCAATTTGGAGAAGTAGCAGCTCTACCTGGAGTGACTCTCTGATCTTCAAGTTACGCACTTTATCGACTAATGTTACTCCAAAGACCCTTCAGAGGAACCCCATTTCAGCCGCTTGTATTTGTGAATGTATTCTTTTGGTCATGACTATAGGTAAGGGTTGGCATGAATACCAAATTGAAGACAGCAAGTTTGGCTTTTACACCTACCTCCCTTCTTCTGATTACAGAATGATGAAGCTGGCGCATTACTGCACCAGCTTTTGCAATTCTTGCACTTAATTTAGCCTCCTGCCTTCCATCTCTCATGAACACGGCTCCGAGATACTTTAACTTCTCCACCTGTTTCAGTGGAACGCCATTCACATGTTGAGTGCACTGCACAGGCTTCCTAGAAAGGACGAGTATCTCAGTTATCGCAGCACTGATTTTCATTCCAGCCATGCAGCACTCGGCATCAAACCTATCAAGTGCAAATTGGAGATCATTTCATCCTTACGGGGTCAATCAAATAAAGTACCAGTAATGTACTGGGTAATTGCTGGCCTTGTGCCAAAAGTAGAAACAATTATACATATAAACACACACGATCAACGAAGTAACCTAACAGGCACGTAAACTTAATTTTAACCCTAAACCTAACTTAAACGTACATACGTAATGAATCTTACGAAATATTTTCAATGATTTGTTTCCATATCTATTGTGAAAAATTATCTGTTCCAGTCATGGCCATCCCAATAATTCCTTTGTTTCTATGACTATATTGTCTAATATACCATTTCTATTAAAAACAAATTAAGGTGTAATTTAATTACTATTTCTGGCAGGTTTGTGATATTCAGTTACCTCCCTTTACGTTCTTGGTTCGAAATATTTAACAATCAAGAACTAGGATCACTTTAACATTCGCGGACGTGAATAGAAATTAAAATAGACAGCATAAAAGACTATGAAATGAACAACAAAATAATAATTTTAACAACGAAATGGAATACGAAACTAAGACTAACGAGGTTACTAGCTTCCGGTTAATTCAAATTTTTTTACCTTTTTCATTCACATCTCTTTTACTTCCGGAAGTAGGCCGAAAAGTTGTAAGTTGTGTTACGTCCTAATTACAGCGTGTGGCTGCTTCACTAATAACTTGATTATCTATCTACACATACATATATATATATATTTAGACTAAATCAGAGGGAGAGAAAGTGGTATATATTTATATATACATCCCAATACACACACATATATATATATATATATATACTACTACCTAACTCGTCCCATGGACTGAGTGCCCTACCACTACGGATATTACCTTCCAGTGTTCTACCACTATATATATAGTTGACTTAGAGTGATGGCAGGAACAGCTGGTATGCTTTCTATTGGAATGTACGGAGAATATTCGGATGATGAGAACGAAGCCGTCAGTGACGATGCTGAATCTATCAACACGAACAACAACACCAACAATAACTCACCAGCTAGTAAAGAGACAACAGAAGTGGTTGCTGTTGATAATATTTCAGATGACGAAGTGAGAGCTGACAGTGAAGAAAGTAACAATATTTTGAGTTCCATCAAAGTCCAGGCCGCTCCTCCGCTCGATCCCAAAGACTCCTCCAAGTCCGATGATAGTGGAAAAGATTATAAAATCAAGAAGAATAAAAGTAAGATCTTTCTAAATATATGTTATATTATATGTTTACTGGTTATATTATATGTTTACTGGTTATATTATATGTTTACTGGTTTAGTTCGGTTGACATAACTTTTAAAGTTTCTGTATAATTGAAGAAAATGAAAACATGTAGTTTGATTAACTGGACTCTCTCTCTCTCTATCTATCTATCTCTATCTCTGGCCCTCCCCTCTATATATATATATATGTGTGTGTGTGTGTGTTATTGTTGTTTATTCCCATGTTGACCCATTTTTTTATATAGTTTTCGGTGCGCCCGGCCGATTAACTCACTCGATATGCAAATTAGGCTGCTCAGCCGTTAATATGCATAAAGAAAGTATATACTTTCAGACGTTTAATCATCTGGCAGGAAGGTATACGGTGCTGACGATAGCTAATAAGCTTGAAACTAGTACATCATTCCTTTGTCAGTGTTGAACAAAAGGACAACGGTGGTTGCTAAACACTGTACGGCTTTATTCGGGATGTTTGTTTACAAACAAACCGAGCATTATAATAAATGTTCGGTGAATCCATACGTACCTATATATATGTGTGCATGTATGTATATATATACATACTACTGTACGTATATATATATATATATCGCCACCAAAACTGGTTGACCTCGCCCGTAGTGCTCATGTGTACCATAATAATGTATTCACTACTTAAATATAAGTTGAATTGTTTTTGTTTTGATGGCTCTAATGACACCATAAATGTGTGTTGTTGTTGTTGTTGTTGTTGTTATTATTATTTGTTTTTGTTTGCAGCTCGTTTAGTGTCCTACGGCCATGATTTTGAAGATAAAACTGAATCAGAGAAGGAAGATAGTGATGCAGACCCTGATCCAGAGAAATTCCTAGTTGTAAGTTATTTAGTTTTTCTATTTTCTCATTCTCATTATTAGCTGCTATGACAACACTCTATACTAGTTTCATTCATTAGACTGTGACCATTATTGGCCCAATTTAGCTCATATTGAACCTAAATCTTTATCATCACCACCATCATTTTTACATTGACTTTTCCATGTCGGCATGGGTTGGACAGGACTTTCTAGCACTAGTCTGTTTAATTGCTTCTAATGACACTCAGGGGTGTGGTGTACCTGTTATGGTGTATTTATTATGACACTTGAGGGTGTGGTGTACCTGTTATGACACTCATAAATTAACACGTGATACAGTGGTAAAAAAAGGGGGCTGTTTCCTTCATAGCAAGTGAGAATCTCTCAAGAGGCAGAGAGAGAGATAAACATGTAATACAGTGGTCACAGAAGGGTAGTAAGGTGGACAGTGAGCGAATAACATATTTGCTAGAAAAAGCAGTTAGTACGCTCATGGTTAACTCGACCATAGGGGAGTTTGGGACAATATAATAATGAAATACACATATTCATCTGTATATATGTATGTGGTGTCCACCTTAACAAGTTTTGCTCGATAACCGAAAGAGCTAAAATAATCAAAATAACTAAGATAACTCAATAATCAGAGCTATATGTCAAATTACAAAATATGAGGTAATAATAGACAAAAATATACCTTATTTTTTCTTCAAAGTCCCGACTGCAGTTTCACCAATATATATATATATATATATATATGTGTGTTTTTTTTTGTAGGTGAGTCATGATAAAGATTCTATACTGAAGCCAGAACAGGCCTGTAAGTATATATCTAGAACCATTTTTATATCATACTAACTTTGGTTCTACAATACTTAGCTATTTCTTTCTCCCCCTCTCTCTCATGTGTTATATATTCCACTGACCTCTCTCTCTTGTGTTATATATTCCACTGACCTCTCTCTCATGTGTTATATATTCCACTGACCTCTCTCTCTTGTGTTATATATTCCACTGACCTCTCTCTCTTGTGTTATATATTCCACTGACCTCTCTCTCATGTGTTATATATTCCACTGACCTCTCTCTCTTGTGTTATATATTCCACTGACCTCTCTCTCTTGTGTTATATATTCCACTGACCTCTCTCTCATGTGTTATATATTCCACTGACCTCTCTCTCTTGTGTTATATATTCCACTGACCTCTCTCTCATGTGTTATATATTCCACTGACCTCTCTCTCATGTATTATATATTCCACTGACCTCTCTCTCATGTGTTATATATTCCACTGACCTCTCTCTCATGTGTTATATATTCCACTGACCTCTCTCTTGTGTTATATATTCCACTGACCTCTCTCTCTTCTTCATCTCCTCCTCCAGCTTCTCTATCCCGCAGTGTACAGAACATGGCAGCAGATGAGATACAACTCCCACCAGAACCACCTGGCCGATGTTCTCGTGCTTTACAGGTAATATTACTTTAATACTCTTTCCTTCTTTCTTTCTTCCATTCTTATTTATTTTACTTTTTATTGTTCTTTTTTCTTTTGTTATTTTCATTAATTCCTTCTCTCCCCCCTTCCTTATGTCTTTCTCTCCCCCCTTCCTTATGTCTTTCTCTCCCCCCTTCCTTGTGTCCTTCTCTCCCCCCTTCCTTATGTCTTTCTCTCCCCCCTTCCTTATGTCTTTCTCTCCCCCCTTCCTTATGTCTTAGAGTTGGTTAATGTTAGCTGAGCCTGTCTGAGGGTGATAAAACCATCCTGCATGCACTCATCTAGTGACCTCGCATTCTTGATGTGTGGGGCTATTTCAAACAGTTGTTGTTGCATGTAGAATGGATCCCACTATTGGTTGATTCCCTTGTGAAGATATACCTGCCATCTCCCTTTAGTCAGGAAGAAGAGCAGACAGTTTTCACCTGCCTGGTGACCCACAGCGAAGGAAGTTGTGTGGTGGACAAGCACTTCCCTCTCTGGTGAAGGAAGTTTGTTGAAAGATGGGTGAGAGTAGTGAACATGGTCTGAGTGAATGGGCCTGCATGGAGTATGTACCTGTAGATTGCAGGGGTGCAGTCAGGGTGGCCATGGCTTTTTGTGGGCTTTCTCCATGAGTGACCCAGGGAAATCTTTCCTCTTTTGGAGAATTCATGTTTGTTGTTTTCTGTTCCGAAACTTTTTACCCCAAAAAACCTACATTGTATCATCCTGTGCCATCGTTAATATTTACTCCATGTTGGCTCTGTATGGTTAATAAAGAAATTATTATTATTATTATATTTTCAGGAGAAAATAGCTGTCCAATATAACAAAATGAAACAGGAAGGTCGTAATTTAAGTCATAGTATTCAGAAACGGAAAGATTTTAGAAACCCAAGGTAAAATAATGTTTATTGTTGTCATATACTGTCAATATATGTCATATTGAGTTTTATATGTTCTATTGTATTGAAGGTACTCTATGTAATATGGGTGCAGTACATAGTAGTGCTATTTTCTGTATATATTTAAATCCTGGGGCACCATATGTAATGTGTATACTGTACATAGTAGTGCTATTGTCTGTATGTTGGCTACATTGGTAAACTCAGCATGATATAACTACTTAGTTCTACTTTTTTCTGTATGTACCCCCACTTGATGTTTTATAATAAAATTTGTATGAAATATACTCTGAATTTAATGTTCATCGGGCTTTATATATTTTATGTATATATATATATATATATATATATATATATATAAATAAAATATTTCCATTCTTGTTATAACCATACACAAGTTGAAGAATCCTTCAGGTGAAACATATATCCTCAACTATGGTATGTTAATTTGTTGTGGAATTAACTCTATACCGAACTCTAACAACTTTTGATATAACTTCCGTTTTTTCACTACATATATAACTTTTGCCTGCAAGGAGAATAGATGTTGAATACTGATAGATATATGTATGTGTGTAATGTTTATTAGACAAGTATAGTAATTAATATGTATTAATTAGTAATATATAAATTTTTATTTCTATTCTATTTGCAGTATTTATGAAAAATTAATTGAATTCTGTCAAATTAATGAGAAAGGCACAAATTACCCTCCTGTAAGTAATTAGTTAACTGTTTCATTACCATATTTCTAATGAAAGACACTGCCTATAATTTTTAAAATAATAAATAATTTGGAGAGATTTAGTAAAATAACTTTCTTATTAACCTACTGTTTGGAGATTAACTTAACAAAGTTTCTTAACATACATATATATATATTAAGAGGTGCGTTAGCAGTTATATCTGAATAAATACAGACTGTCTATCTGACAGGTTTTCTACGGCTGGATGCCCTTCCTAACACCAACCACATTTACAGTGCGGACTGGGAGCCTTTTTACATGTCTCCTAAATGACCACTTTACAGTGTGGACTGGGTGCTTTTTGGTTGTGACACCTACACAACCTCTTTAGTGTGGACTGGATGTTCTGTGGTACCAACATAACTTTACAGAGAAAGGTTTGTGATGGTGGGAGTGGGAGGATAGAGTAGGGGTAGTGGGTTGGGGTGTATATTTGGTTAAGAGGTGCCTACTGACTGTAGGTTAACTTTGTACGTAGGGAAGGCAGGTCTTCTGTATTATTGTGTAGTGCCAAAGGTCTCAATCCAGTGACCTTATCGGATTTTATCATGTTGTCCGAGGTCTTTCTGGGTCTACCTACTTCCATCAATTTCGATCGCCCTGCACTTTTTTATAAAGCTGTTGTCCTTCATGCACATCACGTGACCATACCAACGTAACCTTCTCTCAAGTAAACAGTATCTGATCCCTCTTATTCCTAATATCTCATTTAGTTCATTTATGTTTTGCAGTTCGTGTATATTACTATTACACATCCAACGGAGCATGCATGCTTCGTTCCAATCTGCGCAGGTCCTCTGCACACAATGCCCATGTCTCACTATGTTGGTGCAGTCTTGGTTACATTTATACAAATATAAACTTTATCATATATATATATATATATATATATATATATATTACTGAAAGTGCGTGGCTGAGTGTTTGGAGAATTTGATTCACAATCGTGAGGCCGATGCGATATGTCCTTGAGCAAGACTCTTTATTTCATATTGCTCCTTCTACCAGGAGTTGCAACCAATAGATAGTATTAGCAATTGGAAAGACCAATGGAAACAGTTTCCTCGGTCCGATAATGTCCATTTTATCCATGCTAGTATGGGTTAATATATATACTACCAAAATTAAATTAAAGATACCATGTCTGAGAATATCAGAAGCATGCGCCATATCACCTGTGGAATATATATACACACACACACACACACACACACATATACATATATATAAATTTCGTTTTAAAATATGATTATCTTGAGAATCCAACATTTGTTTAGCAGGAAAACAAATGATAATAATTTAGATTTTAATGATTTTTTTTCTTTAAATCAAATTTTTTCAGGAAATATTTGATCCGTTAGTGTGGGGTTCTGATTCCCTTTATGATTCCTTAGGTAAGTAGTCTCACATGTCTTTTAACTTTTACTACTAATGACAATCATCATCATCATCACCGTTTTACGTCCGTTCTTCCACGCTAGCATGGTTTAGACAGGTTGTCCTGTTGTGGGCAGTGTCTGGTCGGCTGACCATGCCTTGCTCATACAGGAACTGATTCTGGCTTGATTTCTACAGCTGGATGCCCTTCCTAACACCAACCTCATTTACAGTGAGTGCTGGGGGCTTGTTCCGTGGCGCCTACACGTCCACTTTACAGTGTGGGCTGGGTGCTTTTTTGCCGTGGCACCTCCATGACCACCTTGCAGTGGGAGGGTGTGGGGGCATATTGTCTATATGCTTCAGCTTGTACCCATGGGAGGTCGGGTAGTCTGTATTACTCCGTGACGCCAGAGGTCACGGTCGTGTGTTATCACCTTTGAGAGGTGACAATACTTATGACAACTACTACTAATAACAACAACAACAACGTAATTCTTGCTATATTTCTATTGCAGACAAAATGCAGAAATTGGACATGGAAAAACGAGAGAAAGAACGCAAAGAAAGAACAAAAGTAAGTTACCAGGAGATGACAAAGGACCGTGACAAGTGGAGAGATGCTGTGCTGAATAGGACCCGTCCCACCCTTGCAAGCAGGGAAAAGCAGGCGTAAAATGATGATGATGATGATATATATATATATATATATGTGCGTGTGTATATGGAGTTAAGCTGTTGTTTCGACTGTCTCTAATTTAATTATATATATATATATGTGTGTGTGTGTGTGTGTGTAGACACAGCATGGTTGAATGATTAAGAGGTTCGTTTCACAACCATTAAGTTCCCGAATTCAGTCACACTGCGTGGCATCTCGGGTTGAATCAAGCCTTGTGAATAAAATTTGGTGGACTGAAACTACGTTGTAAGCTCACCAGATGGGCTGTACCTCTAATTTAAAGGACCACCCTTGTCATACAGTGTGTCATGTTAAACCTCACTTATGGCCACATATGTCTGTGGAATACTCAACCATTTATGGGTGGCTTATTGTGTTCTTGATCAAAACAATTCATTTGATGTTGTTCAGCTGAAAATGAGTAACGGTAGATTTGGGAGTTAACCCTGTAATGCACTGCTGTCCTGTCCAGGGGCGAGTTTTGTACACATTTAACATCAATGAAAATCAGGCTAAGTACCAGCTTGATAAGACTTTGGACTTGGGGCAGACTTTGGACTTTTTTATGTAGTAGATGTTATCAACATTATCACCATTTTACCTTTGCTTTTCCATGCTTCTATGTGATGGATAGATCATCTCCAACACAGCATTTCCCTCCATTCCTGCTATAATAGTAATAATAATACTGATGTTTTCTTTCTATTGTTTCAGATTGAGTTTGTGACAGGGACAAAGAAATTGTCATCAGAGGGCCCTGTTGGTAAGTTGGTCTTCATTAATTGCCATCATCATCATCATCTTTATATGTTTGGCATCACTGTAGGTAATAATGTAATTATCATCACATTGTTTATTATCTCTGTAGGTATCATCATCATCATCATCACTATTTTTCTTGTTACCATATTTGTATTAAAAAAACAAAAAGTTTATATTTCTATTTGAAATGTAGTTGTCCCAATGTAAATGCCTATAACAATAGTCTTCTTCTTTGCCCACTTATTTCTGAGAGTCATGGAAGCCAGAGAACTCAAACTCTATTTCCAGTAGGTCCTGTCAGAAGCAATTGTCTCCAAGTGATCTGGTTGGTTCCCCAAGTAAGACCAGCCAAGCTCATGGATGTTATCCAACCATCCTGCTCAGAATCTACCCTTGGGTCTCCTGTCGGATGGTTTTGCCCGTAAAATCTGTCCAGCGATTCTTTCCTGAGACATTCTAACCACATGCCCATAGTATTGGAGCTGTGATCTCTTAATTCGCAGAAGTAGAGGCTTTACCTGTAGTGACTCTCTGATCTCCAAGCTACACACGCTATAGAGTAACAATACTCCAAAGACCCTTCAGAAGAATCCCATTTTGGCGATTGTATTCTTTCAGTCATTACCCAAGATTCATGACCATAGGTAAGGGTTGGCACGATAGCAAATTGAAGATAGAGGGTTTGTCTTTTACATCTACCTCTCCTCTTCTGATTACTGAAGCTGGCGCATTACTGCACCAGCTCCTGTAATTCTTGCACTTAATTCAGCTTGCCATCACCTGTGAACAGGGTCCCGAGATACTTGAACTTCTCCGCTTACTGAACAATAGTCAACCACTATAGAGAAAATCGTGTAAAGTATTCCTTGATCCTGGAGTACTTTACCCAATTTTCTCAACTATTGTTATAGTTATTTACTATAACAACTACACTTCAAATTATCTTAATGTCTCTTAAGTCAACTGGATGTTTATTTATTTATATTTGTTTTGTTTGTTTGTTTGTTTCAGAGAAGAAACGTAAGACAAAGTGGGATGCCCAACCACAGGGAGTTACCACAGCAACAGCTGCCCTAGTGCGACAACCAGGAGTGACATCAGCGATATTAAATGCAACTCGAGGTGCCCTCACAACTGCAGTGACCGGTACTAAAAGTACCATAATTCCAGCCCTTGGTAATATCTTAAAGACCAAATGAACCCCTCTTCTGACCAACACAGAACACCTGCCTCTCTTTACCAATATAAACTAATCTCGGCATCTTCTACCTCTAAACACTACCCCCTCCTCTTCATTAAACACTACCCTCCCCTCTTCCTGTGTCTTGGATGTAATGTTGTTTTACTTCCTGCTGATATATCTTGTTAGAAATTGTTACATGTAGCACATTATGATGTCACCCACTGACATGTGTCATTTGACGTGCCACATACCACATGATAGTGTGTTACACTAAGGTGTATCATGTAGTAACATGTTATAGTGTTATATGAAACCTTGTCCTGACAGATACTAGTGTCACACGAGAGTGTGTTATATGATATGGCACATCTGGTGTCACATGATATGGCACTAGTGTCACATGAGTGTGTTACATATGGCACATACTAGTGTCACACAAGTATTACATGATCTTGCACATCTGGTGTCACACAAGTGTTACATAATATGGTACATCTTGTGTCACACAAGTGTTACATAATATGGCACCAGTGTCACGATAGAGTTAAGGTTATGACTCACATGCTTGTCAGCTTAGTGTAGGGTTCAACTTTAAAACCTCATTGGTGGAATAAATGAAGTAAATTTAGATGGTGGTAGAGTAGCAGAGAAAATACCTTGTGGTGTTTACTTAATCCAGTTTGAGGATACCTCCCTCTTTGACTAAACAGGAAAAGATTTTTTAAAGTGTCAGTTATTAGGAATTTTTCTTTGAATTACTGTATATTGTCAAATATAAGCCAAGGAATATGTGACCGAAAACAGTTGAAGGTAGAAGGATGGTCAGCTTAGATTCGGGATCAATATTTTAACAATTTTCACCAACTTGAAACTCTACTTCTCAGACAGAAAATAGTGGGGTTGTCTTATATTTGGTATATATTTCTTTGGTTGTTACAATATATGTTCTGTTGAACAGATGTAGGGTGATTCTGAAAATAAATGATTAGGTTGAATTCTGGATTCAAACACCTTGGAAAATTCTTGGAATCCTTTACATATATATATATATCTTCAATTGATAAATTATTGGAGAAGTCTGAAGAAGGAAAATACTTAACTAACTATGTGATATAAGGAACTACTGAACTGGCAGCTGTCAAAGTTAACTGTAACTATTGGGGAAGTCAGAAGTCTGTAGAAGGAAAAAGTACTTAGCTATGTGATATAAGGAACTACTGAACTGGCAGCTATTTTGTCATCCTATTAATTATTTAATATCCCGGTGGATTGGCAGTATCAGACACCATGCTTTACAGCACAGAGTTCCGGCCCTTTACGTCCTGAGTTCACATCTCACTGAGGTTAGCTTTGCCTTTCATCCTTACGGGGTTGATTTAATCGACTTTCCTCTCCCCTTCAAATTACTGGCCTTGTGCCTAAAGTAGAAACTTATTTAATATCCCTGCTAACACTTAGACAAAGAAAACTTTTGTTCACCTAATTGTTGGTGATAAGTATTAGACTAAATAGATATACTTGTTTGAGTATCAGTGAAAGAGATACATAATGGTGAGAAAATTACTGATCAACTGGTGTGTCAAACAAAAATATGGTATTTGTTTCACTGGAATATCACAGATGTTCCCATGTCTGGCTTATTGGAATCTTATAACAAAATAGAAAAAACACTAGCTCGTATAACTATAAATTTCTTATCCATCAACCAACTAAATCCGATTTAACCTCAACTAAATTCTATATATCAGTACTCTGCCACTCTCTCTCATATATATATATACAGTACTCACTGTAAATGAGTTTGCTGCTAGGAAAGGCATCCAGATGTAGAAATCAAGCCAAAATCAGTTCTGTATGAGCAAGACATGGCCACCTGATCTAACATTGCTCACAAGATAACTCATCTAACCCATGCCAGAGTGGAAAGATGGATGTTAAACGGTGATGATATATATATATATATATATATATATGTATATTATCAGGTCATTAAGTATGAAATGACCGATTTTGAATTGAAAGTTTAGTTTATTTTATCTCAAAAAAAGAAGCAGTGCAATTATTCAAAGTATGCCCCTAAACTATCAACGCACTTTTGCCATCTTAATGGTAACTTGTTTATGTTGGCAGCAAAGCAACCTGGAGGGCGAGAGGCAATGAAATCATGAAAGGCTGTTTTTACAGCTTCTTGAGAATTGAATGTTTTTCCGTGCAAGAAGTGGTCCAATGCCTGGAAGACGTGATAGTCAGTTGGTGTAAAGTCTGGTGGATGACAAAGTTTCTAAGTGCAGTTTGTGCAACATGTGGTCAACTGTTGTCCTGCAAGAGGATTGGCCTGTTTCTATTGACCAATCTCAGCTATTTTATCCAATTGGTTGCAGTATACATCCTCTATATATTGGCCAGGTCTCACAAAACAGTAGTTGATGATGCCAGTGCTGGATCCCCAGACACCATTAGCGTGTTTTGGACTTTGTTTCGGCACTTCATCTTTATACAGCCATCATGCTGAATACTTGCGGTTGTTGAAAAGAATCTATTTTTCACCATACGTAACAATACAATGACAGCATGCTTTGAGACAAGTGCTCTTCTGATGCTCATTCAAGTCATTGGTCCAGCTTCTTTACTTTGCTAATTTGTTTCAAATGGACCAATATTGTTGGAATAGTAACATCAAACCTTGCCGCTAATTCACGTGTAGTTTGAGATGTATCTGCTTCCACTAGTTTTCAGCTCATTATCCACCTTAGTCACAGGTCTCTCACGTGGCTTATTTTCAGGATAAAAGTTGCCAGAACGGAACTTCTCAAACCATTGAAGTACTGTGTGTTCATCAGCCACATCTTTGCCAAGCACATCGTTGATGTTTTGAGCTACCTATGATGCATTGGTTCCACGTCAAAACTCATTAAAAAACAAAACAAATTTTTGACATATCCATAGGTGCACAAAAATTGATGAAGTACCTTTGCAATAAAACAAAACCAAGAACTCTCGAGGTGAAATGTTAAAAATAGTGACTCAAACTTAGTGCGTAAGGAAATCAGACACTTCATACTATAATGTCTATCTATCTAACGCTAAAAAGCACCCAGTTGAAGCTGTAGAAACTGAGCCAGAAACAGTTCTGTATGAGCAAAACAGTCACCTGATCTGACTTGTCTCACAACAGGACTTGTCTAACCCATGCCAATGTGGAGAATGGATGTTATTTGGTGATGATATATGTGTATTGCTCACAATCATGCTGGGTAGAATAAGCTTTTAACAGTTGGCTTTAAAGACAAAATCTACTCTAATCTGCATTCTCTATAGATTGTAAACATCTTTAAACCGGCTTGATCTCTCACTTCTTTCTGCTCAAACTGGCTGTAACCAGTCACTCATATTAACATTAAGGTATTCTCAAAATATCAAAATCTCATAGATTCGATATGTGAGATAAAGCCTTTACTGTGAAAATACAATAGTAAATATAATGTAAGGTTTTTTTCGCTTTAACACTGGTATGAAGCGAAAGGTCCCTGTTATATTATCTGTAACTCTAGTGTTTGAAGTGAGAGGTCTCTGGTATATATCTGTAATTCCGGTATGTGAGTTATTAGGTTACGATACTATCCATATAGAATATAAATCGTAATAATCTCAATGTTTCCCAATATTTCAGATGCTGAAACTGAATAATTTGTAAATATTGTAAATAAACTTCTTAGGTTTATTATTGTCGTTGTTGTTGTTGAATTCTTTTTGGCAGCTTCAAGAAGAAAACAAGACTGATGATTGTCTATCAGGTGTTGTCTTTGATAATTACCTACCAGCTACCTGTAGTCCAGATCTAGAGCTCTACTGTCCTGTGTTCCATATTCAGGTGTTGTCTTTGATAATTACCTACGCCTTACCTGCATACTGAGCAAGGCCATTTCCCTGAGGGGATCTGTTTTCCTGTCAACTTACAAGGACCTTAGTCTTTGTCAGGTTGACTCAAACCCCTTTGTTCTAGTCCCTGCTTGGAATTTCTTCTCTACTTCCACTGTAGATTCAGTTATAAGTATAAGATCATCTGCATACAGAAGTTCCTATGGGCATTCGGTCTTAAACTCCTCTGTTATAACCTGCAATACAATAATAAACAGCCCTGATGGACACCAACCTGTATGCTGAATTCCTTGCTATAGTCATTGTTAATCCGAACTTTGCTGACTGCTCCCCTATACATGGCTTGTACAGCCTTTACAAGCATCCATCTGCTCCTAGTTTTCTAAGAGCCCACCAGATTATAGCACAGGGCACTCTCTTGAAGGCTTTTTCCAGATCTACAAATGCCAGGTAGAATGGCTTACTTTTAGCTAGGTACTTTTCCTGTAACTGCCTCACAAGGAAGAGAGCACCAGTGATGCTTTTGCTTGGCACAAACTTGAACTGTATCTCATCTAGATTTACCTGGTCCCTAATCAGCTGTGCTATAACTCTTTCCATTACTGTCATGACCTGGTCCATCAGCTTTATACCTCTATAGTTTCCTCTATCCTTTACCCTTCTAGCAGTTGACAATGATGCTGCTGCACCAATCGACGCCCAGTCTGTCTAATGTAGACAGCTCCACAAGGCAGTGGAGTCCTGGACTTGGGCAAGTGTGGCAGCAGATTCAGGAGCTGGGGAAGGATCCAGGGGAGGATTTGATGTTGAGGGTGGGTGGGCCAGGTGGAAAGATGAAGGAGTTAAAGAGGCAGAGGGCGTGGTTGGTGTTGGATATGTGGGAGGGGAGCATGGTTACTAGGGGTGCAAGGATGGAGTCAAGATAGGCGGAGATGAGTTTGGTGGGGCAGTTGCACGCAGAGACAATGGGTATCGGGTTTGTGGATTTTGGGGGGTGCTTGGTGGCAGTGGGGTGTAATTTAAAGATTGATCGTCTGTTAGTTCTAATTTCCTTAGTTGATTTAATATGGTATTCAATAGGATTCTTGACTTTAAATATTGGGAGATTAAATAATAGATTTTATCGACCCCGGAAAAATTAAAGGCATATTTAGCAATTCATTATCCTTAATAGATTTTCAGTTCAACACCATAAACTTCATATTTTCTCTGGTGGTGTCAATATAAGTCAATATTTATAGATTGTGAATCTTCTGTCAAAAATACAAATGTTGGTCAGTGTAAATATTTCATTTCCGGTGAATAGACACACGTGGTTGCTACTGACTTTAGCAGAACCCTAAAAACCCACGTCTATTCAGTCCAGCAGTCGCTATGAAAATAACTTTTCAGTAGGGAGGGAAGTTTGTTTACATCAGCGATCCCAAACGTGGGCGCCACTCTGACGAGAGCTGTCGAAGGGAGCAGGTTTTCACAAACGTTTTAAATCGCAATACTCTTTTTTTTTTTCAAAAGAAATTCGTTGTTAACAAGGTTATTATCAAAGTTTAAGTGTGTGGTTTAGTTTTGTAAATGTACAATGGCAAAGTTTTATTTTTTTTTACAGGAAAAATTGCAATAACCAGCAAATAATGATCCTAAAACCAGAATATATATATTTAAAAGAAATTCTCAATTTCACTCATGACCTCTACTTTGGGGAGGAATACATGTGGTATAAGGTTCAACAGGGACAAAGAATACAAAACTGTCACCATTAGTTATTCAATAAATGCTTAAATAAAAAAATATTATTAAAAAAAAATCATTATTCAAATTAAAATTTCAATGTATAATTGTTAACTCTAAAGAAATATAACCCCTAGAAAGGCGTGGAAAGTAAACAACGTGTTTGTTTTTTACTTTAATCTACGACAGCAGCTCCCAATCTGTTTTGTGAAATAAGTTCAGTTAAAAAAAGTAGTGTCAAAATATACAATCTATTGAGTATTCTTCTATAAATATAAACATTTATTCTCACTAACAATTTCAAGTAGTTTGTTAAAAACTTTATATATACACTATTGATTGATTATAGCAGGGAGTCCGTGGCAAATTGTCATTTAAATAACAGAAACATTTGGTAGTGAAAACTGAAGTAACCACAGCTCTAGGAGAGCCGTGTTTGTTATAAGGACGGGTCACAGGAGCTGCAACATAGAGGCCTAGCAGACCTCACAACCGTACATACACAGGTCACAGTTGTAACATAGTCCTAGCAGCCATACCTCACAACCGTACATACACAGGTCACAGTTGTAACATGCAGTCTCAGCAGCCATACCTCACAACCGTACATACACAGGTCACAGCTGTAACATGGTCCTAGCAGCCATACCTCACAACCGTACATACACAGGTCACAGCTGTAACATGGTCCTAGCAGCCATACCTCACAACCGTACATACACAGGTCACAGCTGTAACATGGTCCTAGCAGCCATACCTCACAACCGTACATACACGTAGAGACACACGGATGGTTAACAACTTCAGCAACTCACTGCTATTTATCGACAGGATGAAAAAAAAGTTCTTACTGGGATTTGAATTCATAACTAAATACCGCAATGTTTAGCCCTGTTTCGATAGGACTACGGTCAACACCATTCTATTTATGACCAGCATGTCTTTTCTTTTCCATAATAGTGAAATGTAATATGAAGATTTGGCTGTTATTTCTAGCAGTTCGAGCGACGATATAGAATAAATATTAAATAAGGGGAGGTAACTCAACAAAGGGAATTTAGACATTTCTACAAGAGTCCCTACTTTCTAAGACGGAAACATGACACTAAATTGTTGAATTATTTATTCTAAAAAAATGGTCAGACGAGAAATCTGTTTTTCTTGAAACGACAACATATTTCATATTAAAAAAAAAAAAAAAGACTAAAAAGAAAGTCAAATGTTAGTCGTGTGTAAGATAATGGTGTTTAGCTCCAGGTGAAGCAAACAAAGGTGTTCAAGTTGTGATGATACCTTCAGGCATAGTGTATCAAGGACTACATTATCCAATGTCTATTCTTTTTTTAAGACAGCGAAGTAAGTCTGTAGGGACATTTGACTTATTTTTAGCAAGTTGAGCAACCATAATATATATATATATATATACACACACGTATGCGTGTGTATATATATACACGCGTGTGTGCATATATTGTTTCGCTCCGAGTAAGCAGAGCTCTGACCAAAGACATTTCAGTTATGATCACTATAGTTCTTTCTTAGGACTGTGTCCCTCTTTTTTTTTCAAAACAATTGTATGTATTTTAAGAAAGACACTTCTAACGGTCTTAGAGGTTCCATTGTTAGGTCTACATGGTATTTATCTGACGCTCTAATCCAGACAAAATATTGAGATCCTGAATGAATGCACAGAAGATGCAGTAAGAGAACTCAAATGGTGAACAACCTGATATTTAGTTGAGTTAACAGCAAGGTAGCTGGGATCTCCGAAAGCACAGAAAAATAAAATTAAATTCAGGAACTCTTACTTCAGTTGGTAAAACTGAGGGGAATCTGACACCGGGTGAAGAGCAGATTGTATCAAACTTGCGTAGGAAGTGCGATGTTGCATGGAAGCTGTGCGGAGAGTGTGCGAAAGCTGGGGAAAATAAGAGGCTAGCAAGCTCCGCTGGATATGTGGTGCGCGTGGATGAGAGAAGTGCCGCACTAGATAAATGGAAGGAATCTGCAGACGAGAAATGGTGAAGGCTAATCTCACGAAACTCTACCAAGGAAGAAAAAGAAAGGAGCGCGATGAGGCCGGAGATGCTCCTGGCATAAAATAAAACATAAGGAAGGGAGATAACTCAAAGGGAGCGGGGTATTTAGAAAATTAGGAAATTCTACAAATTATTCCATAGAATTTCCCTTTTGGACAAACTAAGTACATTGTTCCAAATAATAGAAATAAATAAAATGTAAACAGCATATTTTAATCGTGTAAGAGTTGTTGTTTAACCCTGGGGCAAAGAGACCCATGATCAAAACCATTCCAGCAACGACTATCCTGTCTTTTTGTAATATTCAGGGTCTCTTTGGACAGAAAACCTATCAAAACAAACTTTCATTGTTTTAACTATTGTTCTTTATCACATTGTTTCCTTAAGTAGCAAACATTTTCATTACTTCCCATTTACTTAAATCTTTCCTTAGAATATGTCTAATGAAATATACTGTCTTTGATTTTTAATTAATTTTGAAAATAAATCAAGAATTTGGAGGGGATTTACTGATATAACTAATTTTCTCTTTAAGCTGGTGCTTGGAACATAAAATTATTAGATAGCAAACAACTAGGGGACGGTTTGGTATGGAAAGGGTTAAGTGTGGAAGATATGTTGAGTCATGGTTGTAATATTCAATAACAAGCATATTTCCTGCCCTATCTTGTATATATAGATCAAAATAGGTGGTAAAACACTTATTTCTACGATTAAACATTTTGTTACCAAACTGCCCCTGATTCTATAATACAAAAGTGTTTGTATTTATCTAAAAACCTTCCATCATAATTTAATGTAAAAACCTTTAAGTTTTATGTCAATCACCAACTTCATAAAGAGAAAGTTAGTTATATTATTAAAGTACTGCAAATTCTTGATTATTTTCTGCATTTATTTGAAAAACACAAAATGTCTTTCATTTGAAATATTGTCACGAAACTTTATTCAATCGTGAATAATATAATCTAAATATGTTATTTGTATACTTTCATTGTTTTCTTCGGTAGTATTAAAGTAGGACTTAATTCTTCCTAAAATAAAAATAAAAACAATAGTGATTTAATTGCTATTTCTAGAATCCCAGTAGATATTTCCTTGTTAGATCTACGTTTACTGCTTTCCAAACTGGACTCTACAAATGTTGTATTGGCGAGTCATGAACCAAGTTCAACATTTTAATTACTTTAAAAACATAACATGCACATACTGTTGGATATCCATTCTTCTCCGAGTACAACCACCTCTCCTCTTTCGATATATATATATATATATATATATATATATATATATATATATATATATATATATATATATATATATAGGTATTAGAGGTGCAAGTTAACTGCGCCTGCAGGCGGTATGCCAAGATGAGCACACGATGCTCATGGGGAACCTAGTATCTCTGTAGATACACTCATAGTAAAACCTCAACTAAACGACTGTGTCCGTTCAAATCGAAGGCAAACTAGGGGATAATTGTTTTTAACGTAAAAAAAAAAAAAAATCTATATTTCAATGTACATAAGTATACAATATAATATTCAATTATGGCATAGGTAAAATATAACGTTCGAGAAAGTGAAACTAATTTTTATGACAAGTGAATGTGTTTGTTTTTTAGTATTGCGTGTGTGATTATTTTTCTTTTTCTTTTTTTTGTGTATTGTGTGTACGGAAAATTAGACGTACCTTATCAACATCCTTATTAGACCGTATACATAGCTGAAATACAGTTGATCATCTCGCCAACCTAATGTGCACACACAACTCATAGAGAACACTTGGAGCCGTGCGAAGAAAAAGCTCCGTCGACAACATGGGACAAGCGACGATTTATTCCCCTCGTATTTAGCTGAATTTCTTTGGCGGCAGAGAGTTGGTGCCAACACATTTGGCGAGATGATCAACTGTGTTTCAGCTATTTATACGGTCTAATAAGGATGTTGATAAGGTACGTCTAATTTTCCGTACACACAATACACAAAAAAATAAAAAGAAAAAATAATCACACACGCAATACTAAAAAACAAACACATTCACTTGTCATAAAAATTAGTTTCACTTTCTCGAACGTTATATTTTACCTATGCCTTCAATTATAATAAAGAATCTGAACATTTTACTTCCCTTTTGACAGCATGTTGAAGACTATATATCAATATTTTACGTTGACCGGAGTTACAGGACACTATTATTTGGATTGGCAGTATCGGTAGAGGATCGGACACCATGCTTTGACGCATAGAGTTACGGCCCTTTATGATCTGAGTGCAAATTCCGCCGAGGTTAACTTTGCCTTTCATCCTTACGTGGGTCGATAAAATAAAGTACTAGTAATGCACTGGGTAATTGCTGGCCTTGTGCCAAACGTAGAAACAATTATTTAGTCGCTTAAATCGAGCGTTTATTGCATGTATATATATATATATATATATATATATACACACGAGCACGCAGTGGATCTGGTAATGACCAGGTGTAGTGCGACAAAAATGTCGACAACAGAAATGTTAAGTGAAGTCAACTTAAAAGTTTTTGAATGGCTGGGAAAAACGGCCGTTAAAAAATTATATAAATATACATATACACAACATTTACAGTATATACACACATATATTTACAGTTTATGCCTACATATATATATATATATATATATACCAGATTTACAGTATATACATATACACATATATTTACAGTTTATGCCTGCATATATATATATACATATATACATACACCACATTTACAGTATCTAAACACATCCTCCCCGCCTGTACGACACCCAAAGGTCTCATATTGGTGGGAAGTTTAGTTAAACTGCCTAAACATGACACGAGTGAAATATTTGGGGGAACTTTTTAAAAAAAAAAAGCATTAAATTAGGAAGAGGAGATAAAACAATTTTATAAGAAATGTAATTTTTCCAACATTTTTTATTATAAGAAAAAAAAAAAAAAAATCTGCAGGGGAAATGAAAAAAAAATGAAAATAAAATAGAAAAAGGTTTGTGAAACAGTAAAATTGTATCCACTATAAATATGAGAACTAAAATATCACCTAAGTTCGATCCTACAATCATTTCACACCCTCTCCCGTCCCTCCTGGTAACCCGGGAATTAAGGGTCAACAATTATTAATATGGCTTCTACTTTAGGCAACCAAACCTAGTAATCTGAAGCAGAGGTGGGGACTTGACTATTATTTTATTTTATCAACCTCGGTAACTGGATTCGAAATTAGAATGTTATAGAGCCGGTAGAAATAGTCAGAAATACGACACTTTAACCATTCTGCCTTTGTTTTGTTTCAGTAAAGAAGACAACACTATGTGGAGGGGGCTAGCTTACATGAACAGTTAAGTAGGGTGTCTTGGTTAGCTGTGACTGCTATTTGAACTCTAGAGAATAATAGACCATCACACGTCCCACAACATGCCGACAGTCACATCTGTAGACATGAGAAAGCTTTCAAAGTAACGACATTCATTTCAGTTATATTTTGTGTATATATATATATATAATCATCATCATCATATATATATACACACACACAGTGTGGAGTTAGGAGAGACTGCGTAAATGTGTATATAAATATACACACTGAACATGTAAGCATGCAAGTCCACCTATTTCCTTGCACAGAAAAAATGCGACATTTCGAATTAATTTTCAATTTGTTTTGTTTGTCACCCAAAGCTATATGAGCTAAACAATAAGTAAATAGGTAACTACAGAATATATTATAGTAGGGTAACTACAGAATATATATCTCCTATCACATATAGTAGTAACAGTGAAATACTATAGAAATTTCTAGTTAACTCACTATGTTCCAGTTTAGGACATGGCAGATAATTTACCAAACTATAAAAATAATTCAAAAATAAATTGCAGGAAATTTAACTGTTAAATACTACATCAATATTATTGTTAATAGTTAGGCTACCTAATTCTTGTTTAGACCCCTCTTCCCAGGCGTGGCCATCCCGGTTTTTTTTTTTTACAAACAGGTCGACTGAGGACTACATTACCCAGTGTCCTCTTTAAGGTGGTAGGGTGTGATTTGACTGTTATTTCTAGCATGATGTGTCGAACGTAGGATTAAAAAATAATGAAACCAGGAATTTTTTTTTCTCGTTAGTATTTTAAAAAGAAACGTGTAACATGGAAAGAAGAATTTTACGTGTTTTTTTGTTTTGTTGAGACAAGAAAATAAGGGACCCAGACATGAAAGAACTTATAAAACCAATTGACCAAAATAAAGAGAAAGGGTTGGTAAAGGCTAGAGGAGATGTTAACCAATGTTAAAGTAATAAAACTGTAGAAAAATACAGAGAAATTGGTAGAATGTACTTTGTATGGAATTGAAAGTGAGATGGCTTTTGTGTGAGAAAGGCAAAAGCAAGGTGGACAGGTTGGAGAGACAGAGAGAGAGAGGGTCTATGAGCAACTGTAGCGAATGTACAACTTTAGAGTTCGTGGGTCCATTCTAACACTGAGTGGAGCTTTCTTCTTCTTCTCAGGAATTAAACTGTTCCATATATATATATATATATATATATATATATATATATATATATATATATATACATATATATATATATATAATATTGACAGTTTCAGTGGATTTAAATGTCTGCGACAGAACTATACAGTTTGCTCACTTGCAGGAAATAATCAAGTAGTATTACATCTGAAAAGGCAACTGCAAGCTAAATTGTGGAGGATTAAACATGCACGCTGCTCGATCATATAGTCTTTAGAAAGTGCCACCCTGCGGAGGATTGGGGGCACCGAATTTAGCAGCAAGCTTGTTGATCACTTTCTGAACTTTCGGGTTGTTTTGATATTTACCTATATTGGCTGGATTGGAACTGACGTCTTGGAATGCTGCAGCTATTTCTGGATCTTGAAGGGCTGAACAGATATCAGGGTCACTGAGTAACTGAGAGATATCGATGCCACCTGGACCACTTCCCGGACCACCAGCTCCTGGGAAACCAGGGAAACCTCCAGGCATGCCGAAACCAGGACTTCCAGTCGAAGCACCAGTCCCGCTTGATGCTGACTGACCTTTAGCTTTTTCGTACTCCTCCCTCGCTTTACGAATCCTTTCTTTCCTCTCTTGCATCTCTTTCATCTCGTGTTTACGTTCATACTTACGGCGATGTTCTTGGATCTTCTTGGCGTTCGGGGTGACATCTTGCAACATTTTGTACGCATCGTCGTCGTAATCAAGTTTACAAGCAGTGGAGAGATCTTGGTAAGCCTGTTCCCAGTTACCCAGCAGAGTGTGGGCCTTACCCCGCCATTTGTAAGGTTGTGCTGAATCTGGGTTTAATAGAATCGCTTTCTCACAGTCTTTGATTGCAGCGTTGGGTTTTGACATTTTAATAAAGACCGAAGCCCTCTTAGCATACTGGTTAGCTGATGCTGGGTTGTTTTGAATAGCAATGGTAAGTAATTCAATAGCTTTCTCGTATTCTCCGTTAGCCATAGCATCTAAAGCTTCATTGCGTTTGTCGTTAGCTAGTTCTCTCATTTCGTCTGTAATCTCCAGAGATTCATCACCAAACTTTTGGTCAAATTCATCATCAGGTTCTACCACACCAGTATTGTCCAGTTCAACTTCACTCTCATCACTTTCTTCAGCCAACTTCTCTTCGGTTGATTCTTTTTCTTCTCCCATCTTTTCCTCTTCTTCTGTAGATGGGGGAGATTCTTTGGGAGTCTCTGTAGCAGGTTCGGCTGTCTTAGCAGGGATATTCCCTCCCATTTCTTCAATCCAGCGACGGAAAAACTCCAAACTAGGCAAATATAAGAGGTTAGGGTTAATTTTACACGCTTCTACAAAAGAACGCAATTGTTTGAGATGTTCAGCAGACAATTCCATGTTGAAATAAATTATTCTCAAGTAGAAATGTGGTGCGAAGGATGAGGAATTTGAGAAAACAAGTCAGAGTCGATCTGACTGCACACCTGGATCGAGGCTAAATAACAGCATGGTTATCACAGCTGAACTCTGGGTAGATAATTACAACTTTTTTTACGTTAATCATACAGAATTACACGAATTACCTATCATATTATTAATTTAATAGTTTCTTTTACAAATATAAATATAAATTATGAAAGTTATCCGCAACTTAAGACTTATAATTTAAAATTTGTAATTTGATTAAGCGAATGAATGCGTAAAATATTGCAGTTTGGTTCGAGGCTACTAGCGGATAAATTCCCCATTAAAAAATGTTCCGTCTTTTTGTTAACATAGGTTAATGTTTGAAATGTTATTGCTTGTTATATAGATTAATATAGCTTAATTGCCGACACTATATATATAATATATATGTTATATATATATATATATATATATATATATATATATATATATATCACATCATATAGAAACAAATCACGCACGTTTAATGTAATGTGAAATAATTCTATACTTTACTGTTTATGATGTGGTGATGATATTATGACGATTATTATGATAGTTTCCTATATCAATACATCGTCACAAATTTATAAACGAAAATAGGAATTTGTGGCAGTCATGCTTTTCCCACTTGACAATCAGAGATGTGGTTTTTGAAAACAACTCTTCAAGTTTTGCATGTGGTTAGAATGTCTCAGGAAACAATCGCTGAACAGATTTTACGGGTAAAACCAACCAACAGGAGTAGACCCTGAGCAAGGTGGTTGGATAACATCCATAAGCTTGGCTGGTCTCGCTTGGGTATCCAACCAAATCAGTTGGAGACGACTGTTCCTGACAGGACCTGCTGGAAGTAGTGTTTGAGGACTCTGCCCACACGACCCTCTCAAGAATAAATGGGCGAAGAAGAACTCTTCAAGAAACCGATAAACCTCAAGATATATTAATATGTTGAAGAGTGTGAAGGTTTAATGGTTAAAATGTTCGGTTCACGATCGCGAGGGTGGAGTTCGATTCCCGGCTGTTTGTTGTATTTTCCAGCAAGATATTTTATTTCACATGGTCCAATTGTCTCACCTGACAAACAAATGAGCTGTACCTGTAATTTGAAGGGACCAGTGAATCTCCTTGAGAATGCCACCACCACCATAGTAGTTAAGAATTTGCAGTGAATTGTTTTTATATATGTGTGAAGATATGTTTCTATAGAAACAATACAGGGTTTGAGAGGACCCTTCTGCCTGGACAACCATGTGACAATCCCTCATATACTGGACTCATGATGAGGTGCACCCTGTACACCCTGTAAACTATTAGTGGAGGTGCCTTGAAAAAACGAACTTAGTACACTCTGTAAACTATTAGTGGAGGTGCCTAAAACAACAACAAAACAACTAGTACAGCTTGTAAGGTGATTGGTGTTAAGAAGGTCATCTAGCTGTAGAAACCATGTCATATATGGAATGTCTGAGCAAGTTGAGGTGGTCTGACCTGTCTGGTCTTGATCCATGTCAACCTGTCCAACCCATGCCAAAATGGAAGGCAAATTTTAACTGATGATGTTGATACCCTTTTTATGGTATTTAAATAAAATGAGACCTTTTCTTCTCTGACTTTATTCCTGAATTTTCGTGATACCCGTAAAGAAGTGAAAGTGTGTGATCTAGTATTTAGGGTGTTGAACTTATGATCATAATGTTATGGGTTTGATCCTTGGACAGGGCGGTGTGTTGTGCTCTCGAGCAAAACACACTTCATTCTCAGCTGAAAAAGTATAACAGCAGTAGCTAGGAGTTAACCCTGCAATGAACTAGTATCCTGTCCAGGGGAAAGTATTGTACTCTCTGTTGCTCAATGCTGAAGAAACCAGGAAAAACACCAGCCTGATGAGCCTCCGAGTTTTGAACAGACTGTAATGAGGTGGTAAATTACTAGTGAACTGTATTAATGATTATCTTAGATTTACAGTTGTCAGTTCAAATTCCAGATCTTGTAGCATATTATGCCCTTGAACAAGGCACTTCATCTAATGTTACCCTAGTTTGCACAGCTAAAGAAAAATTGATATCGGCAGGAGTAACTGGATGTTAATGTTTTAATGGACCATAACAGCACATGAAACCAGCATAAACTCTTGCAGTCTGATGTCTTTTGGTTTCAGAAAGACTTTAACCCTTTCGGAACCATATTTCTAACAAAAATACACTCTATTTTCAATTAATTAATGGATTTACAAAAATGAATTATTTCATTACTAGGATAGTAACTTAACACATGGTTTTTTTATATAAAATTATCATCATCATCATTTTTTTTTATGTCCGTTTTTCCAGATTTGCATGGGTTATTTTAACACTTTTGATAACACCCCTTCCCCCTGGTTCTATGATACAAAACTGTCTGTTTTAAAGTATTTATCTTTTTCTAAAACCTTCCATCATCCTTTTATATAAGAACCTTTTGTTTTGTTCCAAACACCAGCTTAATGAGAAAGTTAGTTACCTTACAAAATCCCACCAAATTCTTGCTTATTTTCAACATTATTTGAAAATCATAGGCAGTTATTTTGTAAGTTGATTTAAATAGAAACACTTTAAAATGTTGGAGGCGATGTTTCATAGAACCAGAGCCAGTTTTGGTCAGGCTGGTATTAAAAGAGTTAAAGACTCTTTTTACCAGTTCAGTTGAGTCACTTCACTTACCTTTATCTATCTTACCTGACCAAAGCCAATAACCTGAATGCTGAATTAGTTTTGTCACATGTCACCATTCCATAAAAACCAAGCCCATAAGGATTTTGATAATTATCAAAATCCTTATGGGCTTCATATTTAACTCATTTAATGCCATCTATTTTAAAGAACCCTATTTAAATTAATATCTTCCAAAATAATTGTTTCTACTTTTGGCACAAGGCCAGCAATTACCCAGTGCATTACTGGTACTTTATTTTATCGAGCCCGTAAGGATGTAAGGCAATGTTAACCTCGGCGGGATTTGAACTCAGAATGGCAAGGGCCGTAACTCTATACGTCAAAGCATGGTGTCCGACCCTCTACCGATACTACCAATCCACTGCCCTTTATATATCTTCCAAAATAATGTAAGAGCCTTTTATTAAAAGTCTAAAATCTATTTCAGCCCCCGAGGCTCGTTATGCCAGTGCTTATCCCAATTTCTTTGGCATTAAGCTGAGAGTACACGACTCCCTTCTGGACAGGGTGCCTCACTGTTGAAGGGTTAAACCCCCAACAACTGAGAGTACACAACTCCCTTCTGGACAGGGTGCCTCACTGTTGAAGGGTTAAACCCCCAGCAACTGAGAGTACACGACTCCCTTCTGGACAGGGTGCCTCACTGTTGAAGGGTTAAACCCCCAACAACTGAGAGTACACGACTCCCTTCTGGACAGGGTGCCTCACTGTTGAAGGGTTAAACCCCCAACAACTGAGAGTACACGACTCCCTTCTGGACAGGGTGCCTCACTGTTGAAGGGTTAAACCCCCAACAACTGAGAGTACACAACTCCCTTCTGGACAGGGTGCCTCACTGTTGAAGGGTTAAACCCCCAGCAACTGAGAGTACACGACTCCCTTCTGGACAGGGTGCCTCACTGTTGAAGGGTTAAACCCCCAACAACTGAGAGTACACGACTCCCTTCTGGACAGGGTGCCTCACTGTTGAAGGGTTAAACCCCCAGCAACTGAGAGTACACGACTCCCTTCTGGACAGGGTGCCTCACTGTTGAAGGGTTAAACCCCCAACAACTGAGAGTACACGACTCCCTTCTGGACAGGGTGCCTCACTGTTGAAGGGTTAAACCCCCAGCAACTGAGAGTACACGACTCCCTTCTGGACAGGGTGCCTCACTGTTGAAGGGTTAAACCCCCAGCAACTGAGAGTACACGACTCCCTTCTGGACAGGGTGCCTCACTGTTGAAGGGTTAAACCCCCAACAACTGCGGATACACATTTTCAGCTGAGTATACTGGAGCAACATGAAATGAGGTGTTTTCTTCAAGAACACAACCCACAACACTATGGTCATAAGTCCAACACCCTTACCACTAGGTTTTTTATTATGTTACAAATACCATCTTAATAATGAAATGATTAATAAGTCCCTTCAAATTCTTAATTTATTAAAATTCAGAGTATTTCATTAGCAAAACAGGACAAATAGGTTAAGGAACATATTTCTAAAAACATATTGTGTAGTTTATTCACCCCCTATATGCATCCATCAGAGTACTATTTTTAATTAAACTGGAATCTCCACACACATACACCACACTTAGAGAACTGTAGTTTGGAACTTTCACACACCACACTTGTTGTAGAGAACTGTAGTTTGGAACTTTCACACACCACACTTGTTGTAGAGAACTGTAGTTTGGAAGTTTTATGTGCATCTCCATTACCATCCTCCAGAGAAATGCCTTCTCCATTCTGTCCGCCGGGACCGTGGGGTGGCCAACACGTGGGACACCATTTGTTTATAATACAGAGCGATGGGGAGGGCGAGAGAGATGGAGGCGATGACAGTGGGAGTTCCACTCTTCTGTGTTGAGACCTGGTGTCCAGCGTCAGTTGTCTGTAGGGAGGAAGTGATTCATATATATATAAGTATTATACTATATTGTTTCATATTTAACAATGTCACCAGTCCTTCCTCATGCAATTCTAGACACCACACATATGCCTACAGATGCATGCACACACACACACATACATATAAACCTGTGCCGCCAATCTTTCCACACATAATTATCTCTCTCTCTCTACACACACACCTGTTGTCAGCCTAGACACCAAACACACACACACACACACACACACATACACTCCAAACACACACTACACACTACAAACACACACACACACATATATATATATATATATATACATGTACACTTGTGTCACCAATATTTCCACACACAATACTAGACACCACATATCTATGCCTTCCCCCACTCCCAAGGCCTTGTCAGTTGAAAAGGTCAGTACCAGACATTGGGGCAATGCCTGCTGTGCTGCTAGGTTCGGTAAAAAAACAAAACAGCTGAAAAGATGTCCCAAAAAACTCAAGTCATTACTACTGCACAAAGATTGAGATGAAAGGGGACTGCACCTTAGCTGAGCAGTGAAAACACCTCTCTGGTCCTCAGTAGTTAGTGTCACCTTAGCTGAGCAGTGAAAACACCTCTCTGGTCCTCAGTAGTTAGTGTCACCTTAGCTGAGCAGTGAAAACACCTCTCTGGTCCTCAGTAGTTAGTGTCACCTTAGCTGAGCAGTGAAAACACCTCTCTGGTCCTCAGTAGTTAGTGTCACCTTAGCTGAGCAGTGAAAACACCTCTCTGGTCCTCAGTAGTTAGTTAGTCAGTGTTGAACAAACATGTGACGATCGGTCACCGGCAAAGCTTCATATTGGGCCGTTTGTTTACAAATGAATCAAACATTATTATTAATGTTTGATATAACCCATACATACATATGTATATGTATATATGTTTGTGTGTGTATATATATATATATATATATATATATATATATATATGTGTGTGTATATATATATGTGTGTGTATGTGTGCATACTTACATTTATGTATCAGCTGTGCTAGTGCGAGAAATAAAATTCTAATTTTATATATATATATATAGATAGATAGAGACATGTTCTGGTTTATGTTATACATAAAACTTTGCATCTTCAAAACATATATAATGAAATAAATAGAGATGATATAAAGTGTACATCTTTCATTTATTACAACTATTATTATAGATAGATGGATTGATATGGAGACAGACAGTTAAATAGATAGACAAATAAATATATATATATAGAGATTTATAGATATTGATATATATATAGATATGCTTTATTGATGGAGAATGGGTTAAATATTTAAATAGCGCCAGGTTTTGCAAACATGGGCAAGTGATAATAATTGTAGTAGAGGTAGGCAAGGATATGGTGTTCAACAAGTTGGCGAGGTGCAGCAGTCTGATTATATTTGTCAATTAAAGCTTTTATATCCTGTTTTGGAATCTGGAAAATATAATAATATTGTATATCATTTACACCATTCCTTTATAACCCTGTGGAGGGGTCATTGTAGATATGGTGGGAGTTATAGGGGTATAATAACATTGTGTATCATTTAGACGAGAGGTTCTCGAAGTGGGCGCTACATGGGGCATTGAGAAGGGGGTGATAGAGATGACATAATAATATATTAAATATCAAATTATACATATTATATATAAATATAGTAAAATAAAAAATATACAATATTTATTTATACATAGTATATATTATATTACTTATTATATATAAATCAATGATTTTATTTGTTATATATTATTTACAATTTGTGTGTAGGCAGGTCTCAACAATGCTATCTGGCCAATGTAGAATATGTAAATTTTACTTACCATTTCATCTAATCCATCAGAACCGGTCAGTAACTGCTTCAGTTCTGATTCAATATCAATTACAGCCTGTACAGAGTATACATTATAGAGTAGATAATATACACCTTGTACAGAATAGATAATATACACCCTGTACAGAGTAGACATTATAGAGTAGATAATATACACCCTGTACAGAGTAGACATTATAGAGTAGATAATATACACCTTGTACAGAGTAGATAATATACACCCTGTACAGAGTAGACATTATAGAGTAGATAATATACACCTTGTACAGAGTAGATGATATACACCCTGTACAGAGTAGACATTATAGAGTAGATAATATACACCCTGTACAGAGTAGACATTATAGAGTAGATAATATACACCCTGTACAGAGTAGACATTATAGAGTAGATAATATACACCTTGTACAGAGTAGATAATATACACCCTGTACAGAGTAGATATTATAGAGTAGATAATATATACCCTGTACAGAGTAGACATTATAGAGTAGATAATATATACCCTGTACAGGGTAGACATTATAGAGTAGATAATATATACCCTGTACAGGGTAGACATTATAGAGTAGATAATATATACCCTGTACAGGGTATATATTATAGAGTAGATAATATATACCCTGTACAGGGTAGACATTATAGAGTAGATAATATACACCCTGTACAGAGTAGACATTATAGAGTAGATAATATACACCCTGTACAGAGTAGACATTATAGAGTAGATAATATACACCCTGTACAGAGTAGACATTATAGAGTAGATAATATATACACACTAGTCTACGCACACCTACAACATATACACACTAGTCAACACACACAGCATACAGACGCTAGTCAACACACACACACACACACACACACAGCATACACACACTAGTCTACACATACACAACATATACACACTAATTTACACACAACATATACACACTAGTTTACACACAACATATACACACTAGTCTACACACAACATATACACACTAGTCTACATACACACATATACACACATTTAAAATCTTGCTGAATAAAGGGTTAAGAGGACTCTTTAGTTGTGTTAAGTACATGACAGTCCCATTAGTGGTGTTATGATAAAAAGCACCCAGTACACTTTGTAAAGTGTAACAGGTTAAATATGGGCCCATGGTTGGTTAGTGAGAGGAAAATACCTTTAATTACCGTATTTCGTGGCATCAAAGACGCTACTTTTGTCTTAAAATAAGTCTCAAAAATCTACCGTGTGACCTGGAGGCCGAAGGTTGCTTATTATCTTTTTTCAAATTTTGGGTTGTCAAAATTAGGGTGTGTCCTCGGGGACGAAATGTCTTCAGTGCCGGGAAATACGGTAAGTAGCGACATGGTCTGTAACAACCCGTCCAACCCATGCCATGAAATTATTCTAATGCAATTGATTAATTAAGTGGAAACAATTATTGTGTGATTATTCAACATTCCATATCTGACTTTGTAGTTTTACTCAACGACACGTAATGAAATTCTATATTTCCATGACAACAATTTTCGCTTTACTTCGATGGAATATTCACATCAACACTGCATTGAGTTCTAAAATGGTTAGAATTCCTGCTTTAAATAGGTGGGACATATAGAATGAATATATATATATATATATTCATTCTATATGTCCCACCTATTTAAAGCAGGAATTCTAACCATATATATATATATGTGTGGAGGCACATGGATTAGTGGTTAGAGCATTGGCCTTGCAATCGAAAGGTTGTGAGTTCAATTCTCGGACCGGGTGATGTGTTGTTTCCTTGAGCAAGACACTTTATTTCACATTGCTCCAGTTTACTCAGCTGTAGAAATGAGATGACAGGGACTGGGGTCCCTATCTTTCCACTGCAAAGTGGTCGTGGAGGTGCCACGGCAAAAAAGCACCCAGCACTCACTGTAAATGAGGTTGGTGTTAGGAAGGGCATCCAGCTGTAGAAATCAAGCCAGAATCAGTTCCCGTCCCACCCTTGCAAGCAGGGAAAAGCGGACGTAAATGAAATGATGAAATGAAAATATATATATATATATATATTCATATATATATTTATGACAAACTTCTGATATTATATTTGTGTTTCAACCTTTATTATCTACACTCTGATGATTCCAGCCTTGTGTTGGGATGAAATGATCGTAAGTAATTAAATGTTTTAAACACTCTTTGATTGTTATTTATAAAGTATATATATATATATATATATATGTATATGTTTGGTTATACTGGAGTTTACCAATATATATCCTTGATCCAGCAGTGACCAAAAAAGTCTGAGGGAGTTTTTAGCTGTAGTAGCTTCCACTATAGACTGTTATGGGACTTGAGAGAGAATAAGCAAGTTAGATTTACAACATAATTTTATTCTATATACATTGAAACATATATATATATGTATACATATATGTATGTGTATGTATATTATATATATTGATTTTCTGCCTTATAGTTGAGTTCCTACCATAAGGCAGGAATAAAATCATTATATTGGATCGTCAACTATGAAATTCGTAGAAAATTCTTCTTTTTCTACAAATTTCTACAAATTCCATACTTGATGACCCAATAATTCCTACACTCCACTTTCTTAAGTATTGAGTACTAAGCTGAAAAATGGTTTTACTAGTCTTAACTCTTAACTAGTAGCATTCCAACTATATATATATATATATGTATGTATGTGTGTGTGTGTATGTAGCAATATCCATAGGTGTGAAAAGGAAAATAGTGTTCAATCTGGAAGAAGCAGAAATATTATTTCTGTTCATACACGGAACAAAAGTAGAATCCAAGGAAAGATTATAATTTACCTTCTCATTCAGAATTACATGACGAATTTCAGAGCAGATGTCAATAAAACGGTCGTGGTAGACTGGCAGACAGTAGGGCTCCATGAAGTATCTGAATAACAGATAAAAGTCATAGGTTGGTGTACCAGTATATAAATGTCATAGGTTGGTGTACCAGTATATAAAAGTCATAGGTTGGTGTACCAGTATATAAAAGTCATAGGTTGGTGTACCAGTATATAAAAGTCATAGGTTGGTATATAGCTATATATATGTCACAAGTTGGTGTACCAGTATTATATGTCACAAGTTGGTGTACCAGTATTATATGTCACAAGTTGGTGTACCAGTATTATATGTCACAAGTTGGTGTACCAGTATTATATGTCACAAGTTGGTGTACCAGTATTATATGTCACAAGTTGGTGTACCAGTATATATATGTCACAAGTTGGGGTACCAGGATATATATGTCACAAGATGGTGTACCAGTATATATATGTCATAAGCTGGTATATAACTATATATATGTCATAAGATGGTGTATAGGTATACAGGTCATAGGCTGATGTATAGGTATTTATAGGTATATATATATGTCATAAGTTGATGTATAGGTTTAAATATGTCATAAGTTGGTATATATGTATAGATACATGTCATAAATTGGTATATATAGGTATATATAAGTCATAAATTGGTATATAGGTGTATATATGTCATAAGTTGGTATATATGTGGGTATATGTCATAGGAGGTAAATAGAGAGATTATAGCATAGCTTGGTTATAAAGCATAGATAGTATATAAGCAGGTATACATAGGAGGTGTATATATGAAGAGAGAGAGAGAGAGAGAGAGAGAGAGGCTCACTTGAAGAGATCAGTAATTAAACCTTCATCAAAACGCTGCAACAGGTTGTTTAGAATTCCCTCATGGACTCCATACAACTGGATAAGGTTACTGGCAGGAAATGGCTGAAACCAATATGGAAACTGTTAGTGAAAGAAATTATTTTATGGTTCAATGAGTAGAGTAAACTTCACCTTGGAGGACCTCTACGGTTCAGTAAACAGTAAACTTCACCTTGGCAGACCTCTACAGTTCTGTAAACAGTAAACTTCACCTTGGAAGACCTCTACGGTTCAGTAAACAGTAAACTTCACCTTGGAAGACCTCTACAGTTCAGTAAACAGTAAACTTCACCTTGGCAGACCTCTACAGTTCAGTAAACAGTAAACTTCATCTTGGAAGACCTCTACAGTTCAGTAAACAGTAAACTTCACCTTGGCAGACCTCTACAGTTCAGTAAACAGTAAACTTCATCTTGGAAGACCTCTACAGTTCAGTAAACAGTAAACTTCACCTTGGCAGACCTCTACAGTTCAGTAAACAGTAAACTTCACCTTGGCAGACCTCTACAGTTCAGTAAACAGTAAACTTCACCTTGGCAGACCTCTACAGTTCAGTAAACAGTAAACTTCACCTTGGAGGACCTCTACGGTTCAGTAAACAGTAAACTTCACCTTGGAGGACCTCTACAGTTCAGTAAACAGTAAACTTCACCTTGGAGGACCTCTACAGTTCAGTAAACAGTAAACTTCACCTTGGAAGACCTCTACGGTTCAGTAAACAGTAAACTTCACCTTGGAAGACCTCTACAGTTCAGTAAACAGTAAACTTCATCTTGGCAGACCTCTACAGTTCTGTAAACAGTAAACTTCATCTTGGAAGACCTCTACAGTTCAGTAAACAGTAAACTTCACCTTGGAGGACCTCTACAGTTCAGTAAACAGTAAACTTCACCTTGGAAGACCTCTACGGTTCTGTAAACAGTAAACTTCACCTTGAAAGACCTCTACAGTTCAGTAAACAGTAAACTTCATCTTGGCAGACCTCTAAGAATGCCAGCTTAAAAGGGAGAAACAAAGCCCGATTTAAGAGTTTACTACAGTAAGAATCAGGGCTTCAATATATTTAGTTACGTTCAGAGTAGACACAGGGTGTGTTAGACTGACAAGTAACAATGTAGACTTTGTTAACCCTTTAGCATTTACATTACTCACCTCACATAACTTTTACATTACTCTATATATACTGTTGTATTTTTGTAGTAAAGGCTTTATCTCACATAATATCTCACATAACATTTACATTACTCTATATTTACTATTATATTTTTGTAGTAAAGGCTTTATCTCACATAATATCTCACATAACATTTACATTACTCTATATATACTATTATATTTTTGTAGTAAAGGCTTTATCTCACATAATATCTCACATAACATTTACATTACTCTATATATACTATTATATTTTTGTAGTAAAGGCTTTATCTCACATAATATCTCACATAACATTTACATTACTCTATATATACTATTATATTTTTGTAGTAAAGGCTTTATCTCACATAATATCTCACATAACATTTACATTACTCTATATTTACTATTGTATTTTTGTGGAAAGCCTTTATCTCACATATCGAATCTATGAGATTTTGATGTTATTTATTTTGAGAACAATACCTTAACATCAGTATGAGTGGTCAGTTATGGTAGGTTTGAACAGAAAGAGGTGAGAGAATTCTGGATGGATACGGCCAGTTTAAATGCTAAAGGGTTAAAGACAGACATGGCCCCAGGAGGGGATATTAACATACACCACACTCACATACACACACCTCACTCATACACTACACTTACATACACACACCTCACACACCACACACACACACACACACACACCTCACTCACATACCACATACACCACACATACACACACATCTCACTCACACACCACATACACCACACTCACACTCACATACACCACACATACACACACATCTCAC
>OZ024751.1:26426445-26476445 GCA_964016885.1 Eledone cirrhosa
TGTTATATTCTTATTCCTACACTGTCCCTCAGTACATCTTATGCTATGTACTATGTTCCTAGTTTTGCAGCTAGTTTTCAGGCTTAGCTTGCAGACTATGCATTTCCTATCAGTGCAGGGGATCTTTGAAATGGCTATGTTTTGCTAATTAGGGTTTTTATGGGAATACCTGGTCTTTCAACTATCTTAATATTTAATGTGAGCTAGTCTAGGGCCCCTCT
The DNA here is from genome assembly GCA_964016885.1 of Eledone cirrhosa. Lineage (NCBI taxonomy): Eukaryota > Metazoa > Mollusca > Cephalopoda > Octopoda > Eledonidae > Eledone > Eledone cirrhosa. Next base: position 26,426,667 of record OZ024751.1, read on the forward strand.
AAATCTGTAAGCTAGTTCGTATTGACGAACATTACACTCTGGTATTTATTGCTATCATACCATGAGTTGATTTTATTTGCCTTATTCCTAATCATTTCTATTCTGTTCCAAAAGTTGCTCCTATACATGGGTCAAGTTCCATTTGCATAATTTTCTACAATCTTTGCCCACTTGGTTCTGGCTCCTTTATATACCCTGATCTTGTCTCTCTGATTGTAGCCAGAGAACTACATGCGGTGAATGAAGTGTTATATGTGTCTTTCTAATTCTTTAGGGTTGCACATGTGGGACACGTTCCTCATCACTCTTACTAAATCCACAATCAGTATGTTGATTTTGATGTGATCCGAAACAGCTGAGTTTCGGTAGATCAGGTATTTGGAGGTCATGGGTTTGGCATAATGCAAATGGAGGATTTGCTTTCTATTACTAATAATTTACAACCAGAGTTCTGTGTCTAGTACAGGTAATCTATGGTTGGGGTGTTTAGTTGGGTAGTCTATAGTAACTTTAATACTCTGGTGGATGGAGTTAGCTATTTGCTGGATACTTTCCATGGTGTTCTCTAATTACTGACTGTTCTCCTGTGGGGGTGTTTTTACTACGATATTTATGTCATCTACGTAGCGAGAGTACATAGTCAGGGTTATAAAATTGTCGTCTAATTGTTCCTTAAGTCTTCTGTCCCACCAGACCATAAAGAGGTTAGCTAAGTCACCTGCAATGCACGACCACTTTGCAGTGGAATGATAGGGACCCCAGTCCCTATCATCTCATTTCTACAGCTGAGTAAACTGGAGCAATGTGAAATAAAGTGTCCTGCTCAAGGAAACAACATATCATCCGGTCTGAGAATTGAACTCACAACCTTTCGATTGCAAGGCCAATGCTCTAACCACTAAGCCATGTGCCTCCATGTATATATATATAATAGTAACGAGTATAACCGAAGTTGCAGTTGCAAGTAGCAGATTCACATCCATTAGTTAGGTAATAGTGACACAATGAATAATGTGACCAGAGACATGTTGCCACCTTAATACTACAACAACAAAAAAATAAGACAGATTAAAGATTGAACCTGGACCTAATCGATAGATATTAATCGATAAATATCTTCGATAGATTTCTGGGAATCCATAAGTTACACTCCAAGTTGTGTAATGTATATGCAAGTCGATAATGTTTCCTAAGATGTATATATATATATATATATATACACATATACATGTATATATATATGTGTGTGTGTGTATGTATTTAAGTCCTACACTAAAATAAGATCCAGACATGAAACAATAGATCAACTTTAAGGTGGTGCTCAAGCATGGCCACAGTCAGATGACAGAAACAGTTGAAAGTATAAAAGAATAATGTCTAAAATAAAATATAAAGAAGACAACGGATCCCAAACCTGGTAGAATGGCTGTGGAGATTTTAGGGTCACGATATGTTGAAACTAAATTGCAATTTTCCGGTGTGTCTTCTGTTTTGTCTTCGAGGGCTGGGTTGAGCAACTTCAGAAGCTTGTTAGCAAGCTGTCGATGACAACAATAACAGTAACAACAACAATAGCAACAACAATAACAACAGGAGAGGGGGTGGGAGAAAGAAAAGGGCAAGAGACAGAGATAGATAGAGAGAGAAAGATAGAGAGATAGATATATAGATAGATGGACAGAGAGAGAGAAAGATATATATATATATATAGAGAGGGGGGGGGAGAAAGAGAGAGAGAGGGAGGGAGGGAGGGAGAGAGAGAGAGAGATCTACTCACAGTACGTCCTATTTCTTTAGAACAAAACTTGCTATGTATCCAGCTGTCAGAGTATAAGATACGTTTATATTTGGTGAATGTTCCGGCAGCCCAGATATTGGGGTCTGTTGTTAGAAATTCATTGTCTATAACTAGTTTATCATCCACTATCAGACAGGCATCATTCATGGCTAAATAGATAAATAGGTAGATAGAGAGTGATAGATATCTTTCTTTATTTGCCACAAGGACGTACAAGAAATGGGACATTACAAGACGTGACAGCGGTGGTTTTACATAAAAATCATATAACTTTAACATTAATAAATAACAATAAACTATATATAAAATAAAACAACAATCGAAATCCCCAATAGGGGGGAACGTTACTGCAAGGTTGTAAATAGAACCCTCAACACCAGGAGCACGTTTTGTAGGTGTTCCCATCTTCCCTCTGTTTGTCTTCCTCAACCTACAGGTTTATATACAGAGAAGGCCCACTCACCTGGGCCATTTTCGCCACATTCACCCACCTTTCAGCAAATTTACTGGGGTGCAGCACCTCTCTCTCCAATCTCACCTTCCTTCTGTATATATAGAGAGAGGGATATATATATATATATAGCCGGTGGGATGGCGTTATCTTATGGCTAAAACAGCACGACGTGCTGTGACCAGCGGCACCAATTGACGCCCGACAGCCTGGTTGGCGAAGGTGATCAAGGTGATATATATATAAAAACAAAATTTGTTTTCACTCCAGCATGGTAGATACCTTAGATGTATTCGTGAGTGAATATTATTATAATGGAGGCACATGGCTTAGTGGTTAGAGCATTGGCCTTGCAATCGAAAGGTTGTGAGTTCAATTCTCAGACCGGGTGATGTGTTGTTTCCTTGAGCAAGACACTTTATTTCACATTGCTCCAGTTTACTCAGCTGTAGAAATGAGATGATAGGGACTGGGGTCCCTATCATTCCACTGCAAAGTGGTCGTGGAGGTGCCACGGCAAAAAAGCACCCAGCACTCACTGTAAATGAGGTTGGTGTTAGGAAGGGCATCCAGCTGTAGAAATCAAGCCAGCATCAGTTCCCGTCCCACCCTTGCAAGCAGGGAAAAAGCGGACGTAAAATGAAATGATGATGATGATGATTATAAGGGTGGTGGATTGGCAGTATCAGTAGGGGGTCGGACGCCATGCTTTGTAGCAAAGAGTTACGGCCCTTTATGGTCTGAGTTCAAATCCCGCCAAGGTTAACTTTGCCTTTCATCCTTACGGGGTCGATAAAATAAAGTACCAATAATACACTGGGATAATTGCTGGCCTTGTGCCAAAAGTAGAAACAATTATTATTATTAATATTTAGTTTCTATTTTCTAGATCAAAGGTTCTCAACGGGGGGCATATGCATCCCCGGGGGGCGTTTCTGAACTCCAGGGGAGGCGTTTCTGAACTCCAGGGGAGGCGTTTGGGAGCAAGTTAGCGAGGGCGCTGGTAAGTTTTAAAGGGAACAAATTTAGAAAGCTTTGAAATGATATAATTGTCACTTTCTTCCAGATAAGAGCACTCTTTGGATAGACAGAGTTGCTCTTGTATAAATGTTAAAAATAGCTGGTATCGCCTGGTGGGAATATAACAAATTCAACTGGTCCTTATTCATAAAAAAGAACAAACATTTATGTTCCTTTTTTTAAAATTTATATATTTCCTTTCAAGGAATGTATTTATACTCTCAGCTGCCTGCAATGGTATCTTTGGAATATTGTTAATCAATTTTTTAGTAATCTGCTGATATCAAAATCAGTAGTATATTGAAAAATGGAAAAAAAGGGTAGGGGGCGTTTCGTAATTTTGAGGGACAAAAGGGGGGCATTTGGCCTAAATGGGTTGAGAACCTGTGTTCTAGATGAACATGCCATCCTTTTGTTCCAGCGGTAGCTGAGAGAAAATAGACGACAATTGTTTCACATGATTACATTGAGAATACCATTATTTTCTTTTCTTTGTTTTCTTTTGTCGTTCTATTTGTGTTGTCTGTTTTATCACACACACATCATACCAGCAGAAAGATTTATTTTTCTGTTGCAAGATTAAAATAGTAGTCTTAATTAAATCATGTGAAACCATCTTGCTGATTCTTTTCTATATTTCATTTGCCTGTCACCCACCTTGTGGATTGTCTCTCTGTTGACCACTGGCTGCTGGGCTCTGTCCCCTGAGGCCTTTTTGCCCATTGCTGTATTTGACAGCATTTAGGTGTTTTAATGGCTGTTCTAGCGATGAGTTTTCTCATTTTTACATATCAGAGACAACATTGTTTTAAATATATATATATATATATATATATATATATTATATATTGTAAAGAGTTACTTGCTGTATCAAATACTTAGCTGAACAATGGTCTTAATATTCTAAACTGGCAACTCTCTCTGCCTCCCTCTCTCTCTATATATATATATATAATAGAGGACCAAAGATATATCTTACCTTTAAAAGCGTTATAATCAATCTTCTTGGTTCCATAACAGAAAAGAGCCTATAAATGTAGATAAGACAATGTTAAAGAGTGGAGGGAGGGTGAAGTGATAAAGATTCTTTCCAACATACACACATGTATATATACATGTATATACACATGTATATAACACACAAAGAGATGTACATATATACACATTCATATACATATATATCACAGACATACTTCCATTCACATGCATGCATATCGCACATATATATATATTGTACAAATATACATTCATATACGTTCTACACAGGCTCTTACACATTCTACATGCATATACTCCACACACACATATTCCACATGCATAATACATCATTCCACACACACACAGCCATTCTACACACACACACAGCCATTCTACACACACACACACTCAGCCATTCTACACACCTTCACACAACCATTCTACACACCTTCACACAACCATTCTACACACCTTCACACAGCCATTCTACACATCTTCACACAACCATTCTACACACCTTCACACAGCCATTCTACACACCTTCACACAGCCATTCTACACACCTTCACACAGCCATTCTACACATCTTCACACAAACATTCTATACACCTTCACACAACCATTCTACACACCTTCACACAGCCATTCTACACACCTTCACACAACCATTCTACATACCTTCACACAACCATTCTACACACCTTCACACAACCATTCTACACACCTTCACACAGCCATTCTACACACCTTCACAACCATTCTACACACCTTCACACAGCCATTCTACACACCCACACTCAGCCATTCTACACACCTTCACACAACCATTCTACACACCTTCACACAACCATTCTACACACCTTCACACAGCCATTCTACACACCTTCACACAGCCATTCTACACACCCACACTCAGCCATTCTACACACCTTCACACAACCATTCTACACACCTTCACACAGCCATTCTACACACCCACACTCAGCCATTCTACACACCTTCACACAGCCATTCTACACACCCACACTCAGCCATTCTACACACCCACACTCAGCCATTCTACACACCTTCACACAGTCATTCTACACACCCACACTCAGCCATTCTACACACCTTCACTCTCACAATATTCCATCTGACACCTTTCCAAGTGTAGTCCAGTAAATACTCACAGTAAATTCAATTCTAAAAGACTTAGTTTTGTCATGGAAAAAGGCAAACTTGGTGAGAGCGTCGTTGGTAGTGGTCCACTTGACATAAATACAATCGATATGGATATGGACATTTTGTTTGTTCAACTCGGTAAATATCAGCTCCTCAGTGACTCCTCCAAGGACATCAGTCTAGGAAATATAAAGAAACAATGAATGCTGGATCTCCTTTAGTTCTAATGATGAGTGTTCCAGTTGTTAGACAGAGCTGTCTAAAGTCTAAAATCTGTCTCGAGTCTGCAGGTTCATCTGGTCCGTGCTTATCCTGGTTGCAGCCATATCAAGCTGAAAACACAGGTTCTCCTCTGATTAGCGAAGTTAAGCTATGTCAAGCCTAGTTAGTATTTAGATGGGTGACCGCTTTGGAAACCTAGGTGCTGTAAGCATTAAAAATAATGTCAAGGCAAAAAGCACCCAGCCCACACTGTAAAGTAGTCGTGTAGGTGTCACAACAAAAAGCACCCACTACTCACTATAAATGAGGTTGATGTTAGGAAGGGCACCCAGCTGTAGAAACCAAGCCAAAAATCGGTTCTGTATGAGCATGAGATGGTCACCTGACCTAGCATTGCCCACAACAGGACAACTCTTCTAACCCATGCTAGTTTGGAAAAATAGATGTAAAATGGTGATGATGATAATGATGAAGCAACTGTGAGTTTAAGACTCCCACTCTGGACCAGACGCCAGTCCATCACAGTGTTAAACCCCCAGTTATTGCTGGTACTACTTTTTAACTGAGTATACTGGAGCAATGTGAAATGATTTGTTTTGCTCAAGAACACAACACACAACCCAGTCCAGGAATCAAATTCACGACATGATGATTCTAAGACCAATACCCTTACCACTAGGTTTTCATTTGAATCCTTTTGATTTTAAGATACTTTCATCATTGTATACTTCAGTTCAGAAATACACAGTTTAAAATATAATTTACCTCTTTAGTTTCTGAAGGTATCAACAAGTAAATGCTACTGCCAGGTATGCCAATCTCTAGCAGTGTACGTATGAAGCAATAAGCATCGAGTGTGTTACCAAAGACTAAAAGGTTACCTGTAATATACAGAACATTTAGTAGACATTGAGAGATATAGTGTATTAGTGAGACATTGAGAGATATTGTGTATTAGTGAGACATTGAGAGATATAGTGTATTAGTGAGACATTGAGAGATATAGTGTATTAGTGAGACATTGAGAGATATTGTGTATTAGTGAGACATTGAGAGATATAGTGTATTAGTGACAAACAAAAGGGGGCCAAGAGCAGATCCCTGGGGTACACCAGATGACATCTCATATGGTGAGGAATGCTGTCCTAGAACTGTGACTACCTCTCTTTGACTGAGAATGAAGGACTTCAACCAGTTAAAAAGATCATCCTTCACACCCATTGTAGAGAGTTTTGCCATAAGTCTTTTGTGTGGCACAGAATTAAAAGCTTTAGCAAAGTCAAGGTAAACAACATCCACCCATAAGCCGCCATCAGTGATCCGGATGATGTCTTCAAGAAACTCGATAAGTTGATCACAGCAGCTGGAGTTAGGGATAAATCCAAATTGCGAGGGCTGTCTCTTTTTCTATGGTAATAATAGTCAGGGATCAGTGAAAGTATTTGTAATGATCAATATTGTAATCCATCTGACATGTGTTAAAAGGGTAGTTTTCGGTGATAATATTATATTTAGTTTGGAGAGCCGTGGTCATATGTTCTTCCTCGTCGCCATCTTGAACATCTATTTTAATGCTTGCGAATGTTCTTCATTATTCCAGCACCTTAGACCTGCTATCAACCTTGATAATATTTCAAGTGTGGTGACTTACATAAATAATTATCAGAGGGAGGCTCCAGCACCCCTTTTTATAGTGCATCATTGAGCCTGGCTCCTTTCCTTCACATTTTGTTTGCCTTTTTCTTCATTTGACAATCGTCGTTTTCTCATTTCTTGTTCTAAAATATTATGAGGGCCCTGGCTACAGCTCAGTCAGCCCCCACCCTCACAAAAACACATGAAAATAATAATGTCCAACACTGACCTATTTTTCCAAGTCCCTGTGATCTGGCCTTCCAGATCTTTTTAGCATTGCCTATAAAAAATCAAAAAAATCATCCAGTAAACTTGGTATAATCCTGTGTTATTGGAATATTCTACAATACTTCTGTTAATCTTGAAAGATGAAAACAATCCTTATTATAAAGATACTCATGTAAGTGTATCTATATATGTAATTGAAATGCAGCAAGCTTTTTGTCTCACTTCCAATTAGACTCAATCTGAGTCATGCCATATACTGCCTCTTACACCAATCACCTCTCAAAATTTATGAAACAGAAGCAACCGATACCATTCCACACACTTTCCAATGGTAAGCTTCGATGGTACAATGAGATACAGCATGTTGAAGAATGATAATCATGTTCTTGAGACATCTTTACTGTCTTGCAAACGGTTAGCTTCAGTATAATTTAACCTGTTCACTGCCACGTATATTTTACACAGCTACAGTTCCTGTGCAGGGTTTTTTTTGTCTCACTAAAATGACTATTTTTTTAAACAAACATTTATTAACAAGACAAATTTATTTGGTAATATTAAATGATATCTGAATGATTGACAAACATCAATAAACTAGTAACATCATCTAGCTTTGAACTGTTGGAAATGAGGCATCTCGTCCACGACACTGGAATGCATGTTTGGACGAGTTATCTTGTCTACAGCACTGAAGAGGTTAAAGATCAGGAAGGATTATATAACAATATCTTAGTGTAGAGAGAACTTTTCAGTTATGTCAAAGACAAGACAATCTCTCCAGTAATGATGCCACATTAAAACACACCAACACAACCATTTTATCATGGTGGTACCACTACCTAGCTTATTATCACAAGGAAACAATGTTATGAAGATTTTTAAAAATATCCAATCCTTGCCAGCTTGGAAAAGCAGACGTTAAATGATGGTGATGATGATGATGATGATGGAGATGATAATAATGATGATGCTAACGGCAATGATGATGATGATGATGATGACAATGATAATAATGGAGATGATGATGATGGAGATGAGGATGATGATGACGATAATGATGATGATTATGTTGATGATGATGATGATGGTGATGATGATGATGATGATGATGATGATGATGATGATGATGATGATGATGAATCCAAGTAAAAGTAAGGAATGTTTCCAAAATGAGGAATGTGCAGACGTGCTGCGCTGGTAGCGATAATTGGGAAGAATGTTGAAAGACAGAACATATGATAAATAAATCATTTACTTTTCAGTTTATTGATGGCAGTTATGAGCCAGGAGAGTACATATTCTGCATCTACTAGGTTGTTAATGACAAAGAAGAAAGGAAGTTGTGAAGCCATTGGGTTAGTTATGTCCCAAGTCACTGGAAAATACTTCATACCACAACATAAGAAGAGGTAGTCATAGGGAATGGTGTGACCATGGGATGTGACGAGCTGCTTCTGTTCTCTGAAAAGATGAGGTGAAAGTTTAAGGTGGAATTAGATAACTGATGAAGAGTTAGATGTGATGTGACTATGGGTGTAGTTAGATGTGATGTGACTATAGAGTTGGTTAGATGTGATGTGATAACAGCTGAAGTGTTAGTTAGATAAGATGTGATGTGACTATAGGTGTAGTTAGATGTGATGTGACTATAGAGGTGGTTAGATGTGATGTGATAACAGCTGAAGTGTTAGTTAGATAAGATGTGATGTGACTATAGAGGTAGTTAGATGTGATGTGACTATAGAGGTGGTTAGATGTGATGTGACTATAGAGTTGGTTAGATGTGATGTGATAACAGCTGAAGTGTTAGTTAGATAAGATGTGATGTGACTATAGGTGTAGTTAGATGTGATGTGACTATAGAGGTGGTTAGATGTGAATATCAAAGTATCAAGATATCAAGGTATCAAGTTATCAATGTATCAAGATATCAAGGTATCAAGATATAAAGATATCAAGGTATCAAGTTATCAAAGTATCAAGGTATCAAGATATCAAGATATCAAGATATCAAGTTATCAAGATATCAAGTTATCAAGGTATCAAGATAGGTATTAAGGTGATATTTACCTAACAATTTGCGTCATTTTACTCTTAATCACATTCACCCAAGTCTTTAATGATTTTCTGGCCAGGTCATCTAAAGTATAGAAAGAACTGAAACATAATGAGATGATGTTAGTGGTGTAGTGGTGGTAGTGTAGTGGTGGTGTGGTGGTGGTATAGTGGTGTGGTGGTGGTATAGTGGTGGGTGGTGGTGGTATGGTGGTGGTGTAGTGGTGGTAGTGTAGTGGTGGTGTGGTGGTGGTATAGTGGTGTGGTGGTGGTATAGTGGTGGGTGGTGGTGGTATAGTGGTGGTGTGGTGGTGGTATAGTGGTGGTGTGGTGGTGGTATAGTGGTGTGGTGGCGGTATGGTGGTGGGGTGGGGGTGGTATAGTGGTGGTGTGGTGGTGGTATAGTGGTATAGTGGTTGGGGTGAGGGTATAGTGGTGGGGTGGGGGTGTAGTGGTGGGTGGGGGTGGTATAGTGGTGGTGTGGTGGTAGTGTAGTGGTGGTGTGGTGGTGGTATAGTGGTGGTGAGGTGGTGGTATAGTGGTGGGGGTGGGAGTGGTATAGTGGTGGTGTGGTGTGGTGGTGGTATAGTGGTATAGTGGTTAGGGTGGGGGTATAGTGGTGGGGTGGTATAGTGGTGGGGTGGTATAGTGGTGGGGTAGTGTTGGTCGCGTTGGTGGTATGGTGGTGGTGTTGTAGTTGATGGTGGTGGTAGTGTGTTAGTGGTATGGTGTTGGTGTTGTAGTTGATGGTGGTATGTTAGTGGTTTGTTGATGGTAACAATGGTGGTGGTGTTAGTGGTATGGTGGTTGATAGCAGCAATGTCTATATGAGTTTATAAGTTGTTGCTAGGGTGTTGGTATATGTTGCTAGGGTGTTGATATATGTTGCTAGGGTGTTTATAAAAGTTGCTAGATTAATTAAAATAATTGACAGAATGTTGAGACAGTACCATGAGATTCCTGTAAAATGTTGCTATGGTAACTTAGTGAAAGTTCATTAATGAAAGAAGATAATGTTAATTGCAATATAATTACTTGGATGCACTCATGTTATCCAAGCGAGGATTTGGTTCTCTCTCTCCTGGCAGTCCATATGGTGATATCAAGGTGACATTGTTGAAGTTTAAGTGGGGACTGTAATGATAAAAATAGTAAATTAAATAGAATCTTGTTTGTATTTTATTACAGTTTGTTGCAGTGGCATGAATGCCACAACTTGCTATTACCATTCACCTATTTACTCTTAACTTCTTATAATGATTTAGCAGAAAATATCTAAAACAGGTTTGTTAGTCCAAATGTTTATGATATAATGGACCGTTTATTGAACAAATTTGAAGTATTAGAGTAAAACCTTTAATTTTAATGTGATGTAGTCACAGTGATGTTTTGTACTTATGTCTTGCTAATGTGGTTTCATGTGGTACAGGACATTAATAGTTAATGTGATGTAGTCACAGTGATGTTTTGTACTTATGTCTTGCTAATGTGGTTTCATGTGGTACAGGACATTAATAGTTAATGTGATGTAGTCACAGTGATGTTTTGTACTTATGTCTTGCTAATGTGGTTTCATGTGGTACAGGACATTAATAGTTAATGTGATGTAGTCACAGTGATGTTTTGTACTTATGTCTTGCTAATGTGGTTTCATGTGGTACAGGACATTAAGAGTTAATGTGATGTAGTCACAGTGATGTTTTGTACTTATGTCTTGCTAATGTGGTTTCATGTGGTACAGGACATTAAGAGTTAATGTGATGTAGTCACAGTGATGTTTTGTACTTATGTCTTGCTAATGTGGTTTCATGTGGTACAGGACATTAAGAGTTAATGTGATGTAGTCACAGTGATGTTTTGTACTTATCAACAATGTCTTGCTAATGTGGTTTTATGTAGTTCAAAGCCTTTTAACTTTCAATTGCAAACTCTTATCAAATGTCCAGTGCTCCCACTAAGATGTAATGAATAACTGAAAAGAAATAAAAACCTACCAGAACAGTAACGTCTCCAAGAAGGACAGGCCGACAGTTGACGCTCCTACTACAATAATCCGAGCATTTATTGTCTTCTGAAATATAAGAGTTGAGAACAGTGAGTCAGAAAGTGGGAATTATGACACCACCTCCCACTTGTGAGAATGAAGGGGGGGGGGGGGTAAGGGGGTATGATGGGGGAGGTAGGGAAGGGGTAGATAGGTAAGGGGGAGGTAGGTAGGTAGGGGGTAGGTAGGTAGGTAGGTAAGGGGGGAAAGGTAGGTATGTAGTGGTGATTTAAAAAATGCTTAAATACAAGCATTGGTTTGAGGAGAGTTCAGTGACCTGATAATCTAGTGTTGGTGCCATGATGCACCCAGTACACTCTGTAAAGTAGTGGCTGATAGGAAGAGCATCTAACTGTAGCAATTTGAGATTGACAGAATAGACACACTATGTCTGAATAACAAACAGGAAAGTGATAACTATAACATATTTGATCATAGATCTGCCAGATCAGAGCTGACCCTGGACTAAACAACAACAACGCCAACAACATACCACTGTAATGGGCTAAACAACAACAACAACAACAACACCAACATGCCACAAACAAAATACAGACCTTTGGTTCCAGTGTTAACTTGCGATTCATATGTGTCAAAGCAAAAGCTGGTATTTTTTTCAGGATTTTGTCTGACGGAGCATTAATGCCAAGGTTTGGTGGATAAACAATTTGTCGGCGATAACCAACAGGTACCATGTCTGAGAGAGCTGTGATGAGGGAGTGCGTTTTAATCACCTGTAATTAGAAGGAAGGTAGATAAAGAAGAATAATGGTAGAGGACTCTTCAAGTGTGCCAAAGACATGACAACCTGCCCAGAGCCACGATGAAATGAAGGCTCATTACTCACTTTGTCTGGGATGACCTGCCCAGCCCATGCTATAGCAGAGAAAACAGATGTTAAATGATGACGACGAGGATTATGGTGACGGTGATGATGATCATGCTGATGATGATGATGATGATGATGATGATGATGATGGTGATGATGAGCTGAGCACTGACTTTGTCTGTGATGACCTGTCTAATCCTAGCAGGGGAAACACACATATGATGGTGATGGTGATGGTGATGAAGATGATGGTGGTGATGATGATGATGGTGGTGGTGAGGGTGACGATGATGGTGTTGATGATGATGGTGGTGATAATGATACTCATGGCTATCATGGTGATGATGATGATGGTGAGGGTGATGATGTTGATGATGATAGTGATTATGGTGATGATGATGATGATGATTAATTATACATATTCATAAAAAACTATCATCCCCTATGGTTTAGTAATGTACACAATCTGAGGTGTGTGTCTGTCTGAGGTGTGTGTCTGTCTGAGGTGGGTGTCTGTCTGAGGTGTGTGTCTGTCTGAGGTGGGTGTCTGTCTGAGGTGTGTGTCTGATTGAGGTGGGTGTCTGTCTGAGGTGTGTGTGTCTATTTGAGGTGTCTGTCTGTCTGAGGTGTGTGTCTGTCTAAGGTGTGTGTCTGTCTGAGGTGTGTGTCTGTCTGAGGTGTGTGTGTCTATTTGGGGTGTGTGTGTCTATTTGAGGTGTGTGTCTGTCTGAGGTGTGTGTCTGTCTGAGGTGTGTGTGTCTATTTGAGGTGTGTGTCTGTCTGAGGTGTGTGTCTGTCTGAGGTGTGTGTCTGTCTGAGGTGTGTGTCCTGTCTAAAGGGTATGTCCCAGACAGCTGCCTAGTTGGTATAATGGTAACAATGGCCCTGTTCCCACAAGATTCAGCTATCAGTGAACAAAACAGGTTTAATCTAGAAGAAATATGAGGGACCACTGCTAGTAACCCTATAGAAATAACCCCAGAGAAGGCAACCAAAATACTTACCTCGTGTTTAGTGAACGAGTTGTAGAGTGGGTAATACAGGCAGTTCTTGTAACTCTGGCGGAGAATTTCCTGGCAAGAAAACAACACCAAAATGTCAGATTGATATGGTTAGAATAAAACTGATATGGGTAACTAGAGAACTGTGGAATTAGAGGTTAAACAATCATGACTATTGTCACCCCAACTCTTCACTGCACCACGTCAATGAACCCCACACCGCATCACACCCCACCCCACCCCACCATACTGCACCAACCAACACCACACCACTTCACTTCAATCAACACCACACCCCTTCAACTACTACCACACCGCTCCACTTCAACCAACAACACACTGCTGCAAGCCACACAACTCCACTACAAACCTCACCACACCACTCCAAATACACAACTCAACCTTAGAATTTACAGACATCCAAGCTACAGTGAAACAGTTATACATTTACAGACATGTCCAAGCTACAGTGAAACAGTTATACATTTACAGATATGTCCAACCTACAGTGAAACAGTTATACATTTACAGACATGTCCAACCTACAGTGAAACAGTTATACATTTACAGACACGTCCAAGCTACAGTGAAACAGTTATACATTTACAGACATGTCCAAGCTACAGTGAAACAGTTATACATTTACAGACACGTCCAAGCTACAGTGAAACAGTTATACATTTACAGACATGTCCAACCTACAGTGAAACAGTTATACATTTACAGACACGTCCAAGCTACAGTGAAACAGTTATACATTTACAGACACGTCCAACCTACAGTGAAACAGTTATACATTTACAGACACGTCCAAGCTACAGTGAAACAGTTATACATTTACAGACAGGTCCAACATACAGTGAAAGACAATGAAAATAGGAGAAGGGCTAGAACAATAACAACAAAATACACTGAATTTGTAAAATGAAAGAGAAATGTTGAACCTTCATGAACATTTTGGACAAATACTTGAAAGCTGGATTGACAACAAAATGATTGAGGTGGGCATGTTCATTTTGTTCATGGTGGTTATAAAATATATAGTCCTCTATATTGTAGTGGGCACGTATATATTCTATGTCCTGGAATAGAAGTTTGGAGCATTATATAGGCGGCATATTTGAAGTTGAATTATCCTGAAATCTATGTTGGATTAGCGATGCTAAATGTAATCATTTACATATTAACGAAACACATGTAAGTTACATAATAAATATTGATCCTTCAATTATGGAATTTGGTGTATTTTATTAATTTCTCTCTCTCTCTCTCTCTCTCTCTCTCTCTATATATATATATATATATATATATATATATAGTGTGTGTGTATGTATGTAATCAAGGTGTATAGGAAAGAGTGGGAGTGAGTAGGTTAAATAGAACTTCCAAAATGCTTACCTCTTCATTACGCAGGATAGCAACACCAATAATCAAATTGGTAATACTGGCCACAAATGCCATTATCTCAGGTCCATTCTACAAGAGGTAAAAAAAGTCAATATATATATGTGTGTATGTGTGTGAGCATGGGTGTATATATATATATCTATCTAGGGCGGGTAAAATTCCCGAGATCCATGGAGGAGTTCTCTCCAGCGGTTTCTGTCCCTCATCATCGCTGCCATGTCCTGCGTCTCCAAGAGACCAGTGTCTGTCCTTAGGGCATCAACATATGTCAACCTCGGTCTCACTCTTCCAGTGTGTCCATGTAGGGGCTCCCACAAGAGCACTGAGTGCAGTGTCAACTCTGGATGTTGGTGAGAATGTCCAGCTAACCCCAGTTTCCTCTGTGCTACTTTCGAGCTGACTTTTGGGTGGCTCCCGTACAGCTCTGAGTTCTTCATCCTCAGTGTATACTGATTAATGTTCAGAGCCATCCTCAGCATTCTCGTGTAGCACCCATCCACCATCTGAGTGAGTTTCTTGGTCAGTGTCCAAGTCTCAGACCCGTACAGCAGCACAGACTCCACTACAGCAACGAAGAGACGGATCTTCAGAAACATTAAATGTAACCGATCCCTCAGACTTTTACGCTCTGAGAATATATTGTTAATATAATGAGATGCTATAAAAAGCTTATAAAATACGATGAAGAGCCTTAAAAAGACAGAAAATGAAGTTTCCATTGGCTGCCAAGAAGAATTGAATCTCCCTGAGACCAGCTATTTCAGAGATATGGGGTTCAATTCCTCATTGTGGCCAATTCTTTATATATTTAAAGGAACGATCGACTTTCGTCAAATCGGACCGAGGGAACAATGTTTCCGTTGGTCTTTCCAATTGCTAATACTATCTATCGGTCGCAACTCCAGGTATATATATATATATATACAGAATATATATATATATATATATGTATGTAAGTATATATATATGTGTGTGTATATATATATATATATATATATATATGTGTGTGTATATATATATATATATATATATATATATTGTTGTACTTTTAGGAAAGTCTGATGCTATGTCTTACTTTATCTCTGCGGAAGTCATTATATTTCTTCAAATCATTAAGTATGTTTTCTTGCTGACGAATATTCTTGGTCAAGAACCAAATATTTTCAAAGTCAGATGTACAAGCCTTTCTCACTTTAACATCCCTGAAAAACAAATGGAGACACTGCATTAACCTTTTAGCATTTAAACAGGTTATATCCGGCCAGAATTATCTCACCTTTTTCTGTTCAAACTGGCTTCTCATACTGATGTTAAGGTATTGTTCTCAAAATAAATAATATCAAAATTTCGTAGATTCAATATTATGTGAGGTAAAGCCCTTACCATGAAATTATAGTATATATAGTGTAATGTAAATGTTATGTGAGATATAATGTGAAGTAAAGCCTTTACCATGAACATACAATAGTATATATAGTGTAATGTAAATGTTATGTGAGATATAATGTGAAGTAAAGACTTTACCATGAACATACAATAGTAAATATAGTGTAATGTAAATGTTATGTGAGATATAATGTGAAGTAAAGCCTTTACCATGAACATACAATAGTATATATAGTGTAATGTAAATGTTATGTGAGATATAATGTGAAGTAAAGCCTTTACCATGAACATACAATAGTATATATAGTGTAATGTAAATGTTATGTGAGATATAATGTGAAGTAAAGCCTTTACCATGAACATACAATAGTAAATATAGAGTAATGTAAATGCTAAAGGGTTAAGGATGACAAATAAGCAATCTCTCTTTAATAAACCAGAGTAAATTTTCAAACTTAAAAGGCATCTCAGAAAAAACAAATGAAAGTTATTTGCTATGTATTTATTGAAGCAAGTAATATTTTACTGTGTTGACTGTTAAGGTGAAAGTCATTGTTACAAACAATTAAGAACAATGTTAGTTCTTGTAAGTCTCATCTTGTGTTTTAAAATTCCACAAGTATACATACATAGAAATATACAGCTAGAGAAATAATTTTTAGATATAGTCTGTGTGTGTTACATATATATCTGTGAGTGTGTGTATATATATATATATATATATATATATATATATATATATATATATATATATATATATATATAGAGAGAGAGAGAGAGAGAGAGAGAGAGAGAGAGAGAGAGAGAACTGAAATGAAGCTGTCAAATAGAACCAATACACCTTCCGCCATTTTCACACTCACTCAATAATTTAATGAAGCCAGTATCATTAAGATACCAACCCAAGAAAATTAGAGTGAACACTAATATGTTAATTAGTGAGAAAAATGATTTCGTGTGGATAGAAAATTTGATTTTACTGCCTCGAACCAATGCATTGGTTTCTGCAACTCCATCTGCTGGCAGACATCAAAATGGAACTACCATGCACAGAAATTAAGCATTATGTAATTGGCTTAGAATTGCTTCATTAGTGGGGAATTAGCCTCTCTGAAACAGGTCAGCTCTCAACCGACTGCCCCAATGCACTTCGGACATTGCAGTAGTAAACTCAACCTTCAGTCACAGAGGTTTTAATGTTTTAACATCCGCTTTTATATATTAATATATATACACTTAGTAAAACCCATATCTATAAACCAGTGTATCATAAACCTTAATGTGGGGTCTCAGCCAAACTACTGTTTAGGGAAAGAAACTGACTTACTTGATAAGTCCTGACCTATGGAAGACATATAGTTCTTGAGGAGGAAAACAGCCCCTTTTTGGTGATGCTCTCTGATTAAAGAACACATTTCATTGTTAGTAATGAACAGTTGAACATATTATTCTGATTTTTAAGACATGAAATCTTATTGACAGCAAATCTATACTCAAGTGAAATGAAACTGGATTTAGTGTGTGTGTGCGTGTGGGGTGTGTGTGTGTGTGTGTGTGTGTGTGTGTGTGTGTGTATATATATAAGTAAACATTGCAATACAACAGGAGGAAACATAATAGTATCACTGATGATGTCACAGGTGTGTGATGAAAAAACTGTGAGAGACTATATATATATATAACGAAGGAGGTGTGGTAAGGAACCAGATGGACCATAACTGGAGGTAGGAGCTAGATAACGTCGAAATGGCTTGAGCTCTGCTGCCGGGGTCAAACATTTTCCTATATATATATATATATATATATATATATATATATATATATATATATATATATATATATTTATATCTATATTTTTAACCATTGGTCAATCAATGATAAACATCGATTGCCAGCTAAATTAACTATAGGGATATAAAATATACTGAAGCGAAAACCAACCCAAACCAAACAGTGAGTGTGTTTTATTATATATTTCTGGCAATATTATAACAACATGACCCTCCCCAAATATAACAATATATATATATATATATATATATATATACACACGCACACACACACACACACACAGATATATATACATACTAGCAGTGGAGCCCAGCGTTGCATGGGATTGGAAAAATTAAACTTCAAAAGTGTAGTAACACATATAAATAAAAACTGAAATATGATTGTGAGTTGCGCACATGGAGCGGAGTCATAGGTTGTAGTTTGTGCCCTACTTCTTTGGTGACAAAAATAAACCAGTAACACCCGGTGTTATTGTTGCTAACCGTTGGCAGGGACTTTTTCAATAGATCCATTGTGACTCTTTTTCACCAATTAAGCTTTTTCTGGTACAACCGATGTCTTATGAAATGCGCCCTTAATACTAAATATATGTGCATCACGTGCTATGCCAGTGGGGAACAATCGATAAACTCAGTGTAAATGATGTTGGTGTTAGGAAGGGCATCCAGCTGTAGAAATCAAGCCAAAATCAGTTCTTTATGAACAAGACATGGTCATCTGACCTGGCTTCTCTCACAATAAGATAACTCATCTAACCCATGCTAGCATGGAAAAATGGATATTAAACAGTGATGATGATACATAGCTGTGTGCCATGTACTGAATATATGTGTATTACAAATGTAGTGTTAAACTGGGTGTATAGTCAATACTAGAAAATTAATTATACACCCAAGTGTAATGGTAAAGAGAATGTATACTGAAGAGGAGGAAACTTACCACAAAGAGTCGCAAGAGAGGAAACTCTGGGACCAGGTGTGGGATGGAGATGATACACATATCATGGTTAGGGAATAATTCAAATGCTTTCATGAGGAAGTCTTCTGCTCTGAAAGAGAGAGGAAGGAAGATTTTATGTTTCACCATCATCACAACTACTATCCTCTCTCTACATTAACAGCATAAACAACAACAACAACAACAGCAACAGCAACAGCAACAACACCACCACCACCACCACCACCACCACCAACAACAACAACATCAGTAGATAATAATTTCTGAGACAGAAGGCCAGTAATTTGTAGGAGAGGAAAATCAATTAAATCGGCCCCAGTACTTAACTGGCATTATTTTGACCCCTAAAAGGATGAAAGGCAAAGTTCACCTAGACAGTATTGAAAACCCAGACCAGCCATAACACCACAAAACATGTGTGACACTCTACTGATTCTATTAAGCTATCACCCAGCAACAGCAGATAGTAACGTCACAAGTATGCACACAACACTCTGCTGATGTGCCACCCTGCAGCTGTAGATAATGATGTCACAAGTACCACAGTGGACACTCTACCGATTCTGCTAACGTGCCACCCTGCAGCTGTAGACTGTTTCTACTTTAGGCACAAGGCCAGCAATTTGGGGGTTGGGGAAAGTCGATTAAATCGATCCCAGTGCATTACTGGTACTTTATTTGATTGACCCCGTAAGGATGAAAGGCAAAGCTAACCTCTGCAGGATTTGAAGGTAAAGGGCCATAACTCTATGCTATACAACATGTTGTCCGGTGCCTCTACTGATACTGCCAATCCACCGCCCTACAGATAATAATAACATCAGTAACAAACACACCTTGTTTGATATTTTTCATTAATAGCAAACAACTGGATATAGAAGGCATTGGCTCTGGATGAGAGTTTCTCATCTTTGGTCGTTCCAATAGTAGCGGACGATAGTTTGTCTTCTGTATTGGTTTCAGCTGTACCAGTCAAGGAAGCATCGTTGCTGCGATTGTGGGGAGTATCATCAACCTGGAAATATAACAGAGACAATCTTTTACATATGTAGTGGTGGTGGTTGTAGTAGTAGTATGGGCGGTGGTGGTGGGGGGGGGGGGTAAAGGTGACAGTTGTGGTGGTGGTTGATGTTGAGTGAAAAATCTGCTCTACATAGCTGACCTAGTTTTTAAATCACCTCCATAGATACAGCAAATAGTGACCTAGTTTTTAAACTCACCTCTTCAGACAAAGCTGGCTGTGACCTAGTTTCTAAAGGGCTTGATTCAGTTTGGGTAAAGGATGTCTGAGACTTGTTTCGTACTGGCGGCCGCCATGAGTTGGCTTCGGACTTCACAGGCAATGTTGAAACTTAAAAGTGAGAGAGAGAGAGAGAGGGTGAGAATCAATATTAGAGAATGAACAGAGTTGGACATAGCACTCTTCTCTACAACACACAGTCTCTTCAGAAATGGCCATCCTCACAGACCAGTGATAGACACAATACTATCCCCTTACAACACACACAAATACAATAGTACTAGGAGAGGATTAATGTTGTAAGAGGCCTGTGGCTGAAAAATGGGATCCCTTGTGTCAAATAACTAGATATAATATATTATGGTAGTAATAATAATGGTTTCTTATGTAGGAACAAGGCCAGCAATTTTGAGGGAGAGGAAAGTCAATTAAATTAACCCCAGTGAGTGACTGGTACTTTATTTTATCGACCCTGTGAGGATGAAAGGCAAATTTAACCTCGGTGGGTTTTGAACTCAGAACGTAAAGGGCCATAACTATATGCTGCAAAGCATGGTGTCTGATGCTCTACCAATACTGCCAATGATAATAATAATAATTTGTGGCCTTTTGATCCTTTTATCACCCCAAAACACCCTTGATTCTATTATTACAAAACTGTTTATTTTAAAGTGTTTATATTTATCTAAAAACCTTCAAAATTTCATGTAAGAAGCTTTGTAAAGTTATGTTCCAAACACCATCTTAACAATGAGAAAGTTAGTTATATTACTAAAGTAATGCAAATTCTTGATTATTTTCAAAATGATTTGAAAATGATAAGCAATGTCTTTCATTAGAAATATGGTAATGAAAAGGTTAATGACATAGACAGTGTCTTTCATTATAAATATGGTAATGAAAAGGTTAATGACATAGACAGTGTCTTTCATTATAAATATGGTAATGAAAAGGTTAATGACATAGACAGTGTCTTTCATTATAAATATGGTAATGAAAGGGTTAATGACACACAGTGTCTTTCATTAGAAATATGGTAATGAAAAGGTTAATGACATAGAGAGTGTCTTTCATTAGAAATATGGTAAGGAAAGGGTTAATGACATAGACAGTGTCATTCATTAGACATATGGTAATGAAAGGGTTAATGACATAGACAGTGTCTTTCATTAGAAATATGGTACTGAAAGGGTTAATGACATAGACAGTGTCTTTCATTAGAAATATGGTAATGAAAAGGTTAATGACATAGACAGTGTCTTTCATTATAAATATGGTAATGAAAGGGTTAATGACATAGACAGTGTCTTTCATTAGAAATATGGTAATGAAAAGGTTAATGACATAGACAGTGTCTTTCATTAGATATATGGTAATGAAAGGGTTAAATGTGGGTTGCTGGGTACCTCACAGTTCCACCCACTGTACAGTACCTTCTATTTCATTCAGTTTGTGAGTATTGGTGTGTTGTCCTTGTTTTGAATGTTCCAAACAATCAAAGATATCCAGATCATAACTGTTGTTCAGGTAATCAACATCAACGTTGCTGTTTATACTCATCAGGCCAACAGCATAATCATTTACCTGTAGATTAATTAAAGGTAGAATATCATGACAGACAGGTAGGTAGTGGCAGATTAAGGATGGTGCTTGTGTTACTGGTGTTGGTGGTGGTGGTGTTGGTTGTGCTGGTGTTGGTGGTAGTAGTGGTGGTGGTGGTGGTGGTGCTGACAGTCCAGCACTATAACCCTCCTCTATCATACTCACCAAAATATCACCCCCCACACCCCAGCACTATAACCCTCCTCTATCACTTACCAAAATATCACCCCTCATCCCATCATCACCCCCACACCCCACCACTATAACCCTCCCCTATCATACCCAACAAAATATCACCCCACTATACTCCCACACCCCAGTATTTCCCCCACTCACACCACAACACCATGCTGTCCCCATACCTTACACTATCCACCGCAAACACTATTACTACCACTCTTCAGATGAGGTGGTCATGGTTGGAACACAACTTACCTCAGCTACAATACAATGCATGTCATCAGTCTGGGACTCAATAAGCTCAGCAAGGTAGTAATTACCATAGACACCCTGTAGGGTGTTATTTAGGGAGTCAAATAGGGGTGTCAGTTCATCAGTGTCTTCTACCCTGAAAATATAGAACAGTCTTCACTTTTATTGTGTCTGACCCCTCTTGGGGATTATGCTGTCTGTCAGTAGGACAGGGCTTAACATTTGATGTTAAACAGGAACCTCTTTCTTCACATGTATATATATATATATACATATACATACACACACACAGACACATATATATATATATATATATATATATACATATACATACACACACACAGACACACATATATATATATATATATACACATATACATACATACACACACACATATATATATATATGTGTGTGTGTGTGAAGATAGAGGTACCTTTCTAACTTCAAATGTTAAGCCCTGTCCTATATTATTATTATTATTATTATATGTTAGAAAAGGGAAGTAAGGATTCTATACAAAACAGTGGATAGAGAGAAAAGGTGAAGTTGTTTCAAAACAAACTTACTATATCATTATCATCGTTTAACGTCCATCTTCCATGCTAGCATGGGTTGGACGGTTTTGTCCCACTTGGGGTGAGATTGGTCAGGAGGCCGTGCCTCGCTCGTACAGAACTGTCTCTGGCAGGTTTTCTATGGCTGGATGCCTTTCCTAACACCAACCACATTTACAGTGTGGACTGGCAGCCTTTTTACCGCGTCTCCTACATGATCACTTTACAGTGTGGACTGGGAGCTTTTTGTCGGGAAACCTACATAACCACTTTACAGTGGACAGAAATTGGAGGATGGAGTGGGGTGTGTGTTAGTACAGATTAAAGTTTAAGCAAAGAATCACTTAGATCTTCTGAAACTGATATATATAATGTAGTTTACTTGAAGCATTGTGGAATATGAGCTAGAAATACAACTAGGAAATAAGTTTGGCTATTTGGAAGCTCGATAATTTCAGAAAATAGAGAAAAAGAATGAAATAAAAAAGGAAGGATGATAGAAAGTTACCTTAGAAAATTTAATGATCCTAAATGTTTTCGGATTTACCATCCATTATGAAAGGAAGTCCATAGGGGGGACCTCAGAGAGAAACTTGAGAAGTGTTGTGGGTGGCTGTTTGATTTAATTGTATATATACATATACATATATGTATGTATATATATATATATGTATATATGTATGTAAATGTAGTTGGTGTTAGGATGGGCATCCAGCTGTAAAAACCTGGCAAAATTTATGTTGGAGCAAGGTACGGCATGGCCAATTCTGACCAGACTTGTCTCTTGACGTGGACGACCTGTCTGACCCATACAAGCATGGAAAATGGACCTTAAACAGTGATGATATATATATGTGTGTGTGTATATATATATATATATATATATAATTATAGGAAAGTATTGCACCAAGAAAAATATAAACATCGGCGAGAAAGGAAATTAGGAATTTATTTGCTTTAACATATGTTTCAGTGTCTATTATAATTGTCAACATATGCTGACTACAATATATATTGTTCAATCATATGCAATACTTAATTATTTATCACACTTCTTCAGAAAGCTTATAATTGTTTGTGGAAGTGACTATCCACTGCGAGGTAGAATTCAGGAATGAGATGTTCAGTATAAGAATGGTATTTTCGTTTAAGAAAATATAAATAAGTCAAAATGACAATAAAGAATAGAATAAAATACAGTAAGTTAGTGTGATAGTAGAGAGAGTTAGAAGGAGAGGGAGTGGGGGTAAAGAGTTTTACATTATCCATCTGTGTGCTGTGATGTGGAACAATTATCCTTCTTTGACCATTGGTATGGGTGAAGGTTTTGATGTTTGCCATATATGGTCGAGAAGGTATAAAGAGAGGGACAGAAAAAGAGAGGGTAGAAATTAAGAGTAGGCTAGAGTGGGTAGGGAGGAAAGGAATTAAGAAAATGAGATTGATTTGAATATACTGAATCCATTGAGTGTGAAAAGTTCAAATGCCACAGGAAATGTACTAAATAGGATGTAATAAAACCTAGGTATTAGGGATCGAATCTTGTTCTAGTTCAGTTTGTATTTAATGAAGGTTTTTAGAACCTTGTGTTTGAAATTGAATTCCCTATTGTGCCAGGAATTTAGAAGGTCCTTTCCGATCTCTATTCCAATCACTTCTGCCAGACATATTTCACAGGGGCGTCTTTCATTCCAGTATGGACGGGAGAATTTCTGCACAGACCATTGTAGTGTTTATTCAATATTAGATGCTTCAGATCCCAGATTTTTTTCTTCTGGAGCTATATACCAGACTCTCCTTCTGGAGCTATATACCAGACTCCCCTTCTGGAGCTATATACCAGACTCCCCTTCTGGAGCTATATACCAGACTCCCCTTCTGGAGCTATATACCAGACTCCCCTTCTGGAGCTATATACCAGACTCCCCTTCTGGAGCTATATACCAGACTCTCCTTCTGGAGCTATATACCAGACTCCCCTTCTGGAGCTATATACCAGACTCCTCTTCTGGAGCTATATACCAGACTCTCCTTCTGGAGCTATATACCAGACTCCCCTTCTGGAGCTATATACCAGACTCCCCTTCTGGAGCTATATACCAGACTCCCCTTCTGGAGCTATATACCAGACTCCCCTTCTGGAGCTATATACCAGACTCTCCTTCTGGAGCTATATACCAGACTCTCCTTCTGGAGCTATATACCAGACTCCCCTTCTGGAGCTATATACCAGACTCCCCTTGGATATTTATGGTATATGATTCAAAGGATACTGTCCAGTCAAACTCTCTGGGAAGCAGTTTTCTTGTTTAAGCATTCATTCCTGATATACATAAACAAAACTTTATCTACCTGCACATACACACGCACACACACACACACATATATACAAACATACATACATACACATCATCAACAAATATTTACAATTACATACGGCCATGTATAAAACCAAGATGTAACAACAACAACAACAACAACAACAATGAATGTTTCTTACCTGGCATCCCTTATGTACAAAATTGGTTCAAACATGTGGCGTTGACAGATAAACATGTTGAAATATTTCTCTCCAACAGATTGTTGTAATGTTGCAATATTACTGAACATGTTCACAAAAGAACTGTCTAGAATTGACAGATAATAAAATAATAATAGTAATAATAATAATAATGGTTTCTTTATTGGCCACAAGGGCTAACAATTGATTGTAAAAGGTGTGTATTACCAAATTCTACCTCAGGTGTCAGGTGGACACTTGGCAGGATTTGGGAAGAAAACAGAACTCAAAGGAAGTTTCAAATCATCATCATCACCCTCACCGTTTAACATCCATTTTTCCACACTAGCATGGGTTAGATGAGCTGTCCCATTGTGAGACAAGTCAGATCAGGTGACTTTGTCTTGCCCAGATCAGATGAGCATGGTTAGGTTTCTACAGCTGGATGCCCTTCCTAACACCAACCACTTTACAGTGTGGACTGGGTGTTTTTTGTCGTGACACCAACAAAAATAATAATATTAATTTTTTTTATTGGGGATAATACAAGGACAAAGGCAACACAACACAAAGTGGGGTTTACATCAAACAAAAGAAGGAGACATCACTGAAGTGAAAACAGGAAGAATAACAATAATAGAAATTGTAAAAAAATATACATAAAAATATACATAATAAAAAAATAATTGTTTTGACATATGGCACAAGGCCAACAATTTGAAGGAAAGGAAAAGTTGATTAAATTGATCCCCAGTGCATTACTGGTAATTTAATTTATGAACCCCAGAAGGATGAAAGGCAACAAAATTGACCATGGCAAAATTTGAACTTATAATATATATGCATATAATATGATATATATACATATTGTAATATATATGCATATATTATAATATATATGCATATATTATAATATATATGCATATATTATAATATATATGCATATATTATAATATATATGCATATATATTATAAGTAAAAAGCCGATGGTTTGTCAGGCTTGTGACCCATCTGGAAGTGAAAGGCTGATGTCATATCCAACCCTTTCTAGTAGAGAAAACAGATGTTAAACGATGATGATGATATATTTATCATTATCATTACAGAGTCCTTTTGACTCTTTGTTTTCTATGGCTGGATGTCCTTCCTATCACTAACCATCTCTCTCTCCACCCTGTAAGGTGGTCATGTTGGTGACACAACAAAAGCTCCTAGTCTACTATGTTAAGTGGTTAAGATGCTGACATGACAAAAGAGCATCCAGTCCATCCTATAAGTTGGTGACACAACAAAAAGCAACCACTCATGTAAAGTGGTCTCATAGGTAACATGACAAAAAGGACCTGGTCCACCCAGTAAGGTGGTTGTGCTGGTGACATGATGAAAAGGAAGCAGTCCACACTGTAAATGTGGTTGGCATTAGGAAGGGCATCTAGCCGTAGAAACCAAACCAGAAACTGTTCTGTATGAGTAAGACATAGTCACCTGACTCAACTTGCCTCAAACGGGACAACTTGTCTAACCCCTGCTAGCATGGTAAATGGACATTAATCAATGATGATGACAGCAGTAGCATGGAGAATAACAAATGGAAGATAGTGATACTGACCTAGGGAGACATCTACTGGCAGGATGAGGAAACAGTAGTGGACATCTGGTACAGCTATAAACATGGTGTGTAATATTTCTCGTATGCAACTTCTTTTATATTCCTCCTTGGCAACAAAAAGTCCGAGAAAGAGTGTATTAATTGGTGTGTAGTTTGACTCAGGGATGTCAGCTACCCAGTTTTCCCAGCTAGCAGAGTACACACCGTCAATATTGGGGAAGTCAAAAAATGTTGCATGTCCAATGATACAGTCAGTGTCGTCAATCAAACAAATGGAGAAAACAGATTTCTCACTGCAAACAATAAAATGGAAAAATAAAGAAAAAATAAGAAATCCCCAAAAAACACATTGTAGTTGAAGTGTACATTATTTCCTCATGTATATAAATACACACACACATATACATATATATATATATACACACACACACCTATATATATATATATATATATATATAATATATAAGATCAAAAGATGGTTAAATGAGTTCCATGTATTTTATTATGCGCATTTTAAAAACAAATATCATCATGCAATAACATTTGTGTTTTCATCAGATAAAATAGGAGGACATGATATGAAGGTTAAAAACCTTCATATCATGTCCTCCTATTTTATCTGATGAAAACACATGTTATTGTATGATGATATTTGTTTTTAAAATGCGCATAATAAAATACATGGAACTCATTTAACCATCTTTTGATCTTATATATTATGTATACTCCAGTCCTACAAACTGTAGAGTGCTTCTTATCCGATATCTGCATTGCTTTATTGTACTACAATAAAACTCACCTCCTACATATATATATATATATATATATATATATATATAGGGTGAGCGAAACATTGTCCTCTGACCTGATTCTCTCCCAATGGGTCAGACCATCCTACCCATGTAAGCATGGAAGATGGACATTAAACGATGATGATGATGATGATGGTATATATATAGTAATAATAATAAATTTGAAGACTAAAATCCAAAGCGGGCTCGATAAGGATAAATATATATCAAATATATAAGAACCGTAGAGCAAATATTTATATGTATGTATATAGGTATATATATATATGTATATATGTATGTATGTTTATATATGTATACACACACACATATATATCATATATTTTGTATATCTAATGATATATAGTATGTTTACAAATAAACATTTGAAAACCTGTAGTTATGAATTTTAGAAGCTGGTGACAGGGCGCCACTTAGTGGGTTCCAACAGAATCAAGGAGGAAATTACCGACGGCTGTTTCTGATGGTCATTTGCCTTACGGGGTCGATAAAATAAAGTACCAGTAATGCACTGGGTAATTGTTGGCCTTGTGCCAAAAGTAGAAACAATTATCAAGGTAATGCTTCTCTCTACCTCGCTTTCTTCTGGAACTCAATATAGGAGAAAATATAGTTTTGATGCCTGTGTACACGGGCTGATTAGCATCATTGGCCTTAATTCTCTCTGTCTATATATATATATAGGTGGCATGACAAATATACCCAGCCCACACTGTAAAGTGGTCGTCTAGGAGTCACGAAAAAAGCACCCATTACACACTGTAAATGAGGTTGGCATTAGGAAGGGCATCCAGCTGTAGAAACCAAGCCAGAAACAGTTCTATATGATCAAAACACGGTCACCTCACCTGACTTGCCACTAATGGGACAACCCGTCTAACCCATGCTAGTGTGGAAAAATGGATGTTAAATGGTGATGATGATGATT
Source organism: Eledone cirrhosa (assembly GCA_964016885.1). Classification (NCBI taxonomy): domain Eukaryota; kingdom Metazoa; phylum Mollusca; class Cephalopoda; order Octopoda; family Eledonidae; genus Eledone; species Eledone cirrhosa. Next base: position 26,455,314 of record OZ024751.1, read on the forward strand.
ATGATGATTATATATATATATATATATATATATAGGCTAGATGCCCTTCCTGTGTGTGTGTTTTTACACATATATATATATATATATATATATATATATGTAAAAACACACACACACATATATATATACATTGGGATGAGGTAATAAAAGCTGACCATGCACAACTACACTTCTCAAAGGCCATAGTATCTAGAATAAGGACAGGATGGAAGAAGTTTAGGGAGCTGCTTCCTCTGTTGACAACGAAGGGTTTCTCCCTACGAACGAAAGGTTGGTTGTATGATGCCTGTGTGAGATGTGCAATGCTGTATGGTAGTGAGACATGGGCAGCAACTGCGGAGGATATGTGACGGCTGGAGAGAAATGAAGCTAGCATGCTCCGTTGGATGTGCAACATCAATGTGCGTGAATGACCAATTATGGACGAGTTGAGAGTGAAACTGTATAAAAAGAATAAACTGTAGTGTGCTGGAGAAAAAACTGCATTGGTATGGCCATGTGATGCGCATGGAAGATGACTGCTGGGTGAAGAAGAACCGAGAAATCCCCCACCCTCTCATACACAGGAACAGGCATACCCCCCACCCTCTCATACACAAGTACAGACACACCCCTCCCACACATCCCTTCCCTACACATTACACATAAAGTCCAAAGTAAAACATGTAGCAGAGAAAAGGTGAGATTTACATCCCACACCAATAACATGTAGCTTACATGAAGTTGAAAATATTGAGTTTTCCAAAGTATTTTTCTGTGTTATCGTCAATAAGTTTGATGATGTTAGGGATATCAATAGATTCTGTATGTCTAACAGTTACCACTTTAGATTTACCATTAGGAGATAGAATGGTCTTAGACATGATGGATTAGCAGATCATCAGATGACACTTCCTGGAAATATAGATCTGAAAATATAGATTGGAAAATATAGCCTGGAAAATATAGATTGGAAAATATAGGTTGGAAAATATAGCCTGGAAAATATAGCCTGGAAAATATAGATTGAATAATATAGATTGGATAATATAGCCTGGAAAATATAGCCTGGATAATATAGATTGGATAATATAGATTGGATAATAGAGATTGGATAATAGAGATTGGATAATATAGCCTGGAAAATATAGATTGGATAATATAGATTGGAAAATATAGATTGGAAAATATAGGTTGGAAAATATAGGTTGGAAAATATAGCCTGGAAAATATAGCCTGGAAAATATAGATTGGAAAATATAGCCTGGAAAATATAGATAGGAAATTATAGATTCGATAATATAGCCTGGAAAATATAGATTGGAAAATATAGCCTGGAAAATATAGATTGGAAAATATAGATTGGATAATAGAGATTGGATAATATAGCCTGGAAAATATAGATTGGAAAATATAGATTGGATAATATAGATTGGATAATATAGATTGGATAATATAGCCTGGAAAATATAGATTGGAAAATATAGATTGGAAAATATAGATTGGATAATATAGATTGGATAATATAGCCTGGAAAATATAGATTGGAAAATATAGATTGGATAATATAGATTGGATAATAGAGATTGGATAATATAGCCTGGAAAATATAGATTACAAAATATAGATTGGAAAATGTAGATCGGAAAATAGAGATTGGATAATATAGCCTGGAAAATTTAGCCTGGGAAATATAGATTGGATAATATAGATTGGAAAATATAGATTGGATAATAGAGATTGGATAATATAGCCTGGAAAATATAGATTGGAAAATATAGATTGGATAATATAGATTGGATAATATAGCCTGGAAAATATAGATTGGAAAATATAGATTGGATAATATAGCCTGGAAAATATAGATTGGAAAATATAGATTGGATAATATAGATTGGATAATATAGCCTGGAAAATATAGCCTGGAAAATATAGATTGGATAATATAGATTGGATAATATAGATTGGATAATATAGCCTGGAAAATATAACCTGGAAAATATAGATTGGATAATATAGATTAGAAAATATAGCCTGGAAAATATAGATTGGATAATAGAGATTAGAAAATATAGCTGTGAGATAACAGATGTGAATATATAGATGTGAGACTACAGATGTGAGACTATAGATGTGAGACTACAGATGTAATACTATAGATGTACAGCTACAGATGTGAGACTACAGATGTAAATATACAGATGTGAGACTATAGATGTGAGATTACAGATGCAAGACTATAGATGTGAGACTACAGATGTGAGATTATAGATGTGAGACTACAGATGTGAGACTATAGATGTGAGATTACAGCTGTGAGACTATAGATGTGAGACTATGGATGTGAGACTACAGATGTGAATATATAGATGTGAGACTATAGATGTGAGACTACAGATGTGAGATTATAGATGTGAGACTACAGATGTGAGACTATAGATGTGAGATTACAGCTGTGAGACTATAGATGTGAGACTATGGATGTGAGACTACAGATGTGAATATATAGATGTGAGACTATAGATGTGAGACTACAGATGTGAGATTATAGATGTGAGACTACAGATGTGAGACTATAGATGTGAGACTACAGATGTGAGATTATAGATGTGAGACTACAGTTGTGAGACTACAGATGTGACATTATAGATGAGACTACAGATGTGAGACTATAGATGTGAGATTACAGATGTGAGACTATAGATGTGAGACTACAGATGTGAGACTATAGTTGTGAGACTACAGATGTGAAACTCACTAATTTGTATTAACCCTCACTGATTATTTTCAAATGTAATCTTCACATTCAGTAACTGATGATTTACAAAAACAGAAGTAAGTTTTTGTCTTAATTTCATCACATAAAGTCGTGTAAAACTTTAAAGTAAAAATAAAGAGTTAAACAACTTGTATTCCTGAAATAATCATAGAAATATTGAGTAAACCAATAACAAAATAGGCGGTCCAACCCCACTCATATTTTAGATAAGCCAACACACTTGCAACACTGTTGATAGCGGGCCTAAGACGATGTCACCAACGATGACACTTCGTTATCAGTTCTCCCCTAAATGCTTTCAATACCACAGGCAGGGGTGTTTTAAAATTTTATTCTGTAAGACTATGGATGCAGTGACCTTCACCTTTACCCTCAACATCCAGGAAGCAGTGACCTTCACCGTAACCGCGGTATCCAGGATAAAAAAAATTACAATCTTGATTACTTTTCAATAACAGAAGTATGAAAGAATTTCTATTCTTTTTCTTTTTTTAGGTTTCCTCAACCAAAGTATTTATTATCTCAATTATATCTCTTATAACCTTCCATACTTACAATTCATTACTGTCAATTAAGGGCCTCACTGTTAAATATTAAACACTTCAACAGCCACCCGACCTCACGGGGCTCCCTTCTCAGTTGGGCCACCGACGTTCCGATCTTGTGGAGGAGTTCGACTGTACGGCGACAGGACAATCCTCGGTGTCTGCATAGCGGGCCGTGGTACCGGGGTTTGTGGCAGAGAAAGTGTCACAAATGTAGAATATATGGGAAAGTCTTACCTGATATAAATATTGGAGAGAACTTTAGTGGTTTCCAACGGAGTGTAACAGAACGGACTATGACGGGATATAACGGAAGAAAAACAAACTTCGAGACACTACATAAAATTAAACTGAATGAATATGTTGATATTAAACTTTGTTACTAAGGTAACAAGTCATTCCTCGGTTGCCTCCCTTGATACTAGATTTATAAGACATCTATTATCAAGGTTTCAACGATAAGTCTTCCAAACATACGGTTAAATCAAACCACCAGATAGTCATATACAGATCCGTGCAAAACTGGTAATAGGTGAACACTATATGTAAAATATAGGACCCTAATGCTGGTAATAGGTGCACACTATATGTAAAATATAGGACTCTAAAGCTGGTAATAGGTGCACACTGTATGTAAAATATAGGACTTTAAAGCTGGTAATAGGTGCACACTAGATGTAAAATATAGGACTCTAATGCTGGTAATAGGTGCACACTAGATGTAAAATATAGGACTCTAAAGCTGGTAATAGGTGCACACTAGATGTAAAATATAGGACTCTAATGCTGGTAATAGGTGAACACTAGATGTAAAATATAGGACTCTAAAGTTGGTAATAGGTGCACACTAGATGTAAAATATAGGACTCTAATGCTGGTAATAGGTGCACACTAGATGTAAAATATGGGACTCTAATGCTGGTAATAGGTGAACACTAGGTGTAAAATATGGGACTCTAATGCTGCTAATAGGTCCAGGCTAGATGTAAAATGTCTCTCTCATATATATATATATACGCACATCGTCTCTTTCTTTCTATATATACACAGTTATATTATGTAAATATACTATTAACCTTCGTTATAACACTGTTAAACAATGTGGTCACGTTTATCATAACGTTACGTCGGTAAATTATTAGAGTACAGGTATTTATTTATTCCTTTCATCTAACCGAGATCGATAAAGTTAACTGACAGGTGGATTTATGTTCCTCTAATTTATTCTAATATAGACATAATCAAAGATAAACCTTTTAAAATAACACAAAAAAAAAAAACGCTAAACATTCCAAGGGAGGCAATTATTACAGCTCAAAAGTTTTCTCCCATACACAGATATATACTTTGGGAGGGTGATGCTGCCAATAAAAACATACGCTTCTGTCGGTTTTCACTTCAATTTATTATAAGTTTCAAGTTGGTTGGCTGGTTTGATAACCGGAAGAGTGTTTATATAGTCAAAGCTCTTTCGTCACACATTCTGTGACTAGGTTTTCATTTTGTATCTCTCTCCTTTGTTCTGTCCTACACCATCTTATTTTTGTGTGTTGTGTGTTTAGTTTGCACATGCGTTACATCCGGGTGTGTGTTTATTTACTTGTCACTAGTTGTTTGTTTATTCTATGTGTGTGTCTGATTTGTTTTTTGTGTGAGTCTGTATGTCTTCATTTTGTCCTTAATTACTAGTTTACTAGATTAGTTTAACATTGAGGCCCTTGGTTATTTATGGTTGTAAAAAATACATTCTTTCCTTATATAATTTGTGACTCCTGGGTATAGTATATTTAGCCTCTCCCCCTTTTACAGCCCACTAGACCTGCACTTTCCCCTACAGTTGTCCCTAGTTATCTGAAAATCTTCTTGGCTTCTTTGTTGTTTTTCCAGTAGCTGTCCATGGGAAACATTAAACACATCTACCTCACTAGTAATAGAGGGCATGTGAAACTCAAGACTACAACCAATGTTTCATGGCTGATACTATCTGGCAGAAGAAAAGAGCTGACCAAAGAAACAATGTTTTCATTGATCTTTACATTGCTGATACTGTTGGTGACAACTCCTGATAGAAATGTCAGAGTTTTATATTGTTCTTGGAAGCACAATTTGAACTGAGAATACTTGTTTGTGGCAGTGTTAACCCAAGTTGTGTTGGGCTGGGTCCCATCATAACATCGTAAACAGAAGTCACCCATGTACAGCAATCACAGATGTCCAACAGAGGTATTATCAGCCAGTTAATATTCAAATGGCAGAGGTCATATATTAGCTCCAGAGGACACCATATATTAGCTTTAGAGACCACCATGTATTAGCTCTAGAGACCACCATGTATCAGCTCTAGAGACCACCATGTATCAGCTCTAGAGACCACCATGTATTAGCTCTAGAGACCACCATGTATCAGCTCTAGAGACCACCATGTATTAGCTCTAGAGACCATCATGTATCAGCTCTAGAGACCATGTATTAGCTCTAGAGGACACCATGTATTAGCTCATGATATGACTTGATCATGCTAACCTATGTTTATAGTTGTCTCACTGTTTATACCATCCCAACAGGGATTCTGGTACGAATGCTTCATGGATGAGTTCATACGATGGAAGAGGAATTTGTGAGAAAACCAAACAGAGGTTATGTTCTGAATAGTTGTTGGAGAGAATCCAGCAATGACAATGAAGGATTTCCACATGTTCTTCCAGAGGAGCAAGTGATGCATGTGCAAGTTTGGCTGGTAGCCTGCAGGAAAAGATATTTCTTCACCTCCTTCAATGTGTAAATGTTTCAAATAGTAATAATGAATTCAGAATCTACAGGGCTGAAACAAACAACACAAGGCATCATGCCTAACTGAAACTTTAACAATATCATCAATCCATGATTCATTGATAGTTATGTTATTTATTGACTTCAAATAAATGCAGAAAAAAAAAAATGTTTAACCCTTTAGCATTTACATTACTCTATATTTACTATTATATTTTCAATCTAGCGGCTTTATCTCACATAATATTGAATCTATGAGATTTTGATATTATTTATTGTGAGAACAATACCTTAACATCAGTATGAGCACCAGTTATGGCCAGTTTGAATAGAAAGAGGTGAGAGAATTCTGGTCTGATATGGCTGGTTTAAATGCTAAAGGGTTAAAAAAAGATAGTACTTAGTTGTCATTATATAAGCATAGTTTTTATTTCAACCAGAGAATGACATTTATAAATAAAGAACAAGCGAATACAATATATTCTTTGAATTACATCCGAATCTTGCATGATCACTGATTTCCTGGGTGCTGGTCTGCGTTCAACTACAGCTGCTCCACAGAATATGCCAAGCTCTCAAGAGTCAAACTAGTGGAAATGGTGACAGTCAAAAACAATGTTTTGTTTGTTTTGTTTTGTTGGTGGATTTTTTTTTTAATGAAAAGAAGAAAAAAAAAAAAAACAAGAAAAACAAAAGAGAAATAGATAAACTTTTTTTTTGATTTTTTTTTCGTGGTGTGTAATTTAAATACAAAACAATTGTTTTCTAATTCTCACATTATATACATATATATACATACATGCACATACATACACACATATATACATAGATATAAAAATACATATATATCTATATATACATCTATGTGTGTGTGTGTGTTTGTGTGTGTGTGTATATATATATATATATATATATATATATACACACACACACACATACATACACATACATATATATATATATACAGATATAAATATAAATATATACATATATATATATATACAAATATATACATATATGTATGCTTATGGATGTGTGTGTATATATATATATACACACACACACACACATATATATATAAACACACACATAGATATAAATATATATACACATGTATATATTTATATAAATTATATACATATCATCATCATCATCATTTTAAGTCCTTTTTCTATGCTTGTGTGTGTATGCACACATATACATGTGCATATGTGTATACATATAAGTATATATGTATGTATACATACCAACTGTACCCCTTCACCAAATATTGTGGTGGAGGGTGAGGAAATATTTGGAGGAGTGAAGGAAAAAAAAAATGAAAAAAAAAAAAAAAATTATAAACAGGGGATTAAAATTATTTTATATAGGAAGATTGCTGTTGTAGAGTTGTAGTGGTGGTAGTAGTAGTGGTGGTGATAGTGACAGTAGTGATTGTTGTAGTGGTAGTGGTGGTGATAGTGAGAGTAGTGGTTGTAGTAGTTGTGGTGGCAGTAGTAGTTGTAGTTGTGGTTGTTGTGGTTTTAGTAGTTGTGGCAGTAGTAGTTGTAGTAGTGACAGTAATGGTGGTAGTAGTAATGGCAGTAGCAATTGTAGTAATAGTAGTAATGGCAGTAGTAAGTTGTAATGAGATCCCTGTTCTTAATGTAGTAGTAGTGGTGGTGGTGGTAGTAGTAGTAGTTGTAGTAGTAGCAGTGGTAGTAGTAGTAGTAGTAGTAGTAGTAGTAGTAGCAGTGGTGGTAGTAGTTTTAACCAACAGAAAGAATAACTGAAGAAGTTGGTAGAGGAAAATTAAGAAAATGTTATTGGATAGGAGGGGTGGTGGTAGTAGTAGCAGTAGTTGTAGTAGTAGTAGTGGTGGTAGTAGGAGTTATAGTGGTGGTGGTAGTAGGACTAAAGGGATCTATACTGAGAATTCTTTGGGCAGCAAACCAAGATTATGGAGACAAACAATCGCAGCTTTAGCTCGTCCCGTCTTCTTACTGTTGCTTGATGTGGTCGGTTGGTATGTTATGTTGTTGACAGACACCTGAAATATAAACATTATGGAAGTGAGACATGGGCGATGCTACATGTGGGAGTAATAGAGAAGGCTGGGGAGAACAGGACATGGTGCATGCTACATGTGGGAGTAATAGAGAAGGCTGGGGAGTACAGAAGGACATGGTACATGCTACATGTGGGAGAACAGAAACGAGATTAGTCCAGTGAATGAGTGGAATATTGGTGTGAGAGAGGAGGACAAACAATGGGAAGAACTAGTGATGAATGTTGTGATGAGAAATGGAATGAGATGGTTGGGTCATGTGTTGAGGAAAGATGAAATTGGCTGAGGGAGAGGAGTGATAGAAATTAATGTGGACGAATAAAAAACAGATGGCAGGGGATAAAGGAAGAGGAAATGAAAGCAAAGACTTTCATTTCCTCCCCCCCATCTTCACCTCCAACTACGATGAAGGATGGTGTTAGTGGTTACCTTGTATTTGAAAGTCTTTTTGTGATCAGGCCCTCTCTCTTCAATCTGTTGAAATATGGGAGCACCCCACTTTAATTTGTTGCTTAGTTCAACCAAAGCAGACACAGGATGTTTACCTGAAGAGACAACATACAACAATATTTGCATTTGTTTCACTGTTAAATATTTACTACACACACATAATATATATATATATATATATATATATCAGTCAAATAGTCAGTAAAGAGGAATAAGAAAATAATAAATACCTGAAATATGTTTTGCCAGTTCTACAGCTTGAGATTTCTTTGGATCTTCACCGTGTGATGTGAGACCTGAGTAATGGGAGTAGAAATAGGATTGCTAGGTAAGTACTATATTAATATATAGGAGGTATCAAAAGGTTTCTGGACAAGTTTTGTGGCACGCCAGCAGCTGGCAACACATGGTTGCACGCACAGTGAGAGCTAGCAGTGACCTTCATGCACCAGTGTACCAAGTGACATCACTCAGTTCACTTCACAAGTTGTGAAATATGAGTTTTTGTGATCGCGTGTATGCTGTAGCCTGCATGAACAGGGAGTTGGAAGGAAGAGCCAACATGAAATTTTGCGTTCAACTTGGGAAACTCTGCTACAGAGACATTGTGCATGCTTCAGCAAGCTCATGGCGACAAGGCAGCAGTTGAAAGCCCTTCATCTCTACGGCAGAGCCACAGCTCAATCAAGAGCATGCTCATCATTTTTTTACAACATCCGTGGTATTGTTCATCAATCCTCCCATACAAACACAACACCCCATTTACCCCGTCAACACACCCCACTCCCACTGCTTACCTTTGCGATCAATCTTCACATTAACAATGATAGGTTCTGTTGGTCCTTTGCTGTTTTTGCCAAGCCCTTCACCTTCCCGCCACCCCATCTTCTGTAGTAAGTGCATCCCTATACCACCTTTGACAGGGGCAGCATTGATGATTTGTTGCTGAAATACACAACCAAAACACTGGTATTAGTTTATGTCATACATTTAACATTTCTTGCTGATAGTCAATACTCAACCCTTCCCTCCTAAAGCTGGTAGTAGAACCCAGTCAAATGTGAAATATCGGTCCCCTAAAGCTGGAAATAAACCCAGGCTAAATAAGAAATGTTGGTTTCATAAAGCTGGTAATAAGCCTAGTCCAGATGTGGTTTGGCCTGTCTATGCTCACTTCTGTGAAAAACATTAAACAAGGAGTTGGTCTATAAGACACAGGAATAGAGTAACCAAAGATAGGTGAAACAACAACAAAACTGTTTTACATAAAGTCATCATTTTTATATCTACTTTTTCCATTCCTGTCTGGGGTGGGACAAGACTTTTGGTGGCAGGTTTTGTATGGCTGGATGCCCTTGCTGAGGCCAACCTGTACTTTTATTGTAAATATGGTGCATTCTGTTTCTCTTCTTTTATTTACTTCTGATGAAGGATTAGCATCTGAAACATGATTCTTTTTCTACTATATCATGTGTTAAACTAATATATATCTTCATTGTATTGTTTGCTTTGTTGTTTTCTGTTTACTTTTCAGGCTTCCTGTAATTTCTATCTAACCCCACGAAAAAAAAAAAAAAAAAAAAATAATGGAAATAATTCTTACCTTTTTTGCCCAAGCTTGAACTTTTTTGTCAGGTCCATTCAGTTCCTCTAGGGTCATGACTTTGGCCCCAGTACTTCCAGTAAATAAGCCAGGTAACTGCTTTGATTGAGCCCATCGATTCAACTGACAAACACAATATATTAGAATTAAATTCAATATTTCAAATTCCTGAAACAAAGTATTTAATACTTTAGGTATTAAACCACCTGAAACCATCCCTGGTTCTACAATGGAAAACTGTTTGTTATCAAGTCTTTATATCCATCATAATTTTATGTAAGAACCTTTAAGTTATGCCCCAAACATCATCTTAATAAACAAGGTTAGTTAAATGACTAAATTCCTACAAATTCTCAGTTATTTTCAAAATTGTTTGAAAAACATAGGTAACAGTGTTTTTCATTAGAGATATGGTAATGAAAGGATTAACCCTTTAGGATTTAAACTGGCTGTATCCGGCCAGAATTCTCTCACCTTTTTCTGTTCAAACCGGCTGCTCATGCATATTATTTCTCAAAATAAATAATATCAAAATCTCATAGATTTGATATTATGTGAGGAAAAGCCTTTACCATGAAAATACAATAGTATACATAGAGTAATGTAAATGCTAAAGGGTTAAAGCATTTATATTTATCTAAAAACCTTCCATTATTTTAAGGTTAACTTTGCCTTTCATCCTTACGGGGTCGATAAAATAAAGTACCAGTAATGTACTGGGTAATTGCTGGCCTTGTGCCAAAAGTAGAAACAATTATTTTAATAATAATAATGGCTAACTTTGCCTTTCATCCTTAAGGGGTCGATAAAATAAAGTACCAGTAATACACTGGGATAATTGCTGGTCTTGTGCCAAAAGTAGAAACAATTATTTTAATAATAATAGGGCTGTGAATTGGCAGCATCGGTGGAGCGTGAGACACCATGCTTTACAGCATGGAGCTATGGCCCTTTACGTTCTGAGTTCCAACCCCGCCGAGGTTAACTTCATACTTACGGGCTCGATAAAATAAAGTACCAGTAATGCACTGGGATAATTGCTGGCCTTGTGCCAAAAGTAGAAACAATTATTTAATAATAAGATTAGTTAAATTACTAAATTCCACCCCTAATCCATTCCTTGATTTAGTAACAAGATGGTTATTTGTCAAAGCCCTTTTGTCAGTTTTGAAAATCCTCGACTGTTTTTCATTAGAAATATGGTAAGAAAAGGGTTAAATGTAGGATTATTTAATGGAAAGCTACTGTGATAATCTGGCCCTGCATCTCAAACATACTCTACACCATCTCTTTTTTTAAAACACACTTGCTAGAATTAACAGCCAAATCTCCCTAAAACCACACCTTACCCAACTTAACTCAGTGTCCTGTACTGCAAGAAACCACATTAGCAAGATATTCTTGAAAAGAACAAAATAGTATTAAGATTGCATTACATTAAAAATTGAAGTCTTCACCCTAATACTACAAATCATAACAATGTGTCTGCAAGATAATAGAAGCATTTCGATTAATAAACACATTAAAAATAATTTTCTGCTAAATTATTACTTTATGTTAAGAGTTAAAAAATGACAAGGCACATTGGATAGTGTAGTCCTAGATACACTATGTCTGAAAATAAATGAGATAGTCGTAGCTGGAATGCCTTTAATCAAAGGTATTCTTGAATAACAATTTCTATCAACCACATAATGAGGGAGCCTCAATGTGGTGTTTGAACATGCTAAAAATAACAGCCATATCTCACATCACATAATTTAAGGAGAAGGATTACATTACATAATGTAATTGTAGATAACTCTGAAAGATGGTCATTGTTGGAACACTTAATTATAGACTTGTTTGACCAAGGTTGGTCTAATGTTAAACATCAAAAACTAACAATTTCCACCAACTACACAAGTGTGATTGTGGCTGTTCAATCTATTAGAAACAGCAGCCATATCTCTCTCAAATCCTACTTCATCATCTTAAACATAGGAAGGACACATTAGCAAATGTAGTTCTAGACAGCTCTCAAAGAAGACGAGATAGTCATGGTTGGAATGGTCTGCTTGATCTGTGTTGACCAAAAGCTAAACACCACCACCCAACAAGTCACTAAAGATTTGGTGATGATAAAATAGGAGCAAGCTTTTACAAACCTCTTTCTGTGCCCGATACATGGCCCCTAATGCTTGGGTGTCATGAGGGTTCTTCTGCAGTTTCTTCACAGCATTCATACGTTCAGTCATTATTTGAGTGATATTCACGTCCTGTAACAACACATATAAACATTGTATGTAAAGTTATGTTATGCCTCAGCATATTATTTTTTCTGTTAACCTGATAAATACATATGTATACCTTATACATACATTATCTTATATTAATGGTTTTGATACCAAACCACCTGAAACCACCCTGGTTCTATAATATAAGATTGTTTGTTTTGAAGCGTTTATATTTATCTGAAAACTTTCCATTATAATTTTATGTATCTTGTATTAAGTTATGTTCCAAACACCAGCTTAATCTCTTGAAATATGTTAACAAAAGAGTTAAAAATGTGATGGCCATACATCCTTTGTTCTCATAAGCCATTGATCTAGTTTTCTTAACAAGAACCAGTTCAGAACATGGTACCCTGCCAAAGGCCATCTTCAAGTTAAATTCTAGGTATAGTGTCATGCTCTTAGCTAAGAACTTCTATGGTTGTTTCACTAAGAAGACGATAACAATGTTACTGTCCCAGAAATGACATCTCATCTAACTTAATTCTCTTCTTAGTTAGCTATGACATTTTCATAATCTGGTCTATCAATTTAATGCCTCTGTAATTTCTAGACCATCTCCTCTGCCCTTGATGATACTGCTGCTACACCAGTTATTGGGGATAACTTGGTATTTCCCTGATAGTCAGAGACTAACAACAGCCATACAGCTATTTTCAACATCTCAGTAACTATCCTACTGATTCTACTGCTTGTCTTCAATGAGGTAGGACAATACCGAAAAGGATTCTATCCAACATCTTAATGACTCTGCCAATTCACTGCCATTATATCATCATCATCACCATCATTTTCCCTGCTTGCAAGGGTGTATGTGTGTGTGTACCATCATCATTTTATGCCTAATTTCCATGTTGGTATGGGTTGGACAGTTTGTCACAGTCTGAGACAAAATGGATTAAATAACCATGCCTAGTTTATGTGTGTCACATTTTAGCATGGTCACTATATCTAGGTGCCGTTCCTAAAGTCAACTACTTTACAGAATAATTGAGTGTGTTTTATCAAGGTTCCTCTATATATGTGTCATGTTGACAGATATGAGAGTGAGTACTCAAAACAAAAGTAGAGTTTAAAAGTTTAGTCTTTATTATGTCTAAGTGATGAGAGTTGTTACTCTGAAGTTACACCTGTGTACTCACAGATGAAATGTCAGACTCATCACTTAGACATAAGACTATATATAAGAGATGTAAATTCTTGAGTTATGTTAAGAAAGGTTCTCAATACATTGAGTGTAGGTATTTCTATTATATATAGAAATGACTTCTACAGGACTACAACTGTTTCATTCATATGAATAGAAGCTCTCTCTCTCTCATATATATATATATATATATAATCCCAGTGAATGTTATTACCTGTTCACTGCAGTCAGGAAAGACTTGATCTGAATTAGAGTTTGTATCCACGGACTGGGTTGCTGCTTTACCATTTCTCCCTGTGGCATTAGCAGGGTAATACGGTGACTGAGAGGTTGATGTAGGTGTTTTCTGAAAGCCCAATTGGCCTGTAGTTGACTGAAGTTCTTTAGCACGATGTTGGCTGCCACTGGACACCGGGAATTGGAGCCTTAATGGAGAATCTTTGATCATTTCTTGAGGAGAGGGTAGTTGGTGAGATTTGTTATTCTGAAACAAAAAAAACAAAAAAAAAAATTTTAATAATTTTAAACAACATTGACAACTGTTGATGCAGATAATTTATCATACAGACATGTTTAGGGGGTGAGAACAGGCAGGATTATCATCATCATTTTACGTTTATGTATATATATATAGTAAAGTGGTCATGTAGGTGTCACAGCAAAAAGCACCCAATCCAGACTGTAAATGAGGTTGGAGCTAGGAAGGGCATCCTGCTGTAGAAACAAAGCCAAAATTGGTTTGTATGAGTATGACATGGCCACCTGACCCAGCATTGGTCACAACAGGATAACTCGCCTAACTCATGCTAGAGCGGAAAAATGGACGTTAAAGAGTGATGATGATGATAAGAGTGATGATGATGATATATGTGTGTATAATTATATGTATATCATCATTATTAACACTGATTTTATGACCGATTTTCATACTGGCATGAGTTGGACAAGACTCTTTAAGGTAGAATTCTAAGGCTCAATGTCTTTACTGATGCCAATCCTAAGTTTTTTTTAGAGATACACATCTTCAGATGTCTATCCTGATTTGTGGGATTTCAGTTTAGGCAGGACATAAACAAATACCATCACTAGTAATGTAAAATTTGAAGTGAAGAGACATACAAATACATAGGTACACTCATATTATACTATACAAAGTTTTGACATAGTTTTAATAGTTGGATGTCCTTTTTGTTCCCACTGTACAATGTGGACTGGGAGAATTTTATTGTGCCCCTAGCACTAGAGAAGTTACTTTGCTGTGTTTAAAAATGAGGAAAAAAGTACTCAATACATAAAGTAGAGTGTTTATATTTTATCAGAAGCTGAAGGTTCTTGAATTGTAATCCAGTTTCATGTTTCTGTATTGGAGAAAACCCATCTAATCTGTTTATAGTTAGAAGAGATGAACATTAATAAGTGTCTTTCCTGGCCAGAGACACAACACATTGATGGGATGGTATGAAAGTATGGCAGCATTTCTAAATCTTTTTAATACCAAACCCCTGAAACAGCCCCTGGTTCTCCAATACTGTTGTATTAAAGTGTCTATATTTACCCTTTTAATACTAAACCCCATGAAACTACTCCTGGTTCCATAATTGTTTCTACTTTTTGGCACAAGGCCAGCAATTACTCAGTACATTACTGGTACTTTATTTTATCGATCCCGTAAGGATGAAAAGCAAAGTTAACCTCGACGGGATTTGAACTCAGATCATTGGTTCCATAATATGAGGCTGTTTATTCTAAAGTGTTTATCTATATACAGAAATGGCAATTTCTGTGTTTGTTTGTGAACCTAAAACTCAAAAACTATCAAACCGAGCTTGATGAAACTTGACATGTGTGTGGGGCTTATGCCCATTTGATTTTTTACGTATATTTCATTTTAACCAAAGGGGCTCCCGGGGGCTCAAACCCCCGCAGAAAATATTTTCCCTTTAATTTATATGAAATTTAAACCATAGGTAAATGACAAGATATGATGTCTATTCACAAAATTTCAGCAAATTTCAATAATATTAAGACACCCTAATGGGGATTCTATTTTTTTCTTTATAGCAACACCCAACTTCTCTGACAAACATTTTTTCACCTGACCAATGCAATCAACAATATTTGTTTGTATTATTGTTTCATAAATGAATTTGTCTTCGCTTTTGATTATCTGTCCTATATTTTGATTTCATTTTTGGTCTGAGAGGCATTGGGCATTTTAATGGGAACTGGGAATACCCCCGCTCCCGAGTATTACCGGGTACCTCAGCTAGTATTTATATAAGAACCAGCCATCATAATTTTATGTAAGAAGTTTTCTTACATAAAATTATAACGGCATGTTTCAAACATCAGTTTAATAATGAGAAAGTTATATTTCTAAATCCTCCCAATTTTTTTTATTTATTTTCAAAACTATTTGAAAATCTAATCTATTTTTCAGTTAGCTTAGTAACTGGATGACTGTTTGTCATATTCATTAGCTTAATAATGAGAAAGTTATATTACTAAATCTCTCCAAATTCATAATTATTTTCAAATTGTCTTTCATTAGAAATATGGTAACAAAAGGGTTAAAAAAGCTTGCGATATCAAGAGACTTTCATTTTAAAGCATGACTTACCTTCATGTTTAAAATAGCACTCCTAGCAGCCAGGACTATATCTGGTCGTTTGAAAGGATGGTTTAGCTCAATAACTTCTTCTTCAGGTTTTTTAGAGTCAGACAAAGGATTATCAGAGCTTGACTCGTGTTCCTTCTGTGATATCTGTTTACAATAATCTGTTTAAAAAACAACAAAATCTTATACAATATATTACATGTAGACAAAGTAAGGCAATATATTACATGTAGACAAACTAAGGCAATATATTACATGTAGACAAAGTAAGGCAATATATTACATGTAGACAAACTAAGATATATAATTTATTTCTTCTTTTTACTCAAGATAAATATAATGATGCCTATGATGGGGATCAAAGGGCTAACCTCTTTTTTAGCAGGGAAAATGATTTGAACACACTTATGTACCCTACTGTGAAATCATGGAAAGAAGGGATCCCTTTATTAGGGGCTCAGAGACTGGTGGAAGGGAAGCAAGGTATCTAAAAACCCTATCAATTAGAACAAACATCACAAAACATTTTAGTCCTATGCTCTAATGACCCTACCGATTCACATTTTGCTTCTAGAAGTTGAATAATCAATATACACAGTCAAATGTAATCAGTTTAGAATAGGTACACTATATCCTTGCATGCATATATATAATCTTAAACTGTGGTTCTGTAACTGTCCCTTCCTCAGAGTGGTGCCATCAAATGCCAGGCTCCCACACTGTGGTTCCACACCTGTCCCTTTCTCATTACGGTGACATCCAGTACAGGGCCCCAAAACTCTGGTAATGTTCTGAGATTGGTTTGGCGCGGCCAACTGACCTGTCCCTCCTCATAACGGAGCTTTCCAGTTTCACACTGTAAATGTGGTTGGTGTTAAGAAGGGCATCCAGCTGTAAAATACCTGGCCAAATTTGTACCAGTATTTTACACTAGTCTACCAACACTATACACCCTAGTAGTCTACCAACACTATACACCCCAGTACAGTCTACCCACACTATACACCCCAGTAGTCTACCAACACTATACACCCCAGTACAGTCTACCAACACTATACACCCCAGTACAGTCTACCAACACTATACACCCCAGTACAGTCTACCAACACTATACACCCCAGTACAGTCTACCAACACTATACACCCCAGTACAGTCTACCAACACTATACACCCCAGTACAGTCTACCAACACTATACACCCCAGTACAGTCTACCAACACTATACACCCCAGTAGTCTACCAACACTATACACCCTAGTAGTCTACCAACACTATACACCCTAGTAGTCTTCCAACACTATACACCCCAGTACAGTCTACCCACACTATACACCCCAGTACAGTCTACCAACACTATACACCCCAGTACAGTCTACCCACACTATACACCCCAGTAGTCTACCAACACTATACACCCCAGTACAGTCTACCAACACTATACACCCCAGTACAGTCTACCAACACTATACACCCCAGTACAGTCTACCAACACTATACACCCCAGTACAGTCTACCAACACTATACACCCTAGTACAGTCTACCAACACTATACACCCCAGTACAGTCTACCCACTCTATACACCCCAGTAGTCTACCAACACTATACACCCCAGTACAGTCTACCAACACTATACACCCCAGTACAGTCTACCAACACTATACACCCCAGTACAGTCTACCAACACTATACACCCCAGTACAGTCTACCAACACTATACACCCCAGTACAGTCTACCAACACTATACACCCCAATACAGTCTACCAACACTATACACCCCAGTACAGTCTACCAACACTATACACCCCAGTACAGTCTACTAACACTATACACCCCAGTACAGTCTACTAACACTATACACCCCAGTACAGTCTACCCACACTATACACCCCAGTAGTCTACCAACACTATACATCCCAGTACAGTCTACCAACACTATACACCCCAGTACAGTCTACCAACACTATACACCCCAGTACAGTCTACCAACACTATACACCCCAGTACAGTCTACCAACACTATACACCCCAGTACAGTCTACCAACACTATACACCCCAGTACAGTCTACCAACACTATACACCCCAGTACAGTCTACCCACTCTATACACCCCAGTAGTCTACCAACACTATACACCCCAGTACAGTCTACCAACACTATACACCCCAGTACAGTCTACCAACACTATACACCCCAGTACAGTCTACCAACACTATACACCCCAGTACAGTCTACCAACACTATACACCCCAGTACAGTCTACCAACACTATACACCCCAATACAGTCTACCAACACTATACACCCCAGTACAGTCTACCAACACTATACACCCCAGTACAGTCTACCAACACTATACACCCCAATACAGTCTACCAACACTATACACCCCAATACAGTCTACCAACACTATACACCCCAGTACAGTCTACCAACACTATACACCCCAGTACAGTCTACCAACACTATACACCCCAGTACAGTCTACCAACACTATACACCCCAGTACAGTCTACCCATGGTTATGTTATTAGAAAAGTTCTTACTTATTAACTCTTCAACAGTTTTCCCACCAGCTCGTAATGATGCAATATCTTCCTTAGCGGCAGTTCCTGATTTAATTAGTTTCTCACTGAAAAGACAACATATATATATATTATACACACACACACACACATATATATATAATATATATGTATATATACACCAAACATATATGTCAACAATCATTAACAATAATGAATCATTATTATTATTAATTGTTCAAATTTGTTTGCACACAAAACACACATACAAACACACACACCAAGACACATGCACACAGATACACCAAGACATACACACAGACACACAAAGACATACACACACACACCCCAAGACGCATGCACACACACACCAAGACATACAGAGACACACCAAGACGCATACACAATGTTTTCGTCCTGTAGAGTCATGATTTTCATGTAAACCCTTTGCGATTAATAAAGAATGCATTATTATGACGGTGGATTGGCAGTATTGGTAGAGGGTCGGACACCATGCTTTCTAGCATAGAGTTACGGCCCTTGCCATTCTGAGTTCAAATCCCGCCGAGGTTAACTTTGCCTTTCATCCTTACGGGGTCGATAAAATAAAGTACCAGTAATGTACTGGGTAATTGCTGGCCTTGTGCCAAAAGTAGAAACAATTATATATATATATATATAAAATAAAGGACCAGTAATGGTGGTGGTGATGATATCCAGAAGCAAACTACACATATGTGCTATATATTAAATAGTTTCACTGCAGTAATGTGTAACTTTAGTGATATCACACAGATAAAGTGGTGTTTGTGTATCTACCAACAGTGATATCACACAGGTAAAGTGTTGTGTATCTACCAACAATGATATCACACAGATGAGATGTGGTGTTGTGTATCTACCAACAGTGATATCACAGAGATAAAGTGTTGTGTATCTCCCAACAATGATATCACAGATAAAGTGTTGTGTATCTACCAACAGTGATATCACACAGATAAAGTGTTGTGTATCTCCCAACAATGATATCACAGATAAAGTGTTGTGTATCTACCAACAGTGATATCACACAGATAAAGTGTTGTGTATCTCCCAACAATGTTATCACAGATAAAGTATTGTGTATCTACCAACAGTGATATCACACAGATGAGATGTGGTGTATCTAATACTTATGTTACAATATGGTATGTAACATTGACCAAGAGTGGTAAGACACATGTATATCCATTATGAGAAGTGTTGTTGTCAATACTTACACTGCAATAGTATGTAACTTTACTTTATCTATGGATAATCTGTCTTCTTTTGTCACTGGTTTCTCTTTCTCTGTTGTCGAGGAATGGTTGTTGTCTGTGTTATAAGACCTATGTCGATTTGACGTTCTGTATCTGAAAATATAACAAGTCTATTAGTTTGGTGGCAACAACAATGATAAATGTATCAGAATATCAGTATTATGTCCAGCTTAACCCTTTCATCACCGTATTTTCAATGAAACCCACTGCCTAGGATTTTCAATTAATTTTGAAATTAGTAAAATAATTACTATCTCATTATTAACCCTTTTTAGAAAAAGAGTTAATAATTGTTTCTACTTTTGGCACAAGGCCAGCAATTATCCCAGTGTAATAAAGTACCAGTAATACACTGGGATAATTGCTGGCCTTATGCCTTTTAAAATGGATGATTTTGTTCCATAGAAACAGAGCCAGTTTTAGCTGGGTTGGTCTCAAAAGGGGTTAAACTGTTGTATGAAATATAACAGAACACAAGTTTCTTACATAGAATTATGGTGGAAAGTTAAAATTTAAATATAAACACTTTAAAACAAACAGCATTGGATCATAAAACCAGGGGATGATTTCAGCAGCTTGGTATCAGATTTTTTATTTTACGGCATGTAAAATGTGGTTAGGTATTCCAGACATGTGTACACTTAATTCTAAGGGAGATTCAGCACGATAGCAGTGTGTGACAAAGTTGGCCCTTTGAATTTACAGATCTGACTGGCTTCGAAACAGTTTCTGCCTACCCAATTTCACTGATGAAGATTACATTGAACCAAGGCCATTGTAAAGCATACTTGCTCAAGATGTCATGCAGTCAGAGTGAACCCAGCATCTCATGATTGAGAATCTAACTTCTTAACCATTTCAACATGCATCAACACACACACACACACACACACACACACATATATATACAATTTACGTATGTGTAGTTAGGTTAGACATAAACAAACAAGTGTAATGAAACCACAGATAAGTCAAACTGTTAATACATATATTTAACATCCACATTGTGTTTGGTTTTCCCTTTGGGAAACTGCCACAATGCAGATAACTATAAATAATAGTTGAATAAATCAGCTTAAGTAATCCTAGCGATGGA
>OZ024751.1:26481445-26506445 GCA_964016885.1 Eledone cirrhosa
CAGGTTAAGAACCACTGCTATAAGATGGAAGGAGTCATGGCAGGGCCTGGAGCAATAACAGGTTAAGAACCACTGCTATAAGATGGAAGGAGTCATGGCAGGGCCTGGAGCAATAACAGGTTAAGAACCACTGCTATAAGATGGAAGGAGTCATGGCAGGGCCTGGAGCAATAACAGGTTAAGAACCACTGCTATAAGTTGGAAGGAGTCATGGCAGGACCTGGAGCAATAACAGGTTAAGAACCACTGCTATAAGATGGAAGGAGTCATGGCAGGGCCTGGAGCAATAACAGGTTAAGAACCACTGCTATAAGATGGAAGGAGTCATGGCAGGGCCTGGAGCAATAACAGGTTAAGAACCACTGCTATAAGTTGGAAGGAGTCATGGCAGGGCCTGGAGCAATAACAGGTTAAGAACCACTGCTATAAGATGGAAGGAGTCATGGCAGGGCCTGGAGCAATAACAGGTTAAGAACCACTGCTATAAGATGGAAGGAGTCATGGCAGGGCCTGGAGCAATAACAGGTTAAGAACCACTGCTATAAGTTGGAAGGAGTCATGGCAGGGCCTGGAGCAATAACAGGTTAAGAACCACTGCTATAAGATGGAAGGAGTCATGGCAGGACCTGGAGCAATAACAGGTTAAGAACCACTGCTATAAGATGGAAGAAGTCATGGAAGGACCTGGAGCAATAACAGGTTTAAGAACCACTGCTATAAGATGGAAGGAGTCATGGAAGGACCTGGAGCAATAACAGGTTAAGAACCACTGCTATAAGATGGAAGGAG
The DNA here is from genome assembly GCA_964016885.1 of Eledone cirrhosa. NCBI lineage: Eukaryota > Metazoa > Mollusca > Cephalopoda > Octopoda > Eledonidae > Eledone > Eledone cirrhosa. Next base: position 26,482,235 of record OZ024751.1, read on the forward strand.
TCATGGAAGGACCTGGAGCAATAACAGGTTAAGAACCACTGCTATAAGATGGAAGGAGTCATGGAAGGACCTGGAGCAATAACAGGTTAAGAACCACTGCTATAAGATGGAAGGAGTCATGGAAGGACCTGGAGCAATAACAGGTTAAGAACCACTGCTATAAGATGGAAGGAGTCATGGCAGGACCTGGAGCAATAACAGGTTTAAGAACCACTGCTATAAGATGGAAGAAGTCATGGAAGGACCTGGAGCAATAACAGGTTAAGAACCACTGCTATAAGATGGAAGGAGTCATGGCAGGGCCTGGAGCAATAACAGGTTAAGAACCACTGCTATAAGATGGAAGGAGTCATGGCAGGGCCTGGAGCAATAACAGGTTAAGAACCACTGCTATAAGATGGAAGGAGTCATGGCAGGGCCTGGAGCAATAACAGGTTAAGAACCACTGCTATAAGATGGAAGGAGTCATGGCAGGGCCTGGAGCAATAACAGGTTAAGAACCACTGCTATAAGATGGAAGGAGTCATGGCAGGACCTGGAGCAATAACAGGTTAAGAACCACTGCTATAAGATGGAAGGAGTCATGGCAGGGCCTGGAGCAATAACAGGTTAAGAACCACTGCTATAAGATGGAAGGAGTCATGGCAGGGCCTGGAGCAATAACAGGTTAAGAACCACTGCTATAAGATGGAAGGAGTCATGGCAGGGCCTGGAGCAATAACAGGTTAAGAACCACTGCTATAAGATGGAAGGAGTCATGGCAGGACCTGGAGCAATAACAGGTTAAGAACCACTGCTATAAGATGGAAGGAGTCATGGCAGGGCCTGGAGCAATAACAGGTTAAGAACCACTGCTATAAGATGGAAGGAGTCATGGCAGGGCCTGGAGCAATAACAGGTTAAGAACCACTGCTATAAGATGGAAGGAGTCATGGCAGGGCCTGGAGCAATAACAGGTTAAGAACCACTGCTATAAGATGGAAGGAGTCATGGCAGGGCCTGGAGCAATAACAGGTTAAGAACCACTGCTATAAGATGGAAGGAGTCATGGCAGGACCTGGAGCAATAACAGGTTAAGAACCACTGCTATAAGATGGAAGGAGTCATGGCAGGGCCTGGAGCAATAACAGGTTAAGAACCACTGCTATAAGATGGAAGGAGTCATGGCAGGACCTGGAGCAATAACAGGTTAAGAACCACTGCTATAAGATGGAAGGAGTCATGGCAGGGCCTGGAGCAATAACAGGTTAAGAACCACTGCTATAAGATGGAAGAAGTATTAAGAGCAACAACAAACACTAACGTTAACAGCTATTTATCAGGAGAAGCTGCTGTAACATCTTGTTTTAGAAGAAGAGGGGAGAGAACAGTAACCATTATGTCTTCAGACCTTTATTCATGTTGAGTTTTGTATATTAGTAGTTGGTAGGTAAGCATAAGCAGAGAAAAGGTAGAGATAGTCAAGCTGGAGAAGGGGGAGGGGCATGGTTATGAAGAAGGACTGGGTATAAATGTTTAGTACAGGGTTAGTATGGGGGGAGGGGGGGGGGGGGGGGAGAGGAAATATAGCTAATGACTTCAGTGGAGTAGAGACTGTTATAGTAGCAGTAGAAAAGACTAAGAGAGGACACAGTTGAATTTAGACCAAGGATTGTGGTGAAGTTTTGTTTATCAGGTTATTTCTTTTAGGTGTGAACGTGTGTGAGTATTGTTGCAGATTTGTGATTCACGAGAAATGTAAGGAAGACTTCAGTTCCATAAATAGTTAACCCTTATAACACCTATTGTTAATAATTGTGGACAATTCAAACACCGCGCTATTATAAGAAGAAGAATTTCAACTTAAAAGCTTGGACAAGTTCAAAGGATTCTTACATTTCGATAGAATTATTATTTATTATAATATCTGGTGATTCTTTTGCAACTCTTCCGGTCATGCTGTTAAGATGCATCAATATATTTCTTTTTCCTTTCATATAGATAATATTTGTGAGTTTTACAGTTAATAACAGTTCAGTAAAGAGCTATTTAATCCAATGCACAAACACCTCTGCCTATTTGCAGCTGTGTGCACATCTTCATAATATCATCCAAAGGGAACATGGTAAATTAGTCTTATTCAACAGCACCAACATAATAATCTTTCCACAAATAAAGGTACCACACAACAGCAGACAGCACCACAATAATATACAAGATAAACCCTCAAATTCACAATAAATGTTAGGCCTCTTAGCTTCTGATCAACCAAATATCTCTAACAAAGTCAACAGTGTCTCTAATGAGGTTTTCACAAGCCCAGAAAGGTTTTAGTTGTGACACAATATAAAGTGTACCCTACAGAAGAGCAGTGGTAAACTAACAAATACCAGCTCCCTATTAACATGACAAAATAGGGCTATAAATATATTTACATTGATCTGTTATCCACTGTCATACTTCAATGAACAATATATTCTAATACACCTGCCTCTCTATATCTTGTGTGTCTGCCTTTTATTCAGAAATTAGAAAACAAACCCCCACAAAACCTCATTATTTGCCATCTTACAGGACATGTATGTATAAATATTTTGAGGCATGAAGCAGTAATTTATTAAAATTCAATTGTATATATTTCTTTATTCATATAAAAAAGCTGGCCATTTTGTTTTACAATTATTTCTTTTTCTGAGAGAGAGAGAGAGAGAAGATGCATATTAGAATACGAGAGAGAAAAACGAAGAGAAAGAGGAGTAGAGAGAGAAAGAAATCATTTTCTAGCATTCAACAACTTACATTCTATTACTTTATCTCTCTCTCTGCTTCAATTCCTCCTCCTCTCATTGTGTCACATGTATAGATAAATCAACATGGAAGCCACTAGTGATCATGATATCTTACAGAAATAGCAGTCAAGTCTTCCTTTAACTACAAAATACTGTCATAGATAAATGGAGGAAAGTGGTAATATCAAAATCTAACTTGTTTTTTTTCAAGAAATGTATAGTTCATACCTATGTATGCGGTTGCATCTCATAGGAGGAGGGTTCTTGGGTGTTTTAAGAAGAGAGGCTCCAGTGCTATCATGAAAAGCAATGTAAAATGAAGCATCTTACTCAAGAACACTGGCTCTAGGAATTGAACTTATGGTGCTATGATCATGAGTCAACTCCCCCTTCCACTCAACCACTAGGTCATGTGCCTAAATACTTCAAAACAGGTTAAATGAAGGTTCTTTGCCAAATTTTTAAGCTTGTCTTTTCACATATTCCACTTCAAGAGTTGGAGGCCCCGATTGTCTCTTCATCACCACTGGACAATACCAACACTATTGTTTATCTTGAAGCATTGAACAAATGACCAAGAAAATTTGGGTGTAATTCCTACATTAGTGAAAATATAGAGATCCTATATTTTTTGTTGTCAAATATTTTGTAAAGTAAGAAAAAATAAAAGAAATGGGGCAGGGCCCAGAACCTCTGCACCCATATCCTAGAAAGGTGCATCAATGGCAGAAGATCTAAAGGATGACCAAGGAGTGATGATATTAGGGACTGGATAGGAAGAACATTGGTCAAGTGTGAAATGTTATCTTACTTTCCTACAATACCTGGACATCACCAGGCCCCTCTACTAGTGTGTGTGTGTGTGTGTGTGTGTATACGTTTAACTGTTCTAACCAATAGGTTGTGGTACCACCATATATATATATGTATGAGTATGTAAAATATGAAAAGAGTCAGGACCCCGAGGGCTGACACCTAGATCCAAACTAAGCCAACAGTATACTGGTCCTGACTCTTTTTCATATTACCCACTCTATTACCCTAAGTATCAAGTACTCTAGTGTGTTATGGTCTACCAGGTATCTTACCACACCTTCTCTGTATGTGTATGTATACACGCACAAATATATACATATGTTGGTGACCAACCACTTCACAGGATGTAGCCGCTAGAAATACACTGCTTCTTTAACTTGGTATTGTTCTAAGTCTTTTCTAATTTCATTTTTCTTCTTTTTGTTCTTTTACTTTATTTTGATAAAGTATTCAACCCAAAACATCAAATCCCTTCATTTTCTTGTCATTCAACAGAGATTTTTTTACCTTTTGTTATCAACCACCTGTCTTCTTTGTTTAACCCCCCATCTACCTGACACTTCTTCCACTTATTTCTATCTTCTAATTTTGTTTTACACACACACATAAGGCATGGAAAACATGTTACACGATGATATATACACATATACATACACACACACAGTCTAACCATACATTCTTGTGTATGGTTTGCACATTTTTCTATGAAAATACAATATGAAAAACCAGCATGTGATTTATCTTCTTGACCCACAATTAGCACCACTACACACACATCACTACACACCACTACACATACACACACATCACTACACATACACACCACTACACATACACATCAATACACACCACTACACATTCACATCACTACACATACACATCAATACACACCACTACACATACACATCACTACATACCACTATACACACACCACTACACACCACTACACACACACACACCTCTACATACACACACATCACTATATCCCCACTCACATCAGATCATCCAAGTGAAATGTTTAACTTGTAAGTGGTTAAGTATTCCACAGACATGTGTAGCTTTAATGTAATTTTCAGGGAGATTCAGTGACACAATATGTAACATGGCTGGAGCAAGGTACACACACACACACCATACATAGAGGCAATGTACATATATACACACACGCACCATACAGGAGCAAGGTTCACATACACACACCACACAGAGACATGGTAGACACACACACCAAACAGAGGCATGGTACACATACACCACACAGAGGCATGGTAGACACACACACCACACAGAGGCATGGTAGACACACACACCAAACAGAGGCATGGTACACATACACCACACAGAGGCATGGTACACATACACCACACAGAAACATGGTAGACACACACACCACACAGAGGCATGGTAGACACACACACCACACAGAGGCATGGTAGACACACACACCAAACAGAGGCATGGTAGACACACACACCAAACAGAGGCATGGTACACACATACACCACACAGAGGCATGGTACACACACACACCACGCAGAGGCATGGTAGACACACACACCAAACAGAGGCATGGTAGACACACACACCAAACAGAGGCATGGTAGACACACACACCACACAGAGGCATGGTAGACACACACACCAAACAGAGGCATGGTAGACACACACACCACACAGAGGCATGGTAGACACACACACCAAACGGAGGCATGGTAGACACACACCAAACAGAGGCATGGTACACATACACCACACAGAGACATGGTAGACACACACACCACACAGAGGCATGGTAGACACACACACCACACAGAGGCATGGTAGACACACACACCACACAGAGGCATGGTAGACACACACACCACACAGAGACATGGTAGACACACACACCACACAGAGGCATGGTACACATACACCACACAGAGGCATGGTACACATACACCACACAGAGGCATGGTAGACACACACACCACACAGAGGCATGGTAGACATACACCACACAGAGGCATGGTACACATACACCACACAGAGGCATGGTACACATACACCACACAGAGGCATGGTAGACACATACACCACACAGAGGCATGGTACACATACACCAAACAGAGGCATGGTAGACACACACACCAAACAGAGGCATGGTACACATACACCACACAGAGGCATACACTACATAGTGGTAAAGTACGCACACCACCATATACAGGACAAGGTCCACACACACACCACCACCAAACACAGGATAAGGTCTACACACACACACACACCACCATCACCACCACACAGGACAAGGTCCACACACACACACCACCACCATCACACATGCAGGACCAAGGGGAGGGAGATCCTGATAAAACAGGGAAATGTTTCAAAGTCACCAGAGTTGGTCAAGAAGTGTTAACATAAATAAGTTGGTATTTTGGTAAAAGCAAAGCAATTTCCTTTCAATATAAGCAAACAATAAGCAGAAATAATAGTTAAAATAAGTTACAATAATAAGATAAAGTTAAAAAGAAGGATAAGTTGCAAAGAATAAGTTATAATAGAAAAGGTACAATGATAAGATACATTATAATACAACAATAACAATACAGTACAACAATAAGATAGAAGTGAATTAAATTGAGTAAATATAGAGAAAAGCAAAATTTTGTAAAAAAAAGAAAACAAGTAAAAATCACAAAGAAAAGCTCCCCTACCCAGCAGTGGACATTTAGATATACATCAACAATGGTTGAAACCAGACATTAATGACACAGTTTCATACTAAACCACTTAAAAAAAAAAAAAAAAAAAAAAAAAAAAAATCACCCTTGGTTCTGTCATACTTGGTTTGCATTAAAGGACTTATATTTATTTAAAAACTTCTTCACCCACATATTCCCGAGAGGGTCGTGGGGGAAGAGTCCTCAAACACTCCTTCCAGTGGGTCCTGTCAGAAGCAATCATTTCCAACTGATCTGGCTGGATCCCCAAGCAAGACCAGCGAAGTTCATTGATGTTATCCAACCACCTTCCTCGAGGTCTACCCCTGGGTCTCCTGCCAGTTGGTCCAGTGATTCTTTCCTGAGATATTCTAACCACATGTCTGTAGTATCGGAGCTGTGATCTCTCAATTCAGAGAAGTACCGGCTCTACCTGAAGTGACTCTCTGATCACTGAGCTACTTTATTGAGTAATGTTACTCCAAAGACCCTTCCGATGGACCCCATTTTGGCCACTTGTATTCGTGATCGCATTCTTTCGGTCATTACCCAAGATTCATGACCTTAGGTAAGGGTTGGCACAAAAACTGAATTGAAGATAGTGAGTTTGGCTTTTACACCCACCTCCTTTCTTCTGATTACTGAAGCTGACGCATTACTGCATCAACTTCTGCAATTCTTGCATTTAATTCAGCCTCCTGTCTTCCATCACTTGTGAACATGGTCCTGAGATACTTGAACTTCTCCACCTGCTTCAGTGGAACTCCACTCACATGTAGGATACACAACGTAGGCTTCCTTGAGATGACGAGTGTCTCAGTTTTTGCAGCACACAGCATCAAACCTATCGAGTGCAAGTCAGAGATCACCTTCTGTTGAGTTAAGTAACACCATGTCGTCTGTAAATTCCAGTTGACTGATTTTACACCCGCCAGTCATGATACAACTTCCAACCTGGCTGTGCATGTCAATCCTGTTTATGTAAATAATGAACAGGAGACTCCCACATTGAAAGGTTTTCATTTAGGATCATTTATCTGAACACAAATACTCGGGCATTCGTATAGAGACATCATGGCAGCAAGGAGCTGACCATCAATCCCATACTTCTGCAGAACCTTCCACAGCAGGTCTTGAGGACCGCAGTCATATGCCTTTTCAAGGTTGACAAAAACAAGAATATACTTCTTAAAAACTTTCTATCATAATTTTATTTAAGAACCTTTGTTAAATTATGCTCCAAATGCTAGCTTAATAAGAAAGCTATTCATATGACTAAACCCCTCCAAATCTTTTATTTTCAAAATGATTTGAAAATAATAGGCAGTGTCTTTCATTAGAAATATGGTAATGAAAGGGTCAACCTCTTGTTTTAATTGATTCAGTTTTCCACTTCGTCTGAGCATGTAACTGACCATAAATTGGTTATATAGCTGGTTGACCAGTCCTTCCAAAGATAAATATAGCCACATGCATGACTAGATAGCTAGTGATATATGGGTTGATGTTTACCCCTTCATTACCACATTTCTTTATGAAAGACTGCCCATAATTTTCAAATTATATTTTGTAAAATAATCAAGAATTCAATTAACTGGTGTTTGGAAAGTATGTTAATAAAGATTATATAATTCAAGGTTTTTATATAAATATAAACACCTTAAAACAAACAGCTTTGTATTGTAGGAACAGGGGTAGTTTCTGGCAGTTAGGTGAATAAAAGGGTTAATACTTTTCACAAGAATATTTGGAAGAAGTCTTCCAAATATTCTACAATCTGAAAAACATACAGCTATGATTACAACCATTTGTTTGACTTCACCATAAGTAAGCTGATTTTTGTGGGTCAAGGTTACATAAATAACCTTGACCCTACATATAAATTCTTCTCTTTCTTTCTCTGTGTGTATATATATATAAACAACTAAAAGGGCTGGCAATAGGAAGGGCATCTGACTATAACAATACTCCCCCAAAGACTCTCTGGTGAGTATTAAGCCTATTATGGGGCCCTCAAGGCAAAACCCTGCCTTTGTAAGGAAAATTACCTTAAAAAGCTTGTTAATATTTTCACATCAAAATAGAAGATAAGTGGTATAAAGACTGGCAGATTTGACCATGGTTATCACTGTGGAATTGAGGTTTCACCTTAACTGACCTTCACTATAAGGCAGTGTGATAGAGGCATGCTGGGTTAAATGTCTTGCAGTATTAGTTGTGGCTCTCTGCAGTCTGAGTTCAAATTCCACTAAGGTTAATAAATAAAGAACCAGTTGAGGGCAGTGGATTGTTGCAATTGTTAGTGTCTGTTCCCACTCTGAATTAAAATCCTGTCTCCTGTCACTATAAAATAATAATAGGAGACAGGACCCCTATCAGAAGCAACCTTATTGGAGACTGGTAGCTAACCCTAGACAGGTGTGAGCTGTAATATTGTTGATTAAGCTGACAACCTTGTAATAGCAATAACTACAAAGGTGTCCAATCAGCTGAACAATACCTCCAGTTTTATTGTCATATGTTATCAGGAAAATCAGTTCGACCAAGACAAAGATTAAAACACTTTAGCATTTAAACTGGCTGTATCCTGCTAAAACTCTCTCACCTCTTCCTGTTCAAACTGGCAGCTCATACTTATGTTAGGGTATTGTTCTCAAAATAAAAATACTGATATTATGTGAGATTAAGTGTTTACCATGAAAATACAATAGTATATATAGAGTAATGTAAATGCTAAAGGGTTAACCCTTTGTATTGGTCCTTGACCTATTCACCTTCTGTATTAGTTAAGTTTAGGTATTGGACACATGCCTCCACCAAATTCTAGTTGACACCACCCATCTGTATAGCTGCAAGATGTGGCCAATGAGAATGGCTGACTTACACAAACTGAAAGTGTTGCATTCTGCTTAGGATTTTGAGTCAAACTCTGAAAGTTGTCACTAATGTGACTAATAGAGACCCCTTTTTTCAAAAGGGGTCTCTATTGGTTTGGTCACTCAATCAGTTGTCCATGGAGCAAACAAATCTGTGACAGTTACATTAGGGCCCCTTCCATAACGCTATAATGGCGAGGTGGGTAATTGAAAAATGTGGATTAGTCCAATTGAGATCTAGAATTAACATCTAGTCTTCACATATATGGTGTCCAACATTGGAATAATCCCTGCAAGTCTTCACATATATGGTGTCCAATATTAGAATCATCACTGCTTCACATTATATGGTGTCCAATGCTGGAATCATCACTGGTTTATAATCCTGTACTAGGAATGGTCAACTTCTTTTTGTGATGTTTAGGATTCACTGGTTGAAGTCAGCCCTATTTATCCTGGTACAACACCAACACAAGTTTAAGTACTCTATCGGTATATAACCCCACCACCCTCATTTTTAGAAAGAAGTTTAAGTAAAAACAAATGAAAGGCTCATGAGCCCAGCAATGATGTAGATATCTCAATACAAATATTTACAACACTTAAAAGGTAAAGTATACAAAAGAAATATCACAGCTGCTTTAATGTTTCAGCATTTAAACCGGCCATATCTGGCCAGAATTATCTCACCTCTTTCTCTACAAACAGGCCGCTCATACTGATGTCATGGTATTGTTCACAAAATAAATAATATCAAATTTTCATAGATTTGATATGATGTGAGGTAAAGCCTTTACCACGAAAATATAATAATAAATATAGAATAATGTAAATGCTAAAGAGTTAATGAATTACAAACTAGTTACATTACAGATTTTACTTTTACAGAAATAAAATAATTTTTCACTTTTACAAAAAAGTAGTATGATCATATAACATGCAGGTAGATTTTAGGCCCCAAAGTTTATGAAAAAATGTGGCTTATACACTGACAAATATGGTAATTTTGAGCACACAGTGTACTGAGTTATAGAACTCTGAAGCTACATTCCTGTTTAAACTGACACAGAAAAGTAAATTACACATTTTCATTAATATCATCATTTTTACATCTTTGTTGGACATGAATATTGGAGTTAGTGTTTTATGACCAGATGTTCTTGACTGACCCTTTTGGCCACTTCTTACAACATGCTAGAATACTGTGTGTCCATTCTGAAAAAGCTGGGATAAATCAAAGTATATATCATACATATGTGATAAACCAAAATTAACAATGTGTATCTGGTTTAGAATAGGTAAACTGTATCCTTGTAAGTTGTAAAAAGCAACTAAAGGGATGGTGCCAGGAAGAGTATCTGGTTGTAAAACATTGCTTCAAAAACTCACATCCAACCCATGCCAGTATGGAAAAGTTGACACAAAAGTTATGTTGATGTTGATAAAACCACACAGATGTGATAAACCAAAGTACATGACACATATGATAAACCAAAGTACACCACACAGATGTGATAAACCATAGTACACCACACAGATGTGATAAACCAAAGTACACCACACAGATGTGATAAACCAAAGTACACCACACAGATGTGATAAACCAAAGTACATTACACAGATGTGATAAACCAAAGTACACCACACAGATGTGATAAACCAAAGTACATTTCAGATGTGATAAACCAAAGTACACTACACAGATGTGATAAACCAAAGTACACTACACAGATGTGATAAACCAAAGTACACTACACAGATGTGATAAACCAAAGTACACCACACAGATGTGATAAACCAAAGTACACTACACAGATGTGATAAACCAAAGTACACTACACAGATGTGATAAACCAATTTAAAATAAACTGTAATGGAAAGTAATTTATTTTTCTATTTACTCGACTGTTACCATATTTCTAATGAAATCCACTGCCTATGGCTTTCAAATCATTTTGGAAATCATGAATTTGGAGAGATTTAACAATATAACTTTCATTACTGAGCTGTTTAGAATATAACTTAAGTTCAGCGCCCTGTCTTCCATCACTTGTGAACACAGCCCCCGAAATACTTGAACTTCTCCACCTGCTTCAGTGGAACTCCATTCACAGCACAGGCTTCCTTGAGAGGATGTGTGCCTCAGTTTTCGCAGCACTAATTTTCATTCCAGCCATGCAGCACTCGGCATTCAAGTGCAACTCACGTCACCTACTGTAAAGTTAAGTAACACCAGGTCATCTGCAAATTCCAGCCAACTGATCTTATAGCCGCCAGTTGTAATACCACTTCCAACCCAGCTGCACATGTCAATAATGAACAGGAGAGGTGACAGTATGCACCCTTGGCGGAGTCCGACTCCCACATTGAATGGTTTTCATTTAGCACCATTTATCAAAACACAAAAACTTGGGTATTCATATAGAGATATCAGGGCAAGAAGCTGTCCATCAATCCTCTACTACTGAATTAAGTGCAAGAATTGTAGGAGCTGGTGCAGTAATGCACCAATTTTGGCATTCGGTAATCAGAAGAAGGAAGGTAGGTGTAAAAGCCAAACTCTCTATCTTCAAAATGGTATTTGTGCCAACCCTTACCTATGGTCATGAATCTTGGGTAATAACCGAAAGACTAAGATCATGAATAAAAGCAGCTGAAATGAAGTTCCTCCTAAGGGTATTTGGAGCAACCTTACACAATAGAGCTCAGAAATCAGAGAGTCACTTCAGGTAGAGCCGCTACTTCTCCAAATTAAGAGATCACAGCTCTGATACTATGGGCATGTGGTTAAGAAGTCTCAGGAAAGAATCGCTGGACAGATGTTATGGGCAAAACCAACCTGCAAGAGACCCAGGAGTAGACTCCAAGCAAGATGGTTGGATAACATCCATGAGCTTGGCTTGTCTCACTTGGGGATCCAGCCGGATCAGTTGGAGATGGTTGCTTCTGAAAGGAGTGTTTGATGACTCTGCCCCACGCAACCCTCTCAGGAATAAGTGGGTGAGGAACAAGAAAAGAAGGTTCTTAAATAAAATTATAATGGAAGGTGTTTAAATACACTTTAAAATGAGCAGTTTTTGTATCATAGAGGCAAAGGCAGTTTCAGGTGCTGTGATATTAAGAGTTAAGGATATGAGGGAGGTCTGTAGGTTTTAACATCTGATCTGCTTCCTCTATTATATGCAGGATATATTATTTTTTTCTTTTGATCTACTGGGTGGAGTTTATCACTTCCAAAGAAACTTCAAAAACATATCTGAAGTGGGGTTTTTTTTTTTTGCATGATTTTTTAACAACTATATTTTGTAAACATATTTCTGATAAAATACACTGCCTATGATTTTTAATTAATTGTCAAAATAATCAAGAATTTGTGAGGATTTACTAAGATAACATGTTCAATTTTAAGCTGGTGTTTGAAACAACAAATTTTCTTACATAAAATTATGGAAGGTTCTTAGATAAATATGAACACTTTAAAATAAATAGATTTGAATCAAAGAATGAGGGGAGGTATTAGAAAGGTTAAGTGATAAACAAGTATTTTAAGGCCATTTTCTCTATTAAAACACTTGTTAGACACAAAGAGTTAACCCTTTTCTTTCCATATTTCTAATCATCATCATCATCATTTTATGTCCGCTTTTCCCTGCTTGCAAGGGTGGGACGGGAACTGATTCTGGCTTGATTTCTACAGCTGGATGCCCTTCCTAACACCAACCTCATTTTACAGTGAGTGCTGTGTGCTTTTTTGCCGTGGCACCTACACGACCACTTTGCAGTGGAATGATAAGGACCCCAGTCCCTATCATCTCATTTCTACAGCTGAGTAAACTGGAGCAATGTGAAATAAAGTGTCTTGCTCAAGGAAACAACACATCACCCGGTCTGAGAATTGAACTCACAACCTTTTGATTGCAAGGCCAATGCTCTAACCACTAAGCCATGTGCCTCCTTCTAATGTATGTGTATATATGAAGTTGTAACTTCTGGTGGAATTGTAGGGGCAGAACAGTGACATAACTAGGGCACTTTAAACCTGGTGGAGCCCATCCCATTTTCCAGGCCTGAACACAGTTGATTTCTTCCAAATAAAGAGAAAATGAGAGAGAGAAAAAGAGAAAAAAAATTTAAAGGAAGAATTGACCCCAGTACCGGAATCCAGGCTGGCTCGATCTGTGGCAAATATTTTTTTAATATATATACACACATACACATGTATATATCAATGTAATTAATAGGTTCCACTTCCTTGTGCCCTGAAGCTGTATTTTATATATGAAATGTAATTAATAGTTCCCACTTCCTTGCGTCCTGAAGCTGTGAAATGCTTCAGGGTTTTGTTTTCAAGTTTTCTACAGTTTTACTTTCCTGCCCTACTACTCACACATCAGAGTATATCATTTCATGGCCAATTCCTACAAGTGTCAACCTTCAATAGATTTTCTTTATTAGTCAGTGGTTTGTTCTTTATAATTTTCTTCTTCTTCATCTCATCATAATTTTACTATCCCTCACAATCTTATTTTTCTGATGCTTTTATTTTCTTCTCTGGGATATACTGTATATACTTGTATAGGTTGCAACTCAATTTTATGTACAACATTCTTGCTTCAGTCCATTTCAACTGATATTTTCTAGATCAAGTAGATAAGTCACATGTTGGTTTTTATGTTGTATTTTTGGAGAGAAAAGGTGCAATTTATACACAAGTAAATATGGTGATATATCAGGGGTGGAGAAATCTGTAAAGTGTGCTTTTCCGGAACAAGTTCAAATTTTACATTTAAAATACAAAACATTTTCATTAATTTCATAATATTTACATAATTACATAACAGCTTAACAATTAGGGTATTTATTTCATGATTGTAAGACTGTGAGTTCAATCCCTGGATTAGGTAGAGTGTTGGGTTCTTTAGCAAAACCTTTTATTTCCCCTTGCTCCAGTTCACTCAGCTGAAAATAAGTATTAGTAGCAGTAGCTAGGGGTTAACCCTGAAATGAACTGGCATCCCATCCAAATAGATTTCTACTCTTAATTGCTCAATTCCAGGATAATCTTTCTCCTTCATCCAACCCATACCCGCATAGAAAACCAATGGTAAAAACAACATATGTTTATCCCATGATTGTTTTTTCCCCCCAGATATTTTCAGAATTTAAAACAAGATTACATCAATACTTTTTACATCTACCTGTCCCTAAATAATCAATGTCATAAGTACATTAATATTGATGAAAATATAAACAATGTTAACAATATAAACAACAGTTAACAGACAACATAGTAATTAAAGAATAAGACAAATATTCTTAAAATAAATCAGAGTCCCAAGGGGTAGTTACAGTAATAGGGTTGGACGCCATGCTTTGCAGCATGGAGTTACGGCCCTTTATGGTCTGAGTTCAAATCTCGCCGAGGTCAATTTTGCCTTTCATCCTTACGGGGTCGATAAAATAAAGCACCAGTAATTCACTGAGGTAATTTCTGGCCTTGTGCCCAAAGTAGAAACAATTTTATTAGTAGCAACATTCAAAATAGTTCATTAGTTCTTTTGATACTAAACCACTCCTGGTTCTATGGTACAAAAGTGTTCATGTTTATCTAAAAAAATTGTATTAACTTATGTTTCAAACACCAGATTAATGTGAATGTTAGTTATATTACTAAAACTCTCTAAATTTCCTGGCATCTTAGAAAATGTTTATACCCCGTAGTGTCACAGCCTAGTGTTTTGAATATGTTGGCTTCATTACTTAATATTTTAAATCCAGAGCAAGTTTTGCCAGATAATTCACACGTGGCTTTTGCACCCAATTTTCATAGTAAAAAAAACGACTTATCTACGAGTAATACACAGTATATTTTCACAAATTTAATTATATATTTTTTGTATCTTTAATTAGGTATCATTATGAATTTTCGAAACTATAAATCTAACTTCTACTCTGCTTTTTTCTTAGAGAGCTTCTAAAAAGAAACATTTTGATACTTCAATTGTGAAATTTGGATATTTTAGGAAATACTAACAGAATGGCCCAGGATTCTAAACATAGATTGGCATGTTTATCCCTCCTTTCTGAAACAGTTTTGTTGTATGTTCACCAATTGATGCAGAAGTTCTAATAAAAAGTAAAGTCGCCTTGGGTGAATAGGCAAATAATTTTCCATTAAGATTTTTCAAAAGCATGTAATTGCGTTCCCTCTCTTTTTTGTTGTTGTTTTTGCTGCTGTTGGTGTGATAGCAGCCATTGGTCGTACTACTAACACAGTCTCGTCCTTCTTCAGCCAATCGTGTATATCCCCTTCTGCCTCGTCAGCAATGAGAACAATATTTGCTCTAGGGTTCTTATATATTTGATATATATTTATCCTTATCGAGCCTCGTGAAATAAATACGTTTGTTTATATTTTGTTATTGTGTATGCAAAAATATCTGTACATGAATATATAATTATATATATATATATATATATATATTAAAATAACAGATTAAAGTTTAAGCGAAGAATCGCTGCTTTCACCCTTAACGGGATCTTCTGAAACTAAAAAAAATCAATCTGTGAACACAGAAGTAAATATTTCGAAAAAAGTTACACACTATATATATATATATATATATATATATATATATATATATATATATATATATATATATATATATATATATATATATATATATACACACACACACACACACAGACAGTGTCATAATGCAGACAGATATTATAAGGGCGTGGCGTTATCGCTATGTATCTATCTAAAAAGATAGACTAAGAAAGACAGAGAGATCGCAAACAGCCGCCTAATGCGGTCTCTAGGGCATTGAAAATTTGAACTATTTTTTGCTCAAAACACTCACACGACCATAAGTATTACATGTGTAAAGTTTGAAAAAAAATCGGTTAGGTGGTTCTCGAGTTTTAGGGAGTCAGACAGACAGACATTCTCTGTTTTAGATATATAGATGACAATGGTCAGTGAATTGGTCAAATATTCTATTCTAGGGCGGGTAAAATTCCCGAGATCCATAGACGAGTTCTCTCCAGAGGTCTCTGTCCCTCATTATCGCTGCCATGTCCTGCGTCTCTAACAGACCAGTGTCTGTCCTTAGGGCATCAACATACGTTAACCTTGGTCTTCCTCTTCCAGTGTGTCCATGTAGGGGCTCCCACAGGAGCACTGAGTGCAATGTCAACTCTGGATGTCGGTGAGCATGTCCAGCTAACCTCAGTCTCCTCTGTGTCACTTTTGAGCTGACTTTTGGGAGGCTCCCATACAGCTCTGAGTTTTTCATCCTCAGTGTATACTGATTAATGTTCAGAGCCATCCTCAGCATTCTTGTGTAGCACCCATCCACCATCTGAGTGAGTTTCTTCGTCAGTGTCCAAGTCTCAGACCCGTACAGCAGCACAGACTCCACTACAGCAATGAAGAGGTGGATTTTCAGGTCTTTACGAAGGTCCGACTTCCACACCGATCTCAAGCTTGTCAAAATCTTGTCTAATTAGGCCGAAATGAATGATAAGCCATATTTGTGATGTCATATCTTTGAAACTGAAGTGATAATCATCTTCAAATTACTCAATTTAATAGTGTCCATGGATGTATGTGTAATAATAATATACATGAACAGCAAAGTGTAAAAGAAATAAAAGAGAAACTAGGTATAAGAAGGATCAGATGCAGTATGCTAGAGAGGAGATTGTGTTGGTATGGTCATGTGATGCATATGGAGGGTGACAGTGGTATAAAAAGGTGCAGGGCGATCAAAATTGATGGAAGCCTTTGAGTAGAAAGACTTGGGATGAGGTGATAAAAGCTGACCATGCACAACTGAACCTCTCAAAGACAATGACACAGGATCAAGATCTTTGGCGTTACGCAGTAATACAGAAGACACGCCTTCCCATGCACACAGAGTCAAACATATACCTAGTAGACACCTCTTAACCACTATACCCCCACCCATTTCTGTCCACACCACCCTTATACTGTGAACAAAACATATCCAGTACACACTGTAAAGAGGTTGTGTAGGAGTCATGGCTAAAAGCACCCAGTACACTCTGTAAAGTGGTTAACGTTAGGAAAGGCATCCATCCATAGAAACAGTCATATATGAGTAAGATATGGGCACCCGACGCAACTTACCTCAAATGAGATGACTCGTCTAACCCATGCTAGCGTGGAATATGGACATTAAACGATGATGATGATAATAGCAGTTGCCTATTTTTTTCAGGTTCTTGAAAATGAAACCTTTTTAGGGGAATTTTTTAAATATTTATATAAAACCTATTTTGTTGCATGTAACAATCAATTTCGTAAAGTGAGCGTAAGCTTTTCATGTTTTCAGACCTAGCTAAATTCCAAATTACAAGCCACAGGGACTTGCATTTTAGTACATTTGTAGTAGATATAGAACTAAGTAAATTGTGAGATTTGGGGACATGATACCACTTCAATAAAATTTTAATGGAGTATTGAAAATGACTATAAACAATTAAACTACAGTGATTAAAGACCGTTGCAAGCTTTTCATGCATTTTTAGACATGGCTATATTACGATCCGTTATCTGTAGGGGGCTCAGTTTTCATACACTGGTACGGGGTATATGACTAAACCCTCTGAACTTTACAATACATTTAATAAGTACTCCTGTAGAGCTCCACGAAAGGGGCGACACACACAGTTTGCTTGATCCATTTTTTCAATGGACAATTATATATCATTTGAAAGTTCTGGATGTGAACTTTCTTCTCATACTTTTGATCAAAATCCAACACTTGCATATGCCAAGTTGCAAATTCAATATGGGCATTGTCGTGGTTTAAAAGTCAACCAACATGTTACTAAGTTCTCTTACAATGTGTTCACTAAAATTATTCAATTTTATTTAATTATTAAAAACTTTCTCAGAATTGCATGTAGACCTAGATTAAAAAACAAACAAAATGTGAAAACTAATTCCTGTAAGTAAGAGAGAGAGAGAGGGGGGGGGGGATAAACATATCCCCAGTACTTGTCAAAATGTAAACAAACCACACCTATATTAAAAATTGGGCAAATGTAAAACAAGACAAATGTAAATGGGTAGGAATAAGGGGTGTGAGAGAGAGGATCTGTCATGATATGTATATGTCAGATTTTAATCAAAAGTATATAAGAAAGTTCACATCCAAAACTTTCAAATGATATATAATTGTTCACAGAATAAAAAAATGTATTTTGACATGAAAATGATCAAGCAAAAAAAGGATTTTGGGGTGGTCAAACTGTGCTTGCTTCAATTCTATACTATCAACAAACTGTGATACCTACTTTAATAGAATTTTTCTTCAACTTCTTTAATCCTTTTTACACCAAACCACCTGAAACTGCTCATGGTTCTGCAATAGAAAACTGTGTTTAAGGTGTTTATATTTATCTTAAAACCCCTCTATTATAATGTTAAGTAATGATCCAAATACTGCCTATAATTTTCAAAATTATTTGAAAATCATAGACCACCTTTTTGAGTACAAATATGCTAATGTAAGTTTTGTATGGTCTCTGTTAGGGAGAAATATTACTGGTATATATTTATAAAAAAAAAAAAAAAAAAAAAATCCAAAACAGATCCCAAATTTTCAATTGAGAAATATTTAGTGGAAAATGTCATTGAAAACTGCCATTAAATGTAACTATAACAAACATGTCACGTTACTGTCATGTTGGACAGAAAACAGTAAAACTTGTGTGCAGCTGGTGCAAGGAAACAGCAGATGTGCAGCTGGTGCAAGGAAACAGCAGTACATCTTAGCAAAATAACATTTCACAAGAACATTCCAGAAACAACAGCTATACCTACTAATTAGTACCTGTAATTACTGGTATACCTACTAATTAGTACTTGTAATTGTTGGTACACCTACTAATTAGTATCTGTCATTACTGGTATGCCTACTAATTAGTACCTGTAATTACTGGTATGCCTAGTAATTAATATCTAATCTGTAATTACTGGTACACTTCACTATATGTATTATCAACTATAAGAGCCATTTGTTACCATATTTCAAATGATAGACACTGCCTAC
Organism: Eledone cirrhosa; assembly: GCA_964016885.1. Lineage (NCBI taxonomy): Eukaryota > Metazoa > Mollusca > Cephalopoda > Octopoda > Eledonidae > Eledone > Eledone cirrhosa. The sequence goes on from OZ024751.1 coordinate 26,501,491, forward strand.
AATTTTTAAATAATTTTGAAACTAATTAAGACCATGAAGGGATTTAGTAATATAAATGATTATTTTCATTATTAAGCTGGTGTTTGGAATATAACTGAACAAAGATTCTTGCTTGCAATTATGATGGAAGGTTATTAGATAAATACAAACACATTAAAACAGTTTTATAAAGTAGAAACAGGGTCGGTTTCAGGTGGGATTTGGTGCCAAAAGTGTTAAGAAGTAACCCTTAAAAACTTTTACAATGTCAAAAACAAAAACAAAACAAAAATACAAATCATGATTGGGTATCGATACTTTTTAGTGTAAGGGAGAAAAGTAGATATGAAATATATTTATATAATCTTTTGTTCAAGTGACTCAAACCGTTATCTTCATTCAACAAAACTGATAGACACAGGCCTTTTGTAGATATAGACATAGAAGAGATATGATTTCAGCTACTTAAACACACAGAGAAGAAAAAGCCCACAGTAAAAACTAAAATATAGAAACAGACAATATTAGGCCAACAGCATGAATTACTAAGCCAGATAGTATATTATGGGGGAGGAGTGGTGGATGGTAAACATCTACTGGAAGATGCTCCAGTGAGATGAAGCTTGTCATCCATAGCAATGGTGTAAGTCCTGTAGTCATGTCATACTGTTGTGGGTATGGTCTTCCCCTGGCTCAGAAGCCTGAGCATGTTGTGTTCTAGGTCCCAAAATTTGAAGTCTTGGATGATACTACGTGTCATCATCATCTAATGTCCATTTCCCCACTAGCAAGAATTTGACTGATTGTCAGACTAAGTCAGCACTTAACCCTTTAACATTTACATTATATATTCTATTGTATATTCAAAATGAGCTGGAGTTTGGTTCTAATGATAGCCTCATACCAGATTGGGATCAAGATGAGCTGGAGTCTAGTTCTAAGGATCAAGATGAGTTGGAGTCTAGTTCTAAGGATCAAGATGAGCTGGAGTCTAGTTCTAAGGATCAAGATGAGCTGGTGTCTAGTTCTAAGGATCAGGATGAGCTGGAGTTTAGTTTTAAGGATCAAGATGAGCTGGAGTCTAGTTCTAAGGATCAAGATGAGCTGGTGTCTAGTTCTAAGGATCAGGATGAGCTGGAGTCTAGTTCTAAGGATCAAGATGAGCTGGAGTCTAGTTCTAAGGATCAAGATGAGCTGGAGTCTAGTTTTAAGGATCAAGATGAGTTGGAGTCTAGTTCTAAGGATCAAGATGAGTTGGAGTCTAGTTCTAAGGATCAAGATGAGCTGGAGTCTAGTTCTAAGGATCAAGATGAGCTGGTGTCTAGTTCTAAGGATCAGGATGAGCTGGAGTTTAGTTTTAAGGATCAAGATGAGCTGGAGTCTAGTTCTAAGGATCAAGATGAGCTGGTGTCTAGTTCTAAGGATCAGGATGAGCTGGAGTCTAGTTCTAAGGATCAAGATGAGCTGGAGTCTAGTTCTAAGGATCAAGATGAGCTGGAGTCTAGTTCTAAGGATCAAGATGAGCTGGAGTCTAGTTCTAAGGATCAAGATGAGCTGGTGTCTAGTTCTAAGGATCAGGATGAGCTGGTGTCTAGTTCTGAGGATCAGGATGAGCTGGAGTCTAGTTCTAAGGATCAAGATGAGCTGGAGTCTAGTTCTAAGGATCAAGACAAGCTGGTGTCTAGTTCTAATGATAGCCTTGTACCTGACTGGGATCAGGATGAGAAAATTACACAAAGAATAATTACAGCTTTTGAAATTGAAAATAATGTAAATAAAACCGTTGTTTTTAATTATTCTGTGAATTTTATATTTTCTTGTAAAATATATGTGTATCAATTACACCAGCCTTGCGTTGGAGGTGAAATTTGTATTTTTCCTATGGTTTTTTATCTGTTTTGAATGAATCTAGTTTTCAAAACTGTCAGAAATTATTTAATTTTTTATTAAGAGGGGGGCTGTGAGCTTCCACGGAGTTCTCAGGTGAAATTTCTCTTTTGTATTGTTTTTGATGTATTTTATCAAAATAATCAGAAATTAATCATTTTTTTTTACTTCATTCATTGAGGACCATAATACTGTCATGAGATGCATGTAATTGGAAAAAATCTACCTAAAGCTTTAATACTTGTATGACGTTGATTGTTTCTAAGTGTTTTACAGTAATCATTTCATTTGATGTGTATATTAAATAACAATCTGTTACATTCAGGATTTGGCACTATTGTCTGCTAAAAACAAAACAAATCAAAATACTCCTAGCATTTGAGTAGCTGAAAGTAAAGAAAAATTCAAGAAACTTGTTGAAACTTTATAAAATGGATGAAATGTTAAAGAAGTCATTACATGAAACAAAAACTATAAATATTTAAAACATTTTAAATATCAATTAAAACTTCATATTTTTTCCACTCCACTCATGAGAATTCCCAAACCACACTACAATAATGTATTGGTTACGGGGTTTGGATTTTTTTGTCTATTTTTCAGACACAAAATTGGGGGGGGGGGGGGGGGGGGGGGAAAGAAAGGAGACATATATTTGAGTATATACGTATATATATTTAGAAATTGCACCTCACAGTAAAGATGACAAAAGACCTCAAGAACTGTTGATACTGGAGAAGACCCGTCTACAATCATGTGACCATCCATGCCCTCCCCCCTCTCACTAGCCATCACAGTTCATGAACATTAGTAGATACTTCTCACCATCACCGTACACCCCCACACTGTTCATGCTTTACTCCTTTGTAGGTATTCTCACATCACTACACCAGCACCACTCTAAGTCATAATACTTTAGTAGCTACCAACATCACAGTATCTCCCACACGCTATCATAGGTCACTCCAGTATCCCACAACACTCATCATACAATATAATAATTGCCATAGGTTAGAGAAGGTTCTATATGTATATATATGGAAATAGTGTGAAGATGGAATGTATGGAAACATTTTGTTTGGTAGGAAAACCATTGAATTGAAGTGAATTGGATCTTCTTTAGTTGTTGTGGTCCTTTGGCTGATAAACATGGAGCAACAGAGAAAGTTGGAAATAACTTATTAGGAATTAATAGAGCTACAGCACTCCACTGGTCCTTACCTTCTCCAAGTCTGAGAAGATTGAGGATGGACTGAGTCACAAGCTTAACAACTGATGTTACTTCCAAACGAGTTCCTTTAACCCTTTTGTGACCAGTTTTCTAACAAGACTACACAGCTTTTGTGTAATTATCAAAATAAAATCAATAATTACGAGAAGTTTAGTGAAATAACTTTCAACTTAACAACAAAATCAAATATTTATATCTAGTGAAATCTAATATTAGTCATGTAATAATGGGATTTCAGTTCAAGATTTGAATTTATATACAAACCCTTTAAGAGAGGGGGTTTCAGGTGGTTTATGTATGAACCCTTTAAGAGAGGGGCTTTCAGGTGGTTTGTGTATGAACCCTTTAAGAGAGGGGCTTTTAGGTGGTTTGTGTATGAACCCTTTAAGAGAGGGGCTTTCAGGTGGTTTGTGTATGAACCCTTTAAGAGAGGGGGTTTCAGGTGGTTTGTGTATGAACCCTTTAAGAGAGGGGGTTTCAGGTGGTTTTTGTACGAACCCTTTAAGAGAGGGGGTTTCAGGTGGTTTACTTAAAAGGCTGTTGATAATATTGCTGGTCAGCAGCTCCCATTGACAAGTCAACATTCAAAATAATATTATCAAGGGATTCCCATATAACAGAGAGCTTGGCTTTCTTCAGCAATGAGCCATTACTTTCATCATCCTCACTATTTTGGCTGTCATTAAATGAAAAACTTAATCCAGAATTTCTTTTATCAACACTTGGAATTCTAGCCAGATTCTGACGCCATCTTCTGCAAGTATACAATCCTTCAAAATCATATTCTATCTTCACACTGTAGAGAAGATTTTTAAATCAAATATCAGCCAGAGTTGAAGTCTTCAGTGTCCTCCATAAAGTTCCTGAATTGAATATTGGAGACTTGATCTTACTGAGAATTCTTTTTCCCTGTGTCTTCCTTAAGGTCATCCTCTTCTATGACAACTTCTTTGTTGACATAAAACATTGCAGGCTATAATTCTGCCCTGATTCATTGGCTGTATTGTAGAAGTAAGTTTAACAGACAAGAAAATGCACCTTATTTCAGCATCATTGTTGATATATTAGTGAGCAGGTTCATTGACAAAAAACTAGTGTCTTCATCGCATCATTAGAAAGTTTGAGGGTCCCTTTCTAGTATTGCAGGAATGAAACACCTTGAAGATACACAGGATTTTCTGTATTGGTAGTAGTGCACCAGTAACAGGTGTATTAAGTCTTTCAAAACCTGTATACCTCTTAACATCCCCACCACCACCACCAACAACTTTATAAAGTACATACCATTTGCATTTGTGCAATGCTGAAAAACATGCTGTAATAACTTTCCAACCATGTGTGAAGGCTTCATTCTTATCCTTAAATGTTTGAATATTCTAAGCAGTGGCAGTCAATACAACCCTGTTTTATCCTCATTATACACTTGGGAAATTAGGAGTCTCCTTTCACACTTAAGTCCTCAACTTCAAAGGTTTCATTTCCTCGGTTGGTGCACTGCCTGCTACACCTTCGGTCATTTTCTACAGCTGATTTTCAAGCCTCTATGTGAGTGTACATGCCTCACAGCTGTATAAAAAGATTTAATTGCTAAAAAGACCCTCATCTTAATACTTCTTATTGAGAGTGACTTACTAATCTTTGATAATTTAGGAAATACCTGCCAAGTAAATTGCCTTTTTTTTCTTGATATCTTATCTTTAGCTAGCTATCCAAGTTCCAAGATATTTAAAATTTTCAAAGTTTAGTTGCTGCCCAGATTTTAAGTTTCAGAAGATCATACTGTAAAGTGGTGGTGATGGCGATGTGACAAGAAGCACACAGTCCACACTGTAAAGTGGCCGTGTAGGTGTCACGACAA
>OZ024751.1:26508945-26528945 GCA_964016885.1 Eledone cirrhosa
AGGATCGATTTGTTCTCCCCGGAGTAAATGGAGTGTGTTCCAGTGTCGGAGCAGACTGGATTCTGTAGTCAGTTTACGTCACGTCCTGTTTGAAAATGTGGAGAAAGACGTTACAACATGAAATACTCACACACACACACATATATATATATATAATATTATATATATATATAGATATGATACTAGTAGAGCTACTTAAACTATAAGTGACCCTGACTAGCCATAAACTGCCATTAATACTACACACCATTATCATCATAGAACACCTCTTCTATATAACATCGACTTTTTTCTTTAGTACACCTACCCCCGATATCACCAAAAACACCTCCTTCTTATACACATCTCACACACACACTACATGTATATAATATATACACATTAAATAAATATATATATGATAATTAAAGCAAATATTCTCTCCTCATTCCAACATATTTAATGCTTTTTTATAACAAAAGCTATTAATATAAAATAGACACAGAGTTAGGTTTTTTTTTTGTTGCAAACACATAAACATAGCAACTGAAACGGTTGATGATTTAAGATAGAAAATATACAACATTTATATTTCTACGAATGAAATAAATATTAAGTTACCTTTGAGAGAGGAATTTAGTTGAGTTTTATACTTTTTATCTTTTGAGTTAAGATTGACTTACTATGAGACGTTAGCAGCGATCTGTAATGAGTAGCCGCCATATTACGAATTCCGTTCTACAGACAGTTGATATAAAGTATGGAATAGCGGAGACGAACTGCATCACTCCATCAACTAGACGAGTTGGTGCGTGTATATAATATTTATATGTATATTTAACATTGATAAATAATAAAATATCAAAACTATGTAATAATTTTAGGCATTTTTCCTAATTAAAAACTCAATCGATTGATTAATAATTAACGGGCTTTGTTAAAGTTGGGTGGTAATTAAAGAAATATTCGTGTCTGTCAATACTTGATAGTTACCACAAACAACAGAAAAACAAATATAAGTTATTGTTATATAATCGACCACTTCTAGTTGTTTTTATAGCAAACATTATAAACCGAAATAATATTTCTGTCTGAATTATTACAGATTTTACAATTAGCTTCATTATTAATATAGTATTTAATATATATTAATTTAAGAAAAAAAATATTAATTTAATGTCAGTTTAGTCAGGGAAGAAAATAACAAAAAACAACAACAGATGTCAGTTCGAATTACATTTTAAGGAAATGAAATTCTAAACCAATTAATACTAACAGCTACTGCTGAAGATTTAATATAATATTACCTTACTAATAAAACGATGTATTGATATATAATACAAGAAATATTAACTTTGGCTGACAATGCAATCAGATGTGAGTTCGTTTCGTAAAATTTTCCAAATGGAAATTTTCAATTAAAGACTTGCCTAAATTCATTACTTCCATTACTTACACAATTTTCTGTAACTGCTGGCGTTTTATTTCCATCGTCTCTTCTCCTTTAATATCAATTATTGATGGACCAATTTCAAGGAGGTGTCTAAGTAGCTAAACTATTTTGATGATGTTTTAGAAATTAAGAAGGAGGAGGATCGAAAAATAAACAAAGCTTAGAGAGTGCAGTTTTTTAAGGAAAGACCGACAAACGAGTAAAGTTGATTTTTGAGGTTATTAAAAATGAAATGAACACTGAAGGTGGGCCGGTCTATGAAGTAATGCCAGTTCTGCCTGATTTAATATGTAAGGTGTTCTTACTTTAAAGCACTCTGTTGTAGAATCACAGCTATAACCACTTATATTTAAGACCAGCTGCAATAATGACACCATTAATCAAGTAATTAGAGGTGACTTGATTGCGGTAAAAGAGAAAGACAACAACAATATAGATCTATGTATATCTATATTAGAAATTTTGACAGAAAACTTACATGTATTCCAACAGCTCACAGACTACATGGAAAAAACAAAAAAAAAAAAAATATTGTTATACCAATGGAAACTGGTTATATTTAATGCAACAATTATAAAATTATTCATACTGTCGGATTAAAGGAAAAAAATCGTTAAATATATTTTATTTCAGATGTAAACTTATTCCAGTCACAGGAAGGACCCATAGAAGTGGTTGATAGCTTTTGCTATCTAGGTGACTTAATTAGCAGCAGAGGAGGGTACCCTGAGAGCATAATAGAATAAGGATAGGATGGAAGACATATAGAGAGCTACTCCCTCTGTTGGTCACAAAAGGTTTCTCCCTACATACAAAAGGATGACTGTATGATACTTGTATGCCAAGTGTGATGCTACATGGTAGTGAAACATGGGCTGTGACTTCAGAGGACATGCATAGACTGCAGAGAAATGAAGCAGCCATGCTCTGTTGGATGTGCAATGTAAGTGTGAAAGAAAGGCAGGGCTTAGATGAGTTGAGGGAGAATCTGGGTTTAAGAGGAATCTAAGGTGATGTGCAGGAGAGAAGACTGTGTAAGTATAAACATGTGATGTGCATGGACAATGATCATTGGATGAGGAAATGCCAGTGGAAGGAAGCTGTAGTAGAGGAAGACCAAGTAAGACATGGGCAAAGGGGGTGAGAGCTGACCTTTAATCACTGAGACACACAGAGGAGATGACGAAAGAAGAGATGCCATTTCTAAGAACGACCCATCCATCCCATGTAAGCATGGAAAAAATGGATGTAAAAACGATGATGATGATATATATATATATATCATCATCATTTCATTTTACGTCCGCTTTTTCCCTGCTAGCAAGGGTGGGACGGGAACTGATTCCGGCTTGATTTATACAGCTGGATGCCCTTCCTAACACCAACCTCATTTACAGTGAGTGCTGGGTGCTTTTTTGCCGTGGCACCTACACGACCATTTTGCAGCGGAATGATAGGGACCCCAGTCCCTATCATCTCATTTCTACAGCTGAGTAAACTGGAGCAATGTGAAATAAAGTGTGTTGCTCAAGGAAACAACACATCACCCGGTTTGAGAATTGAACTCACAACCTTTCGATTGCAAGGCCAATGCTCTAAATGCTAGAGTGCTGGATTGAACCCTCCACATTTTAGGTACTTTGCATTTTAAGTTCAAATCACACTAGAGACAGCTTTTACCTTAAATCTCTCCGTCAATAAATTACACACTAAATATATACCCTTGTATATGCTTTAACAACTAGAAGGACAATTAAGGCTGTACTTTGCTGATAAAGTGAGAATAAGACAGGATCATGCCCAGAGTTGTCTCTGGTACTTTTCAAAAGACTGAAACTAATAGATATTAATTAATATCACTGATTTCCTCATCACATATTTAATTCTAATGAACCATTTTACACTTCTTCCATTAAATATGTTTGAACTTATTGCCATGATGAAAAAACACCCAGTCCACACTCTTAGGTGGTTGGCATTTGGAAGGACACCCTGCTGGAGAAACCAAACAAAAATACAGATCCATATGAGCAAGACGTGGGTTACCTGAACTGACTTGTTTCATAATGTCACAGTCCATCTAATCCATGAAAACATGGAAAAATATACGTTAAATGGTGATGATGATGGTGATGGCGATGAAGATGACGATGATGAAGATAATTAATTAGACTCAGTTTCTAGACGATAATTTAGTTTTCTTTTGCTCATATGAAAACTTTTGTTTTTAAACTGACTTAATGAGAGAAGGAAGAGGGAGCAGATGGCCCTTTCCAGGAACTCTAAGAAAGAGGGAACTTATCTTCAGACTAGCGACCCAGTTCAATTACTTAGAACAGAGTAGTTTCTGCTAAAAGCCCTGATAAGCCAAGTGTCTGAAACTGGGTGGCACTAGATGAAGTTTCCGTCAGACAAATTCCACTGATTCAGCTTTAGTTGGCCTGAGTACTATTGTGATGTATAGTAGAAGACATGTACCTAGGGTACCACACAGTAGTGTTGACATGTACCTAGGGTACCACACAGTATGTATCTATGTATGTATGTGTGTTTGTATGTATGTATATAGGTGTGTATGTATATGTGTATGTATGTATATGTGTTTATATCTAGGGTGGAAGAACTCATAAGAGTCAACGGCCATCCAAAAGTGTGTAAATATGTATATACACATTACCACGCGGTTAAACTACTGGGAGTAAAGGACCCCTAACCTTTGTCAGGGCATACTTCTAGGAGAAGGCAACTCAGGAAACTGGGATAACTCCGATATAAAACCTGTCGCTCAGTAGTTACCGATGATGTTGATCTTTTCTTCTTTTCAGGTTATAGCTACTGTTGCTCAGAGAGTGGGATTGGCTCAGTGCACAGTCTTTCCTTACTTTAAAAAATATCTTCATGCACAGGCATTGCACGATAGAATTGATAATTATTAATAATAGTATATAGTGCAATGGCCATACTCGATAACGAGGGGGCAGACATCATATATGTATATATGTGTGTATGTATATATGTATGTATGTGTGTATGTATGTATATGTATGTATATATGTATGTATGAAGAATCTAAGGTATTAGTGTTGGCTGCAAGAACATATGCAGATTCCCATGACCACACACACACACACACACACACACGTACACACACACACACACAGGTGTGGTGTGGAGGTAGAGAGTAAATGAGAGGAGGGGTGTCAGTGTTTTTTCTGTCAAGTGAGGGTAATGAATAAGATGGAGTGAGAGGTTGAGATCAAAGAAGCATGTTTGTTTTGAGTGGAGGTTGGGTACAGTGGAGTGGGGGATGGCGGGGGGGGGGGGGGGGAGAAGAGAGGTGGGGGTTTGCAGTGGTGTGAGAGGAGAGGTGGGTGTGGTAGTAGTAGACATTAGGACTTGTCAGAAGGGGCGGCGTTGTTGGTGGTGATGGTGTTTGGGTTGTTGTTGGAGCTGTTGGTGGTGGTGGTGGTGATGGTGTTGTTGGTGGTGATAGTGGTGATGGTGGTGGTGATGATGATGGTGGTGATGGTGCTGGTGATGATGATGGTGGTGATGGTGGTTATGGTGGTGATGGTGGTGATGGTGCTGTTGTTATTGATTGTGCTGGGGGTGGAGGTGGTGCTGTGGTAGTGAAGAATTTTAGGGAGGAATTTTAGTAAAACTACCATATCCATCATCATGATCACCGCCACCACCACCACCACCACAACACCACTACTACTACCACTACTACCACCACCATCACCACCAACAACACTATCACCACCACCACCACCACCACTACTACTACCACCAGCACCACCATCACCATCACCACCATCACCACCACCACCACCATCACAACCACCACCACCATCACCAACAACACTATCACCACCACCACCACTGCTACTACCACCACCACTACTACCACCACCATCACCACCACAACACCACCATCACCATCACCACCACCATTACCACCACCATCACTACCACCACCACAACACAACCACCACCACCACCACCATCACCACCACCACTACCACCATCAATGACCGTCGTAGAGAAGTAGTAAAGCTATATAGTTACATAATAACAATATTACATAACGTTATGTAGGCTATCATCAAGTTCTATCTGGAATCAGATCATTTTAATGGATATAATATATTCTGATACCTACTCAGTATTCTTCAGATTTCACAAATGGCTTAATCAATATATAAGAGAGAAAGAAAAAAAATTATATAGAATTTACGATGAGTGGGGGGAAAAAAAAGTAATTAAGGGCGACAACTCTTCTGTTTTATATTATTATGTATTAAGTTATCGCCCCTGATATCTTTGAGTTTATTTTTGTTAAATAAATATTTATATATATATATATATATTTTTACATATATATATATATATATATATATATATATATATACATATATATATATATATACACACACACGCACACACACACACACACACATATATATATGTGTGTGTGTGTGTGCGTGTCTAAATATTATGTATATGTATATGGGAGAGTGTGTGTTTGTTTATGTATGTATATTTAAAAAGTAAATATACAAACGAAGGACACAGAACTCCATGGTCATCGGATGTTGAGATGGCAGTTTATCCGTTGAGACGGCAGCAGCTCAGTCGTCGGGCTCGTAAATTATTCATATTACCCACTCTACTACCCCAAGTATCGAGTACTCTGGTGAGCAATGGTCTAACTGGTTTTTACTGCATCCATTCTGATTTATATATAAAGTATAAACTGCTTATATATTCTAGGGCGGCTAAAATTCCCGAGATCGATGGACGAGTTCTCTCCAGCGGTCTCTGTCCCTCATTATCGCTGCCATGTCCTGCGTCTCCAACAGACCAGTGTCTGTCCTTAAGGCATCAACATACGTTAACCTTGGTCTTCTTCTTCCAGTGTATCCATGTAGGGGCTCCCACGGGAGCACTGAGTGCCATGTCAACTCTGGATGTCGGTTAGCATGTCCAGCTAACCTCAGTCTCCTCTGTGTCACTTTTGAGCTCTGAGTTTTTCATCCTCAGTGTGTACTGATTAATGTTCAGAGCCATCCTCAGCATTCTCGTGTAGCACCCATCCACCTCCTGAGTGAGTTTATATATAAATTGCCGTGTCAACAGAACTGTTAGCATGTGTAGTTTGCATATTGATATTATACGCAAATGTATCTGAATGTAGATATGATGTCAAATAAAATCGTAATTAACAATATGCACAGAAATTGAAGAGAGACTGTTTTATATCCCCTTCTGTAATCAGTAAAGTAATCGATGATACATTAAAAAAAAGACGATATTATATATAAACTGCATTACGGTGAACTGTTATGAAAATGGAAAAGGAGAAAATGAGATTAGCGACGGAAATATAAACGTTATATCACCTTGACCGACCAGTCTGTCGGGCGTCCATTCGGCGCCGCTGGTCACAGCACGCCGTCCATTCCTCTCTGGATCGTGCTTTCCTCGTCCATATAGTCCCAATCGTATTCCTAAAATCGTAACTCCACGCTCGTGGAGGCCTTCCGAGTGGTCGTTTCCGCTCGCGCGGGTACCACTCGGCAACTGCGCGGATCCACCGATTATCGGTGAACCGGGCGATGGAAATATTTTAACTTTTATATAAGCGATATTCTATAGTGTACGGCGAAGAGTTATGATATAACTGGCGCTAACGGAAGTGTTGACATTTGAACATTTTAAAAGAAGTGAATCTTGAAATAGGCAATATAATATAATATATATATATATATATATATATATATATATATGAATAATTATGTTTAATCAAGAGCTAAGAAATTTAGCAGATAAATTACATAATATTTATTCATTATTTATTCAAAGTAATCCAATTTATTTTAATAATGTGTTTGGAAAAAAAATAAGACATAGTATGGCAGTTCTCCAATCATTATACATGAGATATTATTATTATTGACTCACGGGGTCGATAAAATAAAGTACCAGTAATACACTGGTTAATTGCTGGCCTTGTGCCTAACGTAGAAACAATTATTTTTATTCACTCACGATTACATTTAGGTATCCACCACGTTAAGAGCGAAAACAAATTTTGTTATATATATATATATATATATATATATATATATATATATATCAGCATTTTTTAGATTTACGCCCTACCCCTTACCCCAGCACTACCACTCTTCTCCGTCTGGCTGAGCTTGTTCTCACCCACCACCGTCTCCACCACCATCTCCATCACTACCACTGTCCCCAGCACCGTCTCTACCACCACCACTGACCCCAGCACCGTCTCCACCACCACCGTCCCCACCATTGTCTCCGTCGGCCACCCTAAAAAAACTAAATCTAAATCTAAATATCAATATAAATATATCAATGAAAACTGTCGCTAGTTAAAAGCTGTTTATATTTGTGTCGTCTGCTACTCCATGTTTACATAGTTCAGTATTTTGATACAACTTTGAGTATCATTTAAAGAAAAAAATGGAGAAATATATCAAACAGGAAATGGAAGCCCGATGCTAATCCATTTAGCAGAAATACCAATATTTGAGAACAACTCTTTGAATTCTTCTTTTACTTTGTTTTTGTAGTGTGGGGTTGGTTCACTTTTCTTACAACAAAACTGTTTATCAACCAACCCCTTCTTCCCCAACTTTCAATAGTGACAGAAATATTTCGCTTTGTCGCTCCTGTTAATTGAAAGAAGAAAAAGGACACAACACACACACACACAGACAAACACACACACAGACACACACACATACACACACAGACACACATACACACATACACACACACATACACATACACACAGACACACACACACACACACATACACACACACACATACACACATACACACACACACACAGACACAGACACACACAGACACAGACACACACATACACACAAACACACACATACGCACACAGACACACACATACACAGACAGACACACACACAGACACGTGCATATACACTTGACGAAGTATCCATAGATCATACTCCACTCAAGTGACAAGCAGCGGACATATTTCACAAAGGAGAATTAAAAAGCAGAATATATATATATATAGAGAGAGATAGATAGCTGTGTGTGTTTGTATATATATAGACATGTATATAAGCACATGTTTATATATATATAAAATAAAGTAAAATAAATAAGTCAAATGTTTAAAATTTAGCTTCGTTTATTACTGCTATATATATTTCGGTGACAGCCATCTTTGGCTGTGACCTCTTCAGGCAGTCCGAATTAGTGTGGTATAGACAAGTACATATGTTGTTAAGGTGTATAATTTTGTCAATACTCTGATATGCCCAGTTCCTGGTTGGATTGTTATTTCACTGAGGAACTGGAATCATATGAATTCAAACAAACGAATTTCAGTGTCAAAGGGCCTCTTCTCCTCTCATTGGTCAGTTGTTAGAACATTCCTCATTCAAAAGTCTATAGAAATTCGTTCTGAGGCAAGCCAATCTGTAGTTGTTGTTCTTGTTATTGTTATATATATATATATGTATATGTATGTGTGTGTATATATATATGTGTGTGTCTATGTGTGTGTGTGTGTGTGTGTGTAGGAAAAGAGTCAGGACCCTGACGGCTGAGCTCCGGCCGTTTCGACAGCTAGATCCGAACAACACCACCAGCTCTCTCTTCCATTCTCCTTCCCTGTCCCCTCTCCCTCTCTCTGTGTCTCTCTTTCAATCAGACGATGCGTTATGTCCTTGAGCAAGACACTTTATTTCACGTTGCTCCTTCTACCTGGAGTTGCGACCGATAGATAGTACTAGCAATTGGAAAGACCAACGGAAACATTGTTTCCTTGGTCCGATTTGACGAAAGTCGATCGACTGTCGACACACACACACACAGACACACACACACACACACACACACACACACACACACACACACACACACACACACACACACACACACACACACACACACACACACACACATATATATATATTCACACACACGTAGAAACCCTTTCTATTTAGCAGAATACAGTAATGTTGTATTCGTTTCTTTGAAGTCACCGGTTGTAATTTCATTCAACAACACCACCAGCTCTTTCTCTCTCTTTCATTTTCCTTCTCTGTCTCCTTCTCTGTCTCCTTCTCTCCCTCTCTATGTTTCTCTTTGAATATACCCTCCACAACCACTATCACTTTCTCTCTATCCTTCTCTCTCTCTCTATTTATGAAGGTACCCGGAAAAACCCCGTATCTCGGGAACCCATGCTCCGATTTACGCGAAACTTGTTTTATTCCGTTTTTATTCAGATTTCAATGGTACCTTACTTTCAAAGTATTTCCCCATTATGCGCCGGTTTGGCTATATATAAAGGTACCCGAAAAACCACGTATCTCGGGAACCCGTGGTCCGATTTACGCGAAACTTGTCTTTTCACAGTATTATTCACTAGTATTTTCACAAAGAAAATATCAAGCTATTTTTCACTAATAGCCGTCCAATCACTCCACTTCAAAATTCTTTTTTCCGTATCTCTATGGATGTTTGACTGTTTGTTCTAAAAGATTTTTCAGTTTAAAAAGTTGCAAAGTTAATGAAAAACTGGTTTTATTTACAAAAATTTGAAAGAAATTATTCTTACTTGTCTTAGTTTTTCCTTCTTTCATTTTCTGACGTCGGAATTAATATTTTCTCATATGTTTGCTGTTACAGTTTGTTCAAAAGAATGCTTTTGATGATAACATTCTTAGGTGACGGGGTATCCTTCAGAAACACTCTGACATTTTCTTTTCGTTTGCTGCGGCTATGGGCCACATACAGTTGACCGTGTTGGAATACAGGTCGTTCCAGATAAATCAAGAGGTTTTCCATAGTTTGTCCTTGTGCTTTATGAATAGTCATAGCGAAGCACGATTGAAACAGGGAATTGGCTTCGTCGCAAAGGGATATCCTCACCTTCGGATAGATTAATTGTTATTCTGGATATCATAATGATCTCATTTCTGAAAGTAGCAGTGTTGATTCTTGCTACTATGAGATTGTCGTGCAGTTCTTCCACGATCATGTGTGTTCCATTACAAAGCCTTGGAGGATTCCAGTTTCTCATTAGAATTATCGACGATCCTTTTTTCAATTCCAGGTTATGTGGTGGCAGTCCTGATAGTTCAACGGAATCAAGGAATTCAGTCGGGAAATGAGTGGCATTGGCACCATTACTTACATAATTATAGGATCGGTACTCTTTTATGGTTCCAGGGAAGCGTCTGATACAGATGGAATTGATGCTTCTCATCATTTCATTGAGAGGTACTAAGATGCAATTGTTGGAAAATACCTCAGCTGGATTGTCGAATGAGGGGTAGATGAAGTCAATGAGGGGTAGATGAAGTCAATGTATTCTTCCATAGTTGTTTCTGGGAGAACCATTTCTTTTGGTAAAATAATTTCCTCATACTCAGTTTTTTGTATTTTATCTTCTCCAATATCCAATAGGAACTGTGAATAGTCTCCTGCTCACTCACTCAATCACATGTTTGTCTTCAACTGAAATCTTTTGAATCTTCGCTATAAGTAGTTTTTTTTTAATGCAGGTGTTTTCCACGTCCGCGTCATTTCCCCCTTTCACTACCGGAAGAAGCTGACGGAAATCGCCACAGTAAATTATCAAAATTCCACCGAATGCCTCATTGTTGTCACATATGTTACGCCGAGTGAGGTCAACAGCTTCGAAGCTTTCCCTCCGAATCATATGACACTCGTCCCAAACAATCAGCCTTGTATGCTGGGAAGAGGTTTGCCATCTTTGAGTTTTTATCAATGTTGCACAGACCATTTTCTTTCATTACTATCGGTATTTTGAACCTAGAATGCGCCGTTCTTCCACCAGGCATCAGTGTTGCGGCTATGCCAGATGACGCCATAGCAATTGCCATGTCGCTGTTTCCCCTGACTTTTGAAAGAATTAAGTTAATCAGGAATGTCTTTCCTGTTCCACCTGGAGCGTCAATGAAAATCAATGCAGATGCGTTCCTCTCTAAACTGTTACAAACGAAGTCGTACACATGTTTTTGTTCACTATTCAATAGAGGCTCCGTCTCTTCTACAAATTGTCGCTGCTCTTCTCTGTTGTATTGCAATTTATGCAATAACTCCAAATTGTCAATATCCTGATTAGCAACAATATTATTTGGTGTTGGCTAGTTAAAGTGACTTTTGCCCAGGTCGTTAAGTTTGTCTTCAAAATACAGAAGACATTCATCATAATGTCCCTCGCTATCTTTGTTTGGATCTGGTATTTCAGCTTGAATGAATTTATTGTATTCCTGTGGTCTAGGCTTGGAGGCTTCATTGAGCCATAGCAAACAGTGAACACGAGGAAGACCTCGCTTTTGATATTCGACGGTCAGCACGTAAGCAATGCACTTGCCAAATAAGCCATCTACTCCAGTAAGATACTTTATGAACAGTTTCCGGTTCAGGTCAAATACTCTGGCAATTAAATCTGGCCTGTCTTATCGCTTCTGATTCAGGAATAGGTTTTGCCGGATTTCGGGCCAGTTTGGATTGCATGTCATTGTGATGAAGAACGAAGGATTGCCGTACTTCCGTATGTACATCATGGCATCCTGGCATCGCTCCATCATATATCTCGGTCCACCGACAAATGTGGAAGAGAGTATGATTCGCCTGCCAATATTGCGAAAATCGTCATCATCATTCAATGCGTCAGTAAGGTCCTTGTATGTTGTAGATCGCAATGATGTTTGATTCATTCGGATGTATCGAAGCCTATCTCCTTCAATCTTCGCAGCCATGTCAACCAAATATTGCTGAAATAAACGACCGCCTCTGAGAAGTTGGTTGAATTCATTCTCATGGTTCATTATTTGATAGGCATAATAGTGCATTGGCGCCAACTTGTTGTTACTCATTAACAGCTCATGATACCTCCAGGGGTCTAATATTTGTATGTAGTCTTAGATACTGGATGGTCTTTGATCAGATGCTGACATGAAGTTAAACAACTGAAGTAAGTTTTGTTTCACAAAAAGGCATCTGAATCTATTGAAAAATACGCTGGAACGGCAATAAACACCTCATTAAAGCGATGTCAGTAAACATTAAGTGTTGCTACATAGAATCTATTTAGATTGTGAGAGAAAGCTTAAGAAGTAAACAAATAGTGAATAAAATAAACTGCTGCTACTTAATAGGTGTTTTATATCTGAGAAAAACAAGAAATTAAGCAGCGTTTATATACCTATGAAGGTTGAGAATATAGTTTTAGGAATATAATGAAAGAAAGCATGTTTATCTGCTCATCTAGAGATAAAAAGACGAAATAACAAACATTACATGAGAAACACCAACAAAGCACAAGTGATATGTTGTAAGTTTAGAATTGATTGCTGCCGCCATCTTACATTTCACCTCGATAGTCGTCAATTGTTTATATTATTCCAGGGGTGTAACACAAACATCAACAAATGTTTTAACTTTTATACACTGTCAAATATATCAGACATACTTCTAAAAACAAAATAAAAAAGGAAAATAAATATTTTTCACCGAAAAAAAAACAACAAAAATATACAAAATAAACAAATTATCGTCTAATTTTAAAATCAACTTTATATCTTTTTATTTCTCAAAAATCGGGTATAAAATTGTAGATAAAGATGTGTTGTTGTTGTTATTACTGGATTGGCAGTATCGGTAGAGGGTCGGGCGCTATGCTTTGATCTGAGTTCAAATCCCGCCGAGGTTAACTTTGCCTTTCATCCTTACGGGGTCGATAAAATAAAGTACCAGTAATGCACTGGGGTAATTGCTGGCCTTGTGCCAAAAAGTAGAAACAATTATTACTAGCATGTCGAGGGCGGTGGATTGGCAGTATCGGTTGAGGGTCGGACGTCATGCTTTGCAGCATAGAGTTACGGCCCTTTACGGTCTGAGTTCAAATCCCGCCGAGGTTATCTTTGCCTTACGGGATCGATAAAATAAAGTACCAGTCACGCACTGGGGTCGATTTAATCGACTTTCCCTTCCCCCAAAATTGCTGGCCTTGTGCCTATATCAGAAACCATTATTACTAGAAATGTCGGACACCTTACTTCGTGGCCTTTACATTTTGAGTTCAAATCCCACCGAGGTTAGCTTTGCCTTTCATCTTTAAGGGGTCGATAAAGTTTTTGGGGATTTAATGACCCCCCCCCCCCCCATTAATTTCTGGTCTTGAGTCTAAACCAGAAACAATTATTATTAATAGTATTATATTGTTTCTACTTTTGGCACAAGGCCAGCAGTTATCCCAGTATATTACTGGTACTTTATTTTATCGACCCCGTAAACATGAAAGGTAAAGTTAACCTCGGCGGGATTTGAACTCAGACCATAAAGGGACGTGACTGTGCTGCAAAGCATGGTGTCCGACTCTCTACCGATACTGCCAATGGGACTATTTAGATATTATGGGATCCTTTGGCAACAGCCCAGTCAGCCCCGTCACTGTGTGAGGAATATCTTTGACTTGCTGATGACAAGTCACTCCGTCACTGTGTGAGGAATGTCTTTGACTTGCAGATGACAAGTCACTCAGTCACTGTGTGAGGAATGTCTTTGACTTGCAGACGACAAGTCTTTCGACTGAGATGTCTTGGCTACAACCTAGGCAGCTCCGTTACTGTGTGTGAAATGTCTTTGACTTGCAGACCGCAAGTGATTCGTTAGCCATGACACAGAACTCTGATATAACAGGTTCAGATCGTTTTACAGCCTTGACTGATATTCCCGACATTTACTACACTTGTTTTTTGTTTTATCACTTTAACAACTTCATAACTAATGGGTGTCTTCATGTCAGGCAAATAGAAAAAATAATAAAAAATATTCAAATACAATTCCTTAAAAGTATTTATGCCAAGCTTATCTCCATTTGACCCAGCACTCGTTCTCTGAGACGAGACATTATAGCTATTTCCGGTGAGAATTGTTGGGGATAATAAATATCTTATCTAGCTTTAATTTTGTTAATCCGTATTTTATGACGAGAGGAAGTTTATATTGAAATTGTTGGCACTCCACGAAGTCGCTAGTAGACGTTAAAGTATCAATGAATTATGGCTTGATAATTACAGTTGACAATTTGGAGTTTAACTGGGTTAAAACCACAAATGAAGTAACAGATGTCAACCGGAAGTTAGTTACTGTAATACGGACATTTTAAAACCACAGACGATAACCAGAAATAAGTTGGAGCCAATGTTAGATATAGTTCCTTCAATAGGAACCAAAGAAATAAACAAAATGGCTAAGAAAGGCCGTATGTCAGAACAGCACCCCGTCCACTCCAGGAGTTACCCAGGGGAGGTCAAATGTAGAAGGTAGGCACTCTACTTCAAATAGCTCATGTACGGGTCTGTCACCTGGTGTGACACCTGTTTTGTCTGCCACCATGTGTGTGTGTCACCTGCTGTGTGTGTGTGTCACCCTGTGTCTGGGCACTTCCCCCACCCTTACTTTGCAATGGTACACTCTCAGATTTAGAAAACAGCTTATAAAAACCCCACCTGAAATACGTTTCTCACGAAAGTGTACCAACCTAGAAAGTTCTGAAGCCCCAGCCCAGAACATGCATATGACAGCACTAGAACATACATATATATTACGTATATATTAATGACATTTTTACAAAATTCAAAACTGAATAAAAATACTAGACCTTGAGTTGGGTAGCCCCCCCCCTCCAATTTGCAGGCGATTCTATCCCATCCACACCTCCACCTGATCCTCATTTCTATCTCTCCTGGTGACACCTACTAACTCCAGACAATAGAATAGTATACAATTTCGTACAAACGTGAACATAACAGATTTGTTTGTCTTCCTGGAATCAACGTTGCTGCAATGTTTTAGAATCTTTCAACCCTTCAGTAATATTGGATTATATAAAATTCTGGGATTGTTATTTAGCCTTAGGTCAGCTCTGAGTAAACATAGAATTAAAAGCATTCCAGCTATGATCGTTTTGACTATTTTTAGAGAGTCTAGGACTACATTATCTAATGTGTCTTTCTTTGTTTTAGATGAAGTATGAATGGTTTGAAGGAAAATTGGCTGCTATTTATAGATGTTGA
Organism: Eledone cirrhosa; assembly: GCA_964016885.1. NCBI lineage: Eukaryota > Metazoa > Mollusca > Cephalopoda > Octopoda > Eledonidae > Eledone > Eledone cirrhosa. Next base: position 26,524,517 of record OZ024751.1, read on the forward strand.
CCGACTACATAGAGGTTCTCTTGCAAGAGAAAGGAATAAGATATCGCTGTCTTATGGTGTTAAAACCAGGTATTAAGTGACAGTATAACTTCCTCCTTTCCTCTCACCAGTCTCTGTGACTCTGGAAAGTGTCATAGGAACTTCCCCTTCCTTGCACCAATCTCTGTGACCCTGGACAGTGTCATAGGAACTCCCCTTCCTTGCACCAATCTCTGTGACCCTGGACAGTGTCATAGGAACTGCCCCTTCCTTGCACCAATCTCTGTGACCCTGGACAGTGTCATAGGAACTGCCCCTTCCTTGCACCAGTCTCTGTGACTCTGGAAAGTGTCATAGGAACTCCCCTTCCTTGCACCAATCTCTGTGACTCTGGAAAGTGTCATAGGAACTTCCCCTTCCTTGCACCAATCTCTGTGACTCTGGAAAGTGTCATAGGAACTCCCCTTCCTTGCACCAATCTCTGTGACTCTGGAAAGTGTCATAGGAACTCCCCTTCCTTGCACCAGTCATGGAGGCCTTAACAAGTGCCATGGGCTCAGCCATTCCTCCTCTAACTCAGTTATTAAAACAAAGAAGTAGAAACACTCCATTCACTCAATATATTCCCCATTCAGTATCTATTTTTAAATTTAATCTTTTCTCCCAATATCTGTCCAATTCCAAAGTCAATATCTGTTTTTCCTCCAATGAATATCTGTTTTTCTCTCCTCCAATGAATATGCCCCTCTCGTGAATATCTGTTTTCTCACAAATGAATGTTTTCCTCCAATGAATATCTGTTTTTCTTCCAATAAATACATACCCCACCCCCCAATGAATATTTGTTTTCCCTGCAATTAATATTTGTTTTGACTCCAATGAATATCTGTTTTACCTCCAACAATTTTCTGCTTTTCCTCCAATGAATATCTGTTTTCTCCCCAAGCAATATCTGTTTTCCCTCCAATGAATATGTTTTCTCCCCATTGTACATTTGTTTTTCCACCAATGATTATCTGTTTTTCCTCTAATGAATACCTGTTTTTCCACCAATGATTATCTGTTTTTCCTCTAATGAATACCTGTTTTTCCACCAATGATTATCTGTTTTTCCTCTAATGAATACCTGTTTTTCCACCAATGATTATCTGTTTTTCCACTTATGATTATCTGTTTTTCCTCTAATGAATACCTGTTTTTCCACTTATGATTATCTGTCTTGCCTCTAATGAATATATGTTTTTCCTCCAATGATTATCTGTTTTCCCTCCAATTAAAACCTATTTTTTCCTCTCCATTTAATAACTAATCCACCCCCTCAATATCTGAGACCCAACCTTCACAGTACTTAGTCTGCCTGTCAGTACCAGCTGGTCAATTGGGGGAGTTGCTAGAATGTTAAATACACTGTAATGTTTCAGTTTTCAAATCCTGCTGAGGTCTACTTTACATTACATCTGGGGTCGACAGTTAAAACCTACCACCCCTGTACCAATGCAACCCTCTCTCCAATCCACCTGTTATATTCTAGATGTTTCCCTAGGGTCAAGCCTCTTCTGTCATATTCTGGATGTTTCTCTGGGGTGAAGGAGGGGCCTCTGTCTACACAGGAACCCAACTAAAACCATTAACAAGAACCTAGAAACATGTTCGCAGTTACCTTCGATTCTGAGGCAGAGTGATGAAACCGTTCTGCACGCACTCGTCCAGTGTCCGTGCATTACTGACTTGTGGAGTTATGTCGAACAGCTGTTGTCGCGTGTAGAATGGATCCGGCTATCGGCCGAGTCCAGAGTGAAGATTGACCCGCCGCCTTCTTTTGGCCAGGAAGGGCAGGTAATATCCCTCTGTCTGGTGGCAGTAGCGAAAGAGGTTGTATGGTGGACCAAGTTGAAAGGACTGAAGACAGACACTTTTCTCTTCGGCCAATCCTTCAACATTTTTGAATTTCACTTGGAGAAGAAGGTGAGGGTGGAGTGGGGTACCAGGGTCAACCCTGGGTCGTTATCCCCCTATTGGGGAATTTTCATTGTTGCATTTCTTTTGTTTATTGTTATTGATTTCCTATTTTCACCCCCACCACCATTACCTCCCTATACATTGTGAGTTCAAATCCTGCCATGGTTAGTTTTGCCTTTTGTCCTTACAGGGTCAATAAAGTAAAGTACCAGTAATGCACTGGGGTTGATTTAATCGACTCCCATCCCAATAGTTGGCCATGTGCCTATTTCGCTTACCACGCAGCATTGTAGGGTGCCAGGTGTCCCCGACTATTGGATTGAGGTGACCCCTTCAAATGTCAAGCAGTTTTCTGAGTATCCTATCAGTTCCAAGCGGTGTAAGTGCCCTACACTGATCTTGTCACCAATTAGGTTCAAATAGTTTAGAGTTCTGGTTCTTAAACTTCCAGATACCCCGACTATAGAGTACCTGACACCCTGACTATAGAGTACCAGACACTCCGACTATACAGTAACTTATACCCCTACTATACAGTACCTTATACCCCAATTATAGAGTACCAATACTCCGACTATAACCGGGACCTCCTCAAACTTTTCCATTGCCTACAAATGTTTTATCTTCCATGCTAGAAGTTCATATCTCTCAATCTTCTTATATATATATATATATATGTATATATATATATATATACATTGCAATGGCTTACATTTTTTAACACAATATCTTACTTTCTTCTTGCTTTTCTCTTCCTTTTTTCTTCATTTCAGTCATTTCTCTCGTGTTATAAGAGACACCAAACATTTTCTCTAACATTACACAAAGTTCTGTGTTTTGTAGCTGAACGCCTATAAAGTAATATTTTGTCTCTCGTCTCTTACTCCAGTGGACAGCGTTTGGCTTATGTCAGACACTGTGACTCTGGGTGGACCACCAGTCTACCCAAGTCCCTCTACCCAAGTCCCTCTACCCAAGTCCATCTCAATGACCAATGAGTTCTATGTCCTTCGTTTGTATTTTCATTTTTTTTAAAAATAATTTCTTTAAGTTTTCCCATTAAAAATTTGTTTTTTGTTTTGTTTTGTTACAACAACAACAGTAACAACAACTACAGTAACAATAACAACAACAACAGTAACGACAACAACAACAGCAACAACAGTAACAACAACTGCAGTAACAACAACAACAACTGCAGTAACAACAACAACAGACAGTAAAAAGCAACATTTAAAACTAAAAATGTTTGTTAATAGAAATATTTATAATACTTAGACCAGAGTTTCTCTAACAGTGTTACCTGGAACCCTAGGGTTCTACAAGAGGGCACTAGGGTTCCACAAGAGGGCACTAGGGTTCCACAAGAGGGCACTAGGGTTCCACAAGAGGGCACTAAGTTTCCAGAAGAGGGCACTAGGGTTCCACAAGAGAGCATTAGGGTTCCACAAGAGGGCACTAGGGTTCCACAAGAGGGCACTAGGTTTCCACAAGAAAGTCCTAGGGTTCCACAAGAGGGCACTAAGTTTCCACAAGAGGGCATTAGGGTTCCACAAGAGGGCCCTAGGCTTCCACAAGATGGCACTAAGTTTCCACAAGAGGGCACTAGGGTTCCACAAGAGGGCATTAGGGTTCCACAAGAGGGCCCTAGGGTTCCACAAGAAGGCCCTAGGTTTCCACAAGAGGGCACTAGGGTTCCACAAGAGGGCACTAGGTTTCCACAATTGGCACTAGGGTTCCACAAGAGGGCACTAGGGTTCCACAAGATGGCACTAGGGTTCCACAAGAGGGCCCTAAGTTTCCACAAGAGGGCACTAGGCTTCCACAAGAGGGCCCTAGGGTTCCACAAGAGGGCACTAGGGTTCCACAAGAGGGCATTAGGGTTCCACAAGAGGGCACTAAGTTTCCACAAGAGGGCACTAGGGTTCCACAAGAGGGCACTAGGGTTCCACAAGAGGGCACTAGGTTTCCACAAGAGGGCACTAGGGTTCCACAAGAGGGCACTAGGTTTCCACAAGAGAGCATTAGGGTTCCACAAGAGGGCACTAGGGTTCCACAAGAGGGCACTAGGTTTCCACAAGAGGGCACTAGGGTTCCACAAGAAACACTGATAAATAAGCTAATGCATTTGGGAGTAATGTTTGTTTAATTTTATATTCATAATTTGACTATAGACATACGTGATATTGTAATAAAGGCTTCAACCTTTTACGTAAAACTAGGTTGATATAAAAGAGATAGATATTAATAATTGTTTCTACTAATAGATAGATAGATATTAATAATTGTTTCTATTAATAATGATACATAATAATGTTGATGTAGGGCTTCCCTGAAACATGAAAACTATTTCAAGGCTTCCACAAGGATTAACAGTTTCAGAAATGGTGACCTAGACAGATCCTGGTGACAATTTACAGTAATAGAGTTAAGATTTGTTGCCATAGTAATGTTTTCTACTTTTCAAGAATGTCTGGCTCTGTGGTATAGG
>OZ024751.1:26536445-26573945 GCA_964016885.1 Eledone cirrhosa
ACAGGCAACAGCTGAAAATAAAACAATAAAACATATACACTCTATTTTAACCTTTAACTTTTCAATAGAATGTTATATATACACCTTAGTGTTGGTCTATATCACACTACACCACACCACACCACACCACACCACACCACACTACACCACACCACACTACACTACACTACACTACACCATACCACACTACACTACACTACACCATACCACACTACACTACACTACACCATACCACACTACACTACACTACATTACACTAAACTACACCACACTACACTACACCACACCACACTACACTACACTACACTACACTACACTACACCACACGTTACTACACTACACCACACCACACCACACCACACCACACTACACTACACTAAACTACACCACACGTTACTACACTACACCACACCACACCACACCACACCACACCACACTACACTACACTACACTACACCACACCACACGTTACTACACTACACTACACCACACCACACGTTACTACACTACACCACACCACACTACACTACACTACACCACCACACCACTGCACCACACCATACCACCACACCATCACACTACCATGACAGAAACCACTTACAACATCTGGCCAGTTTACATTTCTTCTTTTTGACCATTTTCTTGGGACATCTCCTTCCTCCATTCATTGGTTTAACTTTGATCATTCTACTCTTCATTGTGATTCCCTTACCACATGTGGCAGAACAAGCTGACCAGTCTGACCATGGTGTCACCATACATTTCACTCTGCCACTCACATGACGATGACGGCGAGCTTTCTTCAATTTCTTCCTCATTTTTCTCATCTGTTGTTTAACATCTCTCGTGTCTTTCTCCTTCATCATCACCAACAACTCTGAAACAATGGAGGAACAAAACCATTTCTTACCATTTTTATAACGAAAGACTTTTTCAATGCTTTTCAAATACACTTGATAATATTCAAGAATTTAGAGGGGTTTAGTAATATAACTCTCATTATTAAGTTGGTGTTTGGAACAAAACTTTTTCATTGCCATATTTCTAATGAAAAATACTACCTATGGTTTTCAAATATTATATTTCCTGTGGATTGGCAATATCGGTAGAGGGTCGGATGCCATGCTTTCCAGCATAGTTACGTCCCTTTACGATCTGAGTTCAAATCCCGCCCAGGTTGACTTTGCCTTACGGGGTCGATAAAATAAAGTACCAGTAATGCACTGGGTAATTGCTGGCCTTGTGCCTAAAGTAGAAACAATTATATTTCCTGAAGACACTGATTAGTCCCTCATCCCACCCGAATATATCTAGAAAACTTTTCAAAATTTATCAACACAAAATGGTGTGTCATGACAGAGCACCTTAGATGTCAAGTAATATGGTAGTTTTGAAAATAACAAATTACAGCGATTTTGTAACAATTAATTTTTGTATTATTAAGTTGATATTTGGAATATAACAAAAGTTATATGATGAAAGGTGAGGAGAAAATATATAGACACTAGAACAAACAATTTTAAAATGTAGGACTAGAAATGGCTTCAGGTGGTTTGATGTCAAAATCTGATCACTATTACGGTGGCACTTTGACCTATCTGCTGTGTATATTCGGTTAAGAATTGGTACACCATATCCAAGTATATCATATGAGGCCACTAAAAGGGTTGGTACCAAGAAGGGCCTCCGGCAGTAAACCATTGCCTTAAAAGGAAGCAGGGATTATTATTGGTCATCATCATCATCAACATCATTTAATCTCTATTTTCCCTGCTAGCAAGGGTTGGATAGGTGTCAAGAGACTGAGTCAGTAGAACTACTGACCTCTCAGATGGGCTGGGGTACAGCACTACTGACCTGTCAGATGGGCTGGGGTACAGCACTGCTGACCTCTCAGATGGGCTGGGGTACAGCACTGCTGACCTCTCAGATGGGCTGGGGTACAGCACTACTGACCTGTCAGATGGGCTGGGGTACAGCACTACTGACCTGTCAGATGGGCTGGGGTACAGCACTGCTGACCTCTCAGATGGGCTGGGGTACAGCACTGCTGACCTCTCAGATGGGCTGGGGTGCAGCACTGCTGACCTCTCAGATGGGCTGGGGTATTGCTGACTTCTCTGATAGTATTAGTAGTAGTAGTAGTAGTATTAGTAGTAGTATTAGTAGTAGTAGTAGTATTAGTATTAGTAGTAGTAGTAGTAGTAGTATTAGTAGTAGTAGTAGTAGTAGTAGTAGTAGTATTAGTAGTAGTAGTAGTAGTAGTAGTAGTAGTAGTAGTAGTAGCAATCTCCACATATTTCTATTCAACACCTTCAGTAGTTGAGGAAGTATTCAAACCTGTTTTTCTAGTAAAATCATCAAAGATAGGCCTGGGGGTGGTGGTGTGGTGTGGTGGGGATGGGGTGGGGTGGGGTGGGGTGGTGTAGTGTGGTGTGGTGGTGGTGTAGTGTGGTGTGGTGTGGTGGTGGTGTTGGTGTGGTGGTGGTGTTGGTGGTGGTATTGGTGGTGGTGTGGTGTGGTGTGGTGGTGTGGTGGTGGTGGTGTGGTGTAGTGTGGTGTGGTGTGGTGGTGGTGTTGGTGGTGGTGGTGTGGTGGTGGTATTGGTGGTGGTGGTGGTGTGGTGGTGTGGTGGTGTGGTGGTGTGGTGTGGTGGTGGTATTGGTGGTGGTGGTGGTGTGGTGGTGTGGTGGTGTGGTGGTGTGGTGGTGTGGTGTGGTGGTGGTGGTGTGGTGGTGGTAGGGTGTGGTGGTGGTGGGGTGTGGTGGTGGTGTGATGTAGTGTGGTGTGGTCGTGGTGATGTAGTGTGATGAGGTGTGGTGGTGGTGGGGTGTGGTGGTGGTGTGGTGTAGTGTGGTGCGAGGTGGTGTGGTGTGTTGTGGTGTTGTGAAGTGGTGGTGGTGGTGTGGCATTCAAGTTTGTCAAGATCTCAGTCAATATGCTGCTGATGACCCATCCTTCAGTTAAGCATCATCTCTGCTGACAAGAGTGTCATCCATGTGTACGACCCTGAAACAAGGCAGCAGTTGACAGTGGAAAAGCTCGTCCTCTCCATGACGACAGAGAAGGCATAACAGAGCCACAGCTCAATAAAGAGCATGCTCATCATTTTTTACAACATCCGTGGTATTGTTCATCAAGAATTTGCCCCCCAGGGCCAAACCGTCAATCGAGAGTTCTACTGCAACATTTTGCGGTGTTTGAGGGAGACCATTCAGTGAAAGCAACCGGATCTGTGGTGCACAAATAACTGCATTTTTCACGACGACAATGCACCCTGTCACCGAGCTCTCCTCACTCGTGAGTTTCTCACCAACAACAACATTGAATCACTTCTACACCTGCCCTATTCACCAGATTTAGCACCTGTGGACTTCCATCTCTTCTCCAAGCTGAAAATGCAGCTCAAAGGTCATTGTTTTAACACTTGCCGAGGTCCAGAGTAAATCGCAGGATATCCTCAACTCGGTTACAGAAAACAGCTTCCAGGCTGGATTCCAAAAGTGGCAGGAATGCTGGGACTGGTGTATTGTTGCACAACCTCACTATTTCATAGGAGATGTTAAAACATAACTTGTTTGAGAACCTTTTGATACTACCTCGATATATATATATATATATGTAAATATATATATATTTATATATATATAACTAACAAATAGTTTATACAGTGACTGATTGGCCTGATTTGCATATTAGCAAACTGCCTGATCAATCAGATTTGCATATCAGCAGATAGGCCAGTAGTCAGTCTCATGTATCCGAGCGATTAATGGCTGGCTTTGCCATATTCAAAGAACTAACAAATAGTTTATTGCTCTACATGGCTGAATACAATAAATGTAATCTGAGTTTTTCGAATATTAATAATAATATTCGATTTGTTTGCAATTATACAAACAGCCTCTTTTAAGCCATGTCAGTAGAATGACCCAATCACTCCTGCCCTTGTGTTGGCATGTAAACAGAACTGCAGACACTAATGTTTCTGGGTGATTACCCTTCATCAGTACAGTATACTGCTTATCTGCCAACTGTCAGAGCTAGTGAAAATATATGATATTTTCTAAAATATACAGTGACTGATCGGCCTGGTTTGCATATATATATATATATATGTATATATATATATGTATAACTAAGACACAGTCACCTGACTCAGCTTGCCTCAAATGGGACAACCCATCTAACCCATGCTAGCATGGAAAATGGACATTAAACAATGATGATGATGATGATGATATAATGTACTCACTAATGCGATCTATACAGGATTTCACACATGCTTCCTTAGATTGAAATCTGTTTTCATTGCCACGACAACCACCATAATCAAACTTCCTACATGTCTGCATGTGTGGATCATAATACCATCGTACAAAGAGCGCCCTGCAGGTTCCCTGTTCTGGGGATAGTGAACATATAGCTGTTGGGATAGAAAAATATACATACATGCCAGTTAAATTACTATATATATATATATATATAAATTTTTAAAGTTAACTGTCTCTAATACGTAAACATCCCAATTAAAGGTCAATATATATTAATATATTATTTACAGTTACGACCCTTTACGGACAGAGTTCAAATCCTGCCGAGGTTAACTTTGCCTTTCATCCTTACGGGGTCGATAAAATAAAGTACCAGTAATACACTGGGATAATTGCTGGCCTTGTGCCAAAAGTAGAAACAATATATTATCTACTCAGAGAGGTAATAAACATATCAAGCCCAAATCTCAATTTGAGGGGACAGGCTAAAATAAGTGGGTTTTATTTAGAGAGTTCCCTGACCATGGTTTCTGGGACTTAAGGAATAACACCGATTCCAAGATATTGGAATAACAATATTGCAAGAATTTCAGTTCCTTCATCAGGGAGAGAATTCTTAGGAATAAGAAGACAAGTTGAATATATATCATAGATATCATGTCATTACCAGACCATATAGTTTCTATATCAATATATCCCACTTAATGTATTAGGACAATACGACGGACTTATATTAATGCGGCATACACACAAACACACACACACACACACACACACACACACACACACACACACACATATATATATATATATATATATATATATATATATTTATATATGGAGGCACATGGCTTAGTGGTTAGAGCACTGGCCTTGCAATCGAAAGGTTGTGAGTTCAATTCTCAGACCGGGTGATGTGTTGTTTCCTTGAGCAAGACACTTTATTTCGCATTGCTCCAGTTTACTCAGCTGTAGAAATGAGATGATAGGGACTGGAGTCCCTATCATTCTACTGCAAAGTGGTCGTGTAGGTGCCATGGCAAAAAAGCACCCAGCACTCACTGTAAATGAGGAAGGGCATCCAGCTGTAGAAATCAAGCCAGAATCAGTTCCCGTCCCACCCTTGCAAGCAGGGAAAAGCGGACTTAAAATGAAATGATGATGATGATGATATATATATATATGCTTGTGTGTATGTGTATGTTTGTGCACATATATATATATATATATATATACATATATATATATATGCATGTGTGTGTGTGTTTGTGCATATATATCTATATATATATACATATAATTGGTAGGAAAATCTGCTTCGTAGAATCAAGACATATCTGAGGACCTTGCGATTTTCAGAGTCAGGTTCGATCATCACATCGATCGTGCATATTCATATATACACAGACACACATATATATATATATATGCATGCATATATATATATATATATATATATATATGCATGCACACACACACATTGATGTGTGTGTATGTGCGCATGACTGTACAGTAATGATATGTGTATACATGAATGTATATGGATGTGTGTGGGCATGAATATGTTGTGTATGTATGTGTATATGTGTTTATGTGTGTATATGTGTCCATAAGTTCATGTGATAAAGTATGAATGTGTGTGTATGAGTGCATGTGTGTGTGTGTGTATATGACATCAGCTACATATGTTTGTATATGTGTATATGTGACATCAGCTACATCTGTGTGTGCGTGTGTGTGTATATATATATGCAATCAACTACATATGTGTGTGTGTGTATATATATGAAATCAACTACATATGTGTGTGCGTACATGACATCAAGGACATGTGTGTGTGTCTGTGCGCGTGTGTGTATACATAAAATGAAATGCATTTTAAAATATGTTTACATCTGTTTTCACATGCCATCATGGGTTGTGTGGGTTGAATGGATATACAAACATTGACATATGTATATAGCTTGACTAAACAGACGTTTTATAGCTTCATATCAACCAGCAGCTTTTCTCAGAGAAATTTAGTTTCACAGGAGGAGAACACATAAATACCTTTTAGTTTACCCCCCTCTCGTTACCATATTTCTAATGAAAGACACTGTCTATGTCATTAACCCTTTCATTACCATATTTCTAATGGAAGACACTGTTTATGTCTTTAACCCTTTCATTACCATATTTCTAATGAAAGACACTGTCTATGTCATTAACCCAGTCATTACCATATTTCTAATGAAAGACACTGTCTATGTCATTAACCCTGTCATTACCCTATTTCTAATGAAAGACACTGTCTATGTCTTTAACCCTTTCATTACCATATTTCTAATGAAAGACACTGTTTATGTCATTAACCCTTTCATTACAATATTTCTAATGAAAGACACTGTTTATGTCATTAACCCTTTCATTACCATATTTCTAAAGAAATACACTGTCTATGTCATTAACCCTTTCATTACCATATTTCTAATATAAGACACTGTCTATGTCATTAACCCTTTCATTACCATATTTCTAATAAAAGACACTGTCTATGTCATTAACCCTTTCATTACCATATTTCTAATGAAAGACACTGTCTATGTCATTAACCCAGTCATTACCATATTTCTAATATAAGACACTGTCTATGTCATTAACCCTGTCATTACCCTATTTCTAATGAAAGACACTGTCTATGTCTTTAACCCTTTCATTACCATATTTCTAATGAAAGACACTGTTTATGTCATTAACCCTTTCATTACAATATTTCTAATGAAAGACACTGTTTATGCCATTAACCCTTTCATTACCATATTTCTAAAGAAATACACTGTCTATGTCATTAACCCAGTCATTACCATATTTCTAATGAAAGGCACTGTCTATGTCTTTAACCCTTTCATTACCATATTTCTAATGAAAGACACTGTCTATGTCATTAACCCTTTCATTACCATATTTCTAATGAAAGGCACTGTCTATGTCATTAACCCAGTCATTACCATATTTCTAATGAAAGGCATTGCTTATGATTTTCTAATAATTTTGAAATAATAAAACAATTGAGGGTATTTAGTATAACAAACTTTTTTATGATTAAGCTGCTGTTTGGAACCTAATTTAACAAATGTTCCTAGATAAAATTATGATGGAAGGTTTTTAGATAAATATATACAATGATGTTGATGATAATGGTGAATATGTTGATGATGATATTGACTGTTAGGATGATGATGGAGTGATGATGATGATGGCAATGGTGATAATGATGATGATGATATTGGTAATGATAACGATGATGATTATGATATTGATGGTGAAGATGGTGGTATTGACAATGATGGTGGTGACGGTGATGAGGATACTGATGATAATGATGATGATGATGATGAAGATAATGATGTTTGTGTTTTTTTGTCTTACATGTCCAGTTTTTCATCATCTCGGCCTTCCGACAATCTAATATTCGACCAATACAAAGATCCCTCTCCATTCTTATCACCTGACATTTTTCTGGTGTTGCCTCCTTTGATATTAATATCCTCCACCTCTCCTTCATTCCTCGACCACATGTCACACTACATGGTGACCATGGGGACCATGGTGTCATGGCACACTTGTCTTCAAAGTTCATCTTCTGCTGGTGTCTGAACTCATAGTGGAGTGGCAATGTTTTGCCAGGCCGCAGGGACAACTTCTTAGACTTAGACTTCTTAGGAGTTCTTGAAGAAGAGGAAGAGGAATCAGTCTTTTTGTCCATTCCAGTGTCACAGCCCACAGCTAATTCAAAACATTTCTTCGTCTCAGTCAACTTTGTCTTACACATCGATGGCAACACGTGTGCCATTTTCAAAGTACGTCTCCTCTGGTGAGATCCCATTCCACAGCTCACAGAACATGTTGTCCACTCACTCCAGGCACTTGTGGAACATTTTTCCATTTCTGTCAAAAGTTATTTGTAATTAATAAATAAAAATGCAAAAAAATTACTAATAATAAAAATAATAGTAAAACAAAAATAGAAAAATTAAAAGAAATAATTATATTTTGGATGGGTCATGCTGCCAAATAAAAATACATGCACAGTGTCACTAATCCATTCATTGGTTAGTTTAGTTACCATGTAGTTGTTTAACCCTTTAGCATTTAAACCGGCTGCATCCAGCCAGAATTTTCTCACCTCTTTCTGATCAAACCAGTCATAACCAGCTGCTCGTACAGATATTAAGGTATTGTTCTCAAAATAAATAATATCAAAATCTCGTAGATTTGATATTATGTGAGATAATTATGTGAAATAAAGCCTTTACCGTGAAAATACATTAGTAAATATTGCGAAATTTAAATGTTAAAGGGTTAATTGTTAATTGTCAAAGCTCTTTCATCACACATTCTGTGGCCTTCTCAATGACTCGTTTTGCTTCTCTGAGTTTCTTCTTTGTTCTGGTTTTGTTTGATCTACTCCATCTACTTTGATCTCCCACACTTTGCATATTACACCAATAACAAACAGATGTCCGTGTTTTACACACATTTAACACTGAGTATCTAATTCACATAAAAACATAGAGTTCTCAAACAGATGCCACCTATAATAATATACTATTACTCAGCAACAAGCTATATATATATTTCATATTATGCTATATTTTGATAAAATTGCTGGATACAACTTCCTGTTGGAACCTACCTAGTTTCTTCTTCATCTCCATCTTCTTTTTCATGAGATTCACCAATTCCTCAGTTGTTCTGGAACTTTCTCCTCCATCCTGTGTGTGTTTCCCTCCACACTTCTCCTTCTCCTTAGTGATGATGAGGCGAGCCATGGGCGGGATCTTTTTCGGACCATAGAACGGAGACGACGGAGTATTTGGGTAGCGGTTCGTGATCTGATGAATTCTTTGTTGTGGATTACTTGGGGTTTTGGGACCCTGTTGATGGAGACAAATAGAAAGAGGGTGACAGTTAGAGAGAGAGAGAGAGAGAGAGAGAGAGAGAGAGAGAGAGAGAGAGAGAGAGAGAGAGAGATGACCTCACTGGGATTTGAATTCAAAATGCAAAGTGATCAAACTAAATACCACAGGTGTTTTGTTTGACTGCTTTTTTAAAAGAATCCTTCAAGATGTCAGATTTAAGACAAAGAGAATAATGAAAAGACAATGAGATTGTCGCATTGCCTCTTCTAGCTCTTGGAATAGCTCTCTTCTACTTTATTTTTTCTATCACTAGTCCTTTGCTGGTGATGATAATAATAATAACAAGGATATGATAAGGTCTGAATACATAAGAAGAGTAAGGAACATACTAAAATCACAGCTTAATAGTAGAAATGTCATGAGTGCAGTAAGTTCCTGAGTTACGTCTATAACTAGGTACAATGCTGGAATTCTTAAATGGAATGTAAATGAACAAAAAGAACTGGATACAAAGACAAGGAAATTAATGACTACCTACAGTATGTTTAATAAGAAGGGTGATGTTGATAGACTGTACTTAAGGAGATTTGAAGGTGGAAGAGCTGTCTACACAAATATGTGTCTGAGAGTAATGAGCCAATGCTTAAAGCTGTATTGAAGGAGGGGATAATAGACCAGGGGATTCCCAAGGAGGAAGTAACTACAAAGAGGAAGAACAACCTGAATGAAAAAGCCCTTCATAGCTTCTTTTTAAAGAAAACAGCATTCAGATGTCCACAGACATTATATGCTGCAAAGCGTGGTCTCCGACACTCCACCAATACTGCCACTGGTGATAATAATAATAACAATAATTGTTTCTACTTTAGGCACAAGGCCAGCAATTATCCCAGTACATTACTGGTACTTTATTTTATCGACCCCGTAAGGATGAAAGGCAAAGTCAACCTCAGCGGGATTTGAACTCAGATTGTAAAGGGACGTAACTATGCTGGAAAGCATGGTGTCTGACCCTCTACTGATACTGCCACACAATAGATGGGGACAGTGGGGGGTTACACAATAATAAGGGTTTCTAATTTAGGTAAAAGGTGAGGAATTTGGCTGGTGGGGTATTATTATATTGACACCAGTACATGACTGATATTTTATTATATAGACATCATGAGGATAAAAGGCAGATTGGCCTTGGAGGGGAGAGGGGGGTGTTGAACTGAAAATATCAGAATACTCACCATATAGGATGGCCCATCATCAGTGCCAGCATCCCAGGGGAACAGGTCTATCTCCATGGTATCAGCCCAACTACAGTTCTTCTGACAGAGGTTTAAGGAACTTACACCTAACAACACATACAGAAATCTAGGTGAGAGAGACATAGCAGCATACACAGTGTATACATATATATATATGTGTATATATACACAGATACACAAACATACACATATAGACAGGGCAGACACATACAGACAGACACAGACACTCACACATACAGACAGACACACACAGACACAGACAGAAACATACAGATAACAACAACAACAAGAAGAATACTAACAACAATCTCCATAACAACAAAAACTGTTTGGGAATGCTCCAGAATGGGCAAAAGGGAAACAATGGCAGCTGTAGAGAAAGAGGAGAAATATTTCCAGTGTATTTGGATGTTAAGAAGCTTGAGAAGGTGGTGGTGGTGGTGGTGGGGGAGGGGTGGTGGCGGTGGTAGAGGTGGTGGCGGTGGTGGTGGTGGGGTAGTGGTGGTGAAGGTGGGGGGGGGTAGTGGTGGCGGTAGAGGTAGTGGGGGGGGGTAGAGGTAGTGGTGGGGATGGTGGTGTTGGTGGTGGTGGTAGAGGTAGTGGTGGGGAGGGGGTGGTGGTGGTAGAGGTAGTGGTGGGGAGGGGGTGGTGGTGGTAGTGGTGGTAGAGGTAGTGGTGGGGGTGGTGGTGGTAGAGGTGGTGGTGGTGGGTGTGGTAGAGGTAGTGGTGGGGGTGGTGGCAGTGGTGGGGGTGGTGGTAGTGGTAATTGTGGTGGTGGTAGGGGTAGTGGTGGGGAGGGGTGGTGGTGGTAGTGGTAGTGGTGGGGGTGGTAGAGGTAGTGGTGGGGGTAGTGGTAGTGGTGGTTGTGGTGGCAGTGATAGTGGTGGTAGTGGTGGTGGTGGTGGTGGTGGTAGAGGTAGTGGTGGTGGTGGTAGTGGTGGTAATATTGAAGGAAATGAGGCTAGGTCCCTTGGTTTATAAAGTAACTTATATATACACCCAGATTTCATATTGTAAACAAACAGTAATGGTGGTAGTGGGGGTGGTAGTAGTGGTGGTGGTGGTGGTGGTGGTAGTAGTAATGGTGGTGGTGGTAGTAGTAATGGTGGTGGTGGTGGTGGTGGTGGTGGTAGTAGTGGTGGTGGTGGTGGTGATAGTAGTGGTGGTGGTGGTGGTAGTAGTGGTGATGGTAGTAGTAGTTGTGGTGGTGGTGTTGGTGGTGGTAGTATTGGTGGTGGTGGTGATGCTGGTGATGGTAGTGGTGGTGGTGGTGGTGACTGGTAATAGCAGGAGTCATTGACCTGGTAGATATAGCAGCCAAATGAGACTCACAGCACATTACACATCACAGTTGCTGATAATAACATTGGACATGGTGATCCTAATTACAGGATGGTCACGACTGGATTGTCTTTCATCATAGGTCTGTCTGGACTGTCTTTCATCATAGATCAGTCTGGATGGTCACAGTTGGACTGTCTTTCATCATACGTCAATCTGGACTGACACAATTGGACTGTCACAGCTGGACTGTCTTTCATTCTAGGTCAGTCTGGATGGTCACAGTTGGACTGTCTTTCATTGTAGATCAGTCTGGATGGTCACAGTTGGACTGTCTTTCATCATAGGTCAATCTGGACTGACACAATTGGACTGTCACAGCTGGACTGTCTTTCATCATAGGTCAGTCTGGATGGTCACAGTTGGACTGTCTTTCATCATAGGTCAATCTGGACTGACACAATTGGACTGTCACAGCTGGACTGTCTTTCATTATAGGTTGTCTGGATGGTCACAGCTGGACTGTCTTTCACCGTAGGTTAGTCTGGACTGTCTTTCACCATAGGTCAGTCAGGATTGTCACAACTGGATTGTCTTTCACCAGGGCTAAACAACAACAACAGCTACAATACCATCAGCACTAGAAACCCTGCCCCCACCATCCTGTCTACCGAAAAGCACTGACACATCCTCTTCACTCTTATAGGGTCACTCAAATGGCTAGAAATAGTAACACAATCTCCTCCATATTATACCCCCACCCCAGCAACTGTCTTAGAAAAGTACATTAGGTAATGTTATGTGTCTGGGTTACTGGCATACGGATGGGATGGTCATGGCTGGAAAGCAACAGCAACAACAACAGCAGCAACAACAACAACAATAACAACAACGGGAACAACAACAACAATGACATCAACAACAGCAACAGCAACAACACAACAACAACGACGACAGCAATAACAATAACAACAACAACAACAACAAAAGAAGCCTTACCTACACACCAATCTGGACTTGGACCAATCATTGTGATGAGAGACAAGAATTGGTAATCTTTGTTGACTGTAAAGAGAGCTTGGTGGGAACCAAGTATGTTCCGCCACATCTGGGGTGTCTTTACAACTGTACGAATCTTTTTACTCTGAAACATTACAAACATTTACTATTAATAATAATAATAATAATAATAATAATTGTTTCTACTTTAGGCACAAGGCCAGCAATTACCCAGTGCATTACTGGTACTTTATTTTATCGACCCTGTAAGGATGAAAGGGAAAGTCAACCTCGGCGGGATTTGAACTCAGATCGTAAAGGGACGTAACTATGCTGGAAAGCATGGCGCCCGACCCTCTACCGATACTGCCAATCCACCGATAATTAATAATAATAATAATGTTTTCTTTATTAACCACAAGGGTTCACATAAAGTAGACATTAAGGACAGTACAGGACAATACAGGACGGTACAAATGGGCATTTCTGCGTGTAAAAAAACAGAGGTTGAAATAAAATAACAAAGAAAAATTCCCCAATAGGGGGGAGACTTCCAAGGGACATTTGTGGAGAAAGCCCATTAAAAGACCACAGTGGCCCTGACCACCAGGGCAAGTGCCCTCTCCCAGTTTTCCACCTTTAATTTACAGACACATACTCAGAGAAGGCCCATTCATTCGAATAATAACAATTATTATTATTATTAATTTTGTTGTTGTTGTCATCCTTATTATTGTTGAATTGTTTATCTGAAACTATTAATGACATGCTTTGATATAGATCCCTAAAACTGCAATATATATATATATATATATATATATATATATATATATATATATTTATCCAAGGAGTGTAATGTGGAGTTACTGTAGATTAACCCCGGTGAACACTCGATGTTTAGGTTCACGTCGGTATCGAGGGTACTGTGTTTAAATCTATTTATAAGGCACCAATTATTATTTATAGTAATGCCTATTTTCCATAAAATAAAAGGTATTTAAATATTGCATAACATAACTTTTAAAATTTATTTAGAATATCTAAATACAGAAAGTAATAAAGAAACTAACAGAAAAATGTATTCTATAGAAATTCTAAAAATTTACAGAACTTCAGTTCATACAATGTTTTTAACTTCTTTCTTTGGAGCATTTATGAGGAGTTGATAGGGGCTTCCTTCTGGAATAATCTATATACAATTGACCAGGTGAGAAACAGCCCTCTTCTAGATGGAGACTGACAACCTGCAGAGGTTGTCCTTGGGACTTGTTAATGGTCATTGTATAACTGACTCTCACTGGTAATTGCAATCATTTGAAACAAAAAGGGACATCTGTTAGTATTAGCAATATTCTAGGTATAAATATGATGTCACCCTTACAACATCCAGTGAAGATCTTATCTTTGATAATGTGAGGCTGTAGCTCAGTCCCAACCATACGTGTCCCATTGCACAATTATGACTGATCCAGGTTTCAGAGAAGCATGGTGACTGTGCCTTTCTTCAATTGAATGTTGTATGTCAACATACCAGATAGTTCCAGATTGTTGGGAAATACAGCTTCATCCTCGTTTATATGTCTGTTTATCTCCAGGGATTATTTGTGAGAGATTTTTGTTGATGGTATTTACTGTGATGTGAGAACTGCTCTTTCACACATCCACTCCTCGTTGGAATGGTGGATTGGGGTAGGTGGCAAGGATTACTCTTTCACACATCCACTCCTCATTGGAATGGTGGATTTGGAAATTGGGGAACACTTAATTAAGTTTACAACAGTAAAAAATGTTGAAGGATCAAAACATACTTCAGTATCAAGAGATTGCACTATTGTAGATATTTATGCATTATAAATTGAAAATTAACCTTGTCGAGACATGTGTACAATTTCTGGTAATGGAAATATGTGCTTTTGCCAATAATGGCAATGAAACTGGCAGGTTTTTCACTATTATTAACACCATATATTATATATACACACACATACACACACGTGTGTGTGTGTGTATGTACTGGAGGGAATGATACTTTGGAAGGTGAACTTTTCTCCAGTCAGCAGCTGTATATAGAATATTTATCAACATTCAACCCAATAATTATAAAAAAGGGGTTTGAGAAGGGCACAGGAAGATATAGACACATATACACATAGAAGGAGAGGGACACATACACACATAGAAGGAGAGGGACACATACACACACACACAACACAATTACATATACATACATAGACATGTACAAGCAACTAGGTACATACACATCCTGAGACATATTGACAAACACACATATACATACATGCACGCACACATACATACACATATACAGACACACAGATATATTAAGACATGTAGAGACAGTCAGGCTGACAGACACTGTGTCACACATAAACATATATAGACAGAAACACACAGACATATAGATATACACAGACATATACACACAGACATATACACACAGACATATAGATATACACAGACATAGATACACAGACATATACACACAGATATATAGATATACACAGACATATATACACAGACATATACACACAGACATATAGATATACACAGACACATACACACAGACATAGACACACAGACATAGACACACAGACATAGACACACAGACATATACACACAGACATATACACACAGACATATACACACAGATATATAGATACACACAGACACAGACACACAGACACATACACACAGACATATACACACAGACATATAGATATACACAGACACACACACACAGACATAGACACACACAAATATGTAGCCTTGAGACTTTAGAAACTGGAAAGGGGAAATCTAGAATATTGCATCATGGGATTAATGGGTTAATGGGGTGGATTAGTGGTGAGGGTGGGAGATGTTGGAGAGAAGGGGGTATATGTATAAGAGGGAGGAGGAGAGTGTGGGGTGGAATACTGTCTGGGGTGTATGTCAGATACCCTGGGAAATGTTTGGGTAGATGTTGTTAGTGGTGGTGGTGGTGGTGGCGGCGGCAATTAGGGTATTGTTGTTGTTGTTGTTGGTGGGGATTGGGGGTGTTATTGTTATTGTTGTTGGTGGTAGCAATGGGTTTTTTTTTTAAAGGTGGCAGTAGTAGTGTTCTGTTGGTGACAGAGTGGCAGTGATAGGGTGACAGGGTGACAGGGTGGTAATGGGGATGGAGAGGTTTAGAGAATGAGAGAGCTATATATATATATATATATATATATATATATATATATTCATGGGGTGAGTGTGACTGTTTGCTGCAGCATAATATAGATACGGGGTAGGGCAAATGAGAATTATTATTATTATATATATATATATATTTATTTATGCACATGGCTTAGTGGTTAGAGCATTGGCCTTGCAATTGAAAGGTTGAGAGTTCAATTCTCAGACCGAGTGATGTGTTGTTTCCTTGAGCAAGACACTTTATTCCACATTGCTCCAGTTTACTCAGCTGTAGAAATGAGATGATAGGGACTGGGGTCCCTATCATTCCACTGCAAAGTGGTCGTGGAGGTGCCACGGCAAAAAAGCACCCAGCACTCACTGTAAATGTGGTTGGTGTTAGGAAGGGCACCCAGCTGTAGAAATCAAGCCAGAATCAGTTCCCGTCCCACCCTTGCAAGCAGGGAAAAAGCGGACGTAAAATGAAATGATAATGATGAATGATTGTTATTATTATTTATTGCTATGAGGGAATTTAAAATGCGAAATCCTTGTAGAATTGTTAAAGGTGAGATACTACAATAATTACAACAATAATTACAACAGCAACCATGTTAACATAAACACCACCTCCATCAACAACAACCCACCTTCAACCCATTAAGAACAACAAACTGCTGGGACCACCCCCTCCTCTTCTGAAATACTAAAGACATGTGATCTCCATGGTACTTACAACCACATGTGGTACTCTGGTGACCTCCACGGTCCTTACAACCACATGTGGTACTCTGGTGACCTCCATGGTACTTACAACCACATGTAGTACTCTGGTGACCTCCATGGTACTTACAACCACATGTAGTACTCTAGTGGCTTCCATAGTACTTACAACCACATGTAGTACTCTGGTGACCTCCATGGTACTTACAACCACATGTAGTACTCTGGAGACCTCCATGGTACTTACAACCACATGTAGTACTCTGGAGACCTCCATGGTACTTACAACCACATGTAGTACTCTGGAGACCTCCATGGTACTTACAACCACATGTAGTACTCTGGTGACCTCCATGGTACTTACAACCACATGTAGTACTCTGGTGACCTCCATGGTACTTACAACCACATGTAGTACTCTGGTGACATCCATGGTACTTACAACCACATGTAGTACTCTGGTGACCTCCATGGTACTTACAACCACATGTAGTACTCTGGTGACTTCCATGGTACTTACTCCTCCTCTGTTACACTAAAGACATGTAGTTGACTCCCAAAAGACCTATAAATCACATGCACTCTTCTGCTACACTAAACATGTATCATTAACATCCATTGTACTTACATGTGACCTCATCTCGGCCTCGAGGACATTAGATGCACCGTACTCACACACGTACTTCACTGCACGGGAGGCAAACTTGTCGTACTGCCAGATGTTGTAAGCTGAGCTGTGTGATGCACCAACTACATTGGACCAGTGCAACAGGTGTGTCTCTGTTGAGAGAGAGGGAGAGTTAGAGAGGGAGTGAAGGACAGGGGGAGAGTGAGAGCTCGAGAGGGAGGGTTAGAGAGGGAGAGAGAGTTAGATATAGAAGGAGTGAAGGACGGGGGAGGGTGAGAGCTCGAGAGGGAGGGTTAGAGAGGGAGAGAGATGATGACATAATGTTGATGGTATAGTATTGGTCTGGTGGAGGTGGTGGTGGTTGTAGTGGTATTGGTGGTGGTGTGTTGGTAGTGGTGATGCTGGTGGTGGTGGTGGTGTGGGGTGGTGGTGATGGTAGTAGTATTGGTGGTGTGTTGGTAGGGTGATGGTATTGA
Source organism: Eledone cirrhosa (assembly GCA_964016885.1). Classification (NCBI taxonomy): domain Eukaryota; kingdom Metazoa; phylum Mollusca; class Cephalopoda; order Octopoda; family Eledonidae; genus Eledone; species Eledone cirrhosa. Next base: position 26,554,161 of record OZ024751.1, read on the forward strand.
TGGTGGTGTGTTGGTGGTGGTGGTGGTGGTGGTGGTGATGGTAGTGGTGGAGGTGGTGTGTTGGTGGTGGTGTGTTGGTAGTGATGGTGGTGGCGTGTTGGTGGTGGTGACATGTTGGTGGTGGTGTGTTGGTAGTGATGGTGGTGGCATGTTGGTGGTGGTTTGTTGGTAGTGGTGGTGGTGTGTTGGTAGTGATGGTGGTGGCATGTTGGTGGTGGTTTGTTGGTAGTGGTGGTGGTGGCATGTTGGTGGTGGTGTGTTTGTAGTGATGGTGGTGGTGTGTTGGTGGTGGTGTGTTGGTAGTGATGGTGGTGGTGTGTTGGTAGTGGTGGTGGTGGTGTGTTGGTGGTGTGTTGGTGGTAGTGTGTTGGAAGTGGTGATGTTAGTGGTAGACCAATACATATAGCAATACATGTCTCATACATAAACAGACATTATGTCAGAAGTATTACATATAACTGTAGATCTGCTTAAAGAAGATTTATGACTAAAACTTCAAAATGTGAACTGAAAGTAATATGTCAGCTGAAATTAAGGTCAGAATAACCCAAGTGACATTTATAACTAAAGGTTAACATGTCATAAGTGTGGTTTATGACTGAAACTTCAAATGTCATAAGTGTTGGTTATGACCAAAGGTATCCAATTTGGCTATGATCTCTGTCCTCTCATGACACCTATACGCCAGTAAAACATAACAATTATTGTTGACCTGGCATCAAATTTGACTGTCACCCCATGACCTCTAGAGGTTCTAACATTTTTCATGTCACCCATTTGTCATATAAAATTGGTAACTTAGCAACAGATATATTAAAAGGAAATTTTATAATAATAATTTATACTACAGACTTCCAAAGGTAGGAATGTTATTACAGGTAAATTTAATTAATTAATTAAGAAGGCAATCAGTAGTAAACATACGTTCTGGGAAATCCTTGGGGTGAGTTCTCCGAGACCAGAGACCTTTGAAGATCATTTTGTAGGTGACAGAATCACAGGAGCAACAACTTCCTTCCTGGTTGTCATTGACCATTTCATCTTTTTGGTGTTTCTGGGAGTCTGTAGTCAGAGATAGAAAATATAGATAGACAGATACACACACACACACACACAAACACACACACACACACACACACACATATAAATATAAATTTAGGAAAGCGCTTCAAGATGTGTATGACGAAAAAGAAGACAAGTTAGAATTGTATGACATAGATGATAACTGGAATTTCTTACATGACAACTTACTGCAGGCTACTGAAGAAACCTGTGGCTGGAGCAGAGCTCCAACCAGACAGAGAGTGACCTGGTGGTGGACCAGCACAGTAGATAGGGCCATTGGAGACAAAAGACTAACATGGAAGGCTTGGAAAAAGGGTGGGAGTAGAGAAGGATATACAGCTGCTAAGAGAGAAGCTAGACATCAAGTGTACTTAGTACGCACGGAGGCTGAGAGTAGGAGGTTTGCCAATGTTCTGTGACGAGAAGATCAGAGACATGCAGTGTTCCACATTGCAAGGCAGTGTGTCAGTGTAAATCAGGATGTTGTTGGAGATAAATGTGTCCGAAATGATGCAGGTGTACTTAGTATCACTGATGGTCAGAAAAAGAAGGCCTGGAAATGTCATTATGAGAGACTGATGAATGTTGAGAATTAATGGGAGAGAGAGAAACTACCCCCCAGTAGACCCGACAGAAGGACCAGCTATTGAGATTGACGAATATAGGATCAAAGAGGCAATTAAGGAAATGAAAAGTGGTAAGGCCGCTGGACCATCAGGGATAGTTGCTGAGATGCTAAAGACATCAGGAGAAGTAGGAACTAAACTGGTTGCATGCATCGTCAAATGTCCACCCTTTACTACCATTCTGGTGTCCATTATACCACGTGATAATTCTCCCTCTCGAGAATGTTTCACTGGTAGTGGTCAGTTCATTGAGAGAGTCTCTTGACAAGCCAATAACCTCATGGCCCCAGTGTACTTTAGTTGCACTTTGGTTGCATAACAATCAATGAAACTGCAATCAGGACTTTGAAGAAAAACTTAAGGTATATTTTTGTCTATTTGCTCTTCACACCAATAATTGTTTTATGTATAAATATAAATATATATATACACACACATATATATATATATATATATATATATATATATATATATATATATATATATATATATATATATATATAGAGAGAGAGAGAGAGAGAGAGAGAGAGAGAGAGAGAGAGAGAGAGAGAGAGAGAGAAATTGATAATGTAAGTTAGCAGCCAACCCTTAATTTAACAGAGGGAAAGTCCTTAATTTCAACCCTCTGAATGGAAAGAAACAGCCCTTAAGTAAAAAATTTCGGAATAGGATATGAGCTCTAATTTTCAGTGTGGGAAATTTAAGAAGGAGGTAATCTATATTAATAACAAGTTAGGCAGAGAAGGGAGCAGTCCCTAATTTCAGTATTGAAGATTCAGAAAAGTCAGTGTAAAATAATAAACCTAATGGTTATTGGTGGTGGCAGGCCTCTTTATCAACATTGCAGACAAAGAGGACAAGTCAATAAATTTGAAATTTGATAAAATAGAGCAGGGGTTAGATAAATAGACACTAAATTAACTTGTGCAGACACCAGAGTAGTGGAAGAGATTTAATTTGACTATTGTTGGCATGAGGGGAGGGATAGGACCTTAATTTAAGCAGTGCAGATAGAATAGAAGGAGAAGGATTCTAATTCCCCCAGTGCAGATATCACAGAGAGGCAAAGATCTTAATTTCAACAGTGCATATATAAAAGAAGGTAAAGGGTCAAATTTCAATGATGCAAGCTCAAGTGAGAGGGAAGGAATCCTAATTCCCCAGTGCATACACCACAGAAGGGGAAGGAACTTAATTACAAAAGTGATGGCTCAAGAGAGAGAGAAGGACCCTAGTTACAATAGTGTTGGCTCAAGAGAGAGGAAGGACCTTAGTTACAATAGTGTTGGCTCAAGAGAGAGAGAGGAAGGACTTTAGTTACAATAGTGTTGGCTCAAGAGAGAGGAAGGACCTTAGTTACAATAGTGTTGGCTCAAGAGAGAGGAAGGACCTTAGTTACAATAGTGTTGGCTCAAGAGAGAGGAAGGACCTTAGTTACAATAGTGTTGGCTCAAGAGAGAGGAAGGACCTTAGTTACAATAGTGTTGGCTCAAGAGAGAGAGAGGAAGGACCTTAGTTACAATAGTGTTGGCTCAAGAGAGAGAGAGGAAGGACCTTAGTTACAATAGTGTTGGCTCAAGAGAGAGGAAGGACCTTAGTTACAATAGTGTTGGCTCAAGAGAGAGGAAGGACCTTAGTTACAATAGTGTTGGCTCAAGAGAGAGAGAGGAAGGACTTTAGTTACAATAGTGTTGGCTCAAGAGAGAGGAAGGACCTTAGTTACAATAGCGATGGCTGAAGGAAGGAAGAAAGGACCCTAATTACAATAGTGATGGCTGAAGGGAGTGGGGAAGGACCCTAATTCCCCCAGTGTAGACATCAGAGAGGGAGAAAGATCTTAATTTCAACAGTGCATATATAAAAAAGAAGGGAAGTGATTTAATTTCAATAGGGCAGGCTGAAAAGAGACCCTAATTTCAATAGCGCAACTATACAGGAAGAAGAAGTCCGTTATTTTCAATAGTGGGGACAGAAGGGAAGCAGTAGGGGTTAGGGCTCCTATTTCAACACTGACATTATTTCATAGTATTTCATGGAATCCTTTCATCTTAGTTTTATGTATGCTCATTAAATTAAAGAATTGATAAGGGGGACATTTTGATGGGAGGGGTTGGTGTAGTGGTGGTGGTGGGCTGAAATGGTTCCCAGACAACATACCAGAGTCAAGGAGACGTAGTTATATGCACATGTGTGTCTTTCTATATATCTATGTAAAAATAGGTGCATGTATGCATGTATATATGTGTATATATATATATATATATATATATATATATATATATATATATATATATATATACATATATATATATATATATGTATATATATATATATATATATATATATATATATATATATATATATATATATATATATACACATATACACATATATATATATACACACACATATATATATATATATACACATATACACACATATATATATATACATATATATATATATATATAAGGCAGATGTAAAAGGATGATATATATATACATATATACACTAGTCTCTACATATATACACGCATACTTTATATATGTGATGAAACACACAACCAGGCCTGCAGGTGTGACATAAGGCAGCTGCCCCACGGCGGGAATTTGAAAGAATTTTACCAGGAGTAAATCATGATGGTGGGTAAGGGAAGTAGTGGTGTGAGGGAGGGGGGGGGTGATTGTTTGCAGTGGAGAAGATATCTCTGTGGTGTGTTGAAGGACAAGAAATCCTCCCCTCCTGAGTAGTTTATAACTACTACACCAACCCCCACCCCCTCCTGGGCAGTTTTTTTACTGCTACCCCCCTCCTGGGTAGTTTGTAACTACTACCCCCCCCCCTGAGTAGTTCGTAACTACTACCCCCCCTCCTCAATAAACACAATAACACACCACCACTATTGGATAACATAGTACTAAATATACATAGTCTGAAAAATGCCTTGGATGGTCGCAGATGGATTGTCTTTGATCTTATGCCTGCTGGACCAGGGCTCACTCTGAGTTAACCACCGACAACAACAACAACACCACCACCACCACCACCACCACCAATAACAATAATTTCTACTTTAGGCACAAGGCCTGCAATTTGGGGGGAGGGGAAAGTCGATTAAATCAACCCCAGTGCATTACTGGTACTTTATTTTATTGACCACGTAAGTATATGAAAGGCAAAGCTATCCTTGGTGGGATTTGAACTCAGATAACACTATGCTGCAAAGTATGGTGTCCAACGCTCCACCGATTTTGCCAATCCAACGTCCTACCACCACTAATAACAATACGGAATCCTCCACTTACAGTCTTCTTCACAGATGACTTTCGTTAAACCTCCATGGTCTCTGTACCAAGCATCAGCTCTTTCAATCACTGTGGCTCTGTCATAGAAATGAAGAGAAATATATATATATATATATATATATATATATATATATATATATAATTACAATGTGCTAATAAATCAAATTAAAAGTTCAAGACATTTAATCCCTGACAATCGTTTCTTCCAACAGTAATATACCACAAACAGCAAGTTATTTTATTTAACAATTTGCTATTAGTTAGCACAAACCATAGGTGTCATCAGAGTTTAATTAAAATCCAAAATGATTTATACAATATCAATACAAATAATTCAAGAACAACAGATAACATATATCACTTATCTAATTAAGTTGTAGGGTGTCAGATGTATACTTAAAGTGGCCAGTGGTCAACAGAGAGACAGTACACAAGGTGGGTGACAGGCAGATGAAATATAGAAAAGATGGAAAGAGGTGGAGGACAAGGAGAAGTGACTGGAAGAAGGAAATAAAGAAAGATGGTGTACAAGACAAGTTTACACACACACATCTTCACCCTTGTAAATCTTGTCTGGTACATCACCTTTCTTCCGGTCACTTCTGTGTCTCAACACATTCTCCTTGTCAACACATTCTCCTTTTTGAGTCTTTTCTATACTTCATCTGCCTGTTACTCATCTTGTGGATTGTCTCTCTGTTGACCTCTGGCCACAGATATCTGTCCTCTGAGGCATTTTGTCCATTGCTGTGTTTATATTCAAATACACTCTCGCTTCGTCTAATCAGAGACAACATTGTTTATATATATATAGTCATCATCATCGTTTAACGTCTAACTTCCACGCTATCATGGGTTAGACGGGTTTGTCTCACTTGAGGCAAGTTAGGTTGGGTGACCGTGTCTCGCTCGTATAGGACTGTTTCTGGCTCGGTTTCAGTTATACCATTTACGTGGTTTTGTCTTTGCGTGCAATTGTTCTCCCCGATCCATAAAATGACGTATTATCTTCGTTTTTTCCCGTTCATTGCCAGAGAACGTCTCTATGAACCACCTAATAGAATATTAGTCTACAACTTCTTTTCTACCATAAACGTGGTTTTGTCTTTGCGTGTAATTGTTTTTCACTGCTCCAAATAATGACGTATTATATTCGTTTTTCCTCCGGTTGCAACGTTTTTTTGAAATATTCATTTCTGCGTTCACAGATTGACTTTGTTAGTTTCAGAAGATCCCGTTAAGGGCGAAAGCAGCGATTCTTTGCTTAAACTTTAATCTGTTATTTTAATAAATATATATATATATATATCAAGTAAGTATGTTTTTAAACAGTGAGCAGGTTTGAAATTAGAAAATAGAATAGCTTTCACCGTATATTTGACTGAGGGTTCTAAACCCCATTATCAGGCTAAAATTCCTTTAGTCAAAAATACGGTGAAAGCTATTATATATATATATATATGTACATATGTGTGTGTATATATATATATATATATATATATATATATATATATATATATATATATATATATACACACAGTATCCCAAATAAATAACTAATAAATGATATATTTTAGTATAGATTTACATAAACATTGAAAACTTAGGTAAACAAACATAAACGTACATAAATATTTATGTCTTTGTATTAGACATAATTTGAACATATATTAATAATAATAACAATAATCACATTAAGAGAGAGAGAGAGAGTGACGGTGAGAGAGGGAGAGACAGTGAGAGAGGGAGACGGTGAGAGAGGGAGACGGTGAGTGAGAGAGTGAGAGAGAGTGAGAGAGGGTGAGAGTGGGGAAGAAGTGTTTAAAGTCTAAAATATTGGTTAATTGGGATGTGAGAAAGATGAGATTTCAGAGCTCAATATCTTATGGAGGCTGATGTGAGACAGACAGACAGATATATATATATATGTGTATATATATATATATATATATATATATATATATATATATATATATATGAGAGAGAGAGAGAGAGAGAGAGAGAGAGAGAGAGGGAGAGAGATGGATAGATAGATAGATAGATAACTTAAAGGACAAATAGAGTGATTGATGGATAGACAAATATATCCCCTCCTCCTCCTCTCCCTCCTCCTCCCTCCTCATTATCATCATCATCATCAACATTCTCACCATTGCCATCATCTCCATACAGCACCACAATCATCATTTTTATAATCTCCAGCACCATCACCTCTACACTCACATAGATGGATATATACATGTGTGGATGGATGGATAGGTAGGTAGAGAGAGAGAGAGAGGTAGATATGATAGACAGATAGGTAGATAGAGAGAGAGAGAGAGGTAGATAGATAGAGAGATAGAGATAGATAGAGAGAGAGAGGTAGATATGATAGACAGATAGGTAGATAGATAGAGAGAGGTAGATAGATAGGTAGATATGATAGACAGATAGGTAGATAGATAGAGAGAGGTAGATAGATAGGTAGATAGATAGAGAGAGAGAGGTAGATATGATAGACAGATAGGTAGATAGATAGAGAGAGAGAGGTAGATAGATAGGTAGATAGATAGAGAGAGAGAGGTAGATATAATAGACAGATAGGTAGATAGAGAGGTAGATATATATATATATATATATATATAGAGAGAGAGAGAGGTAGATATGATAGACAGATAGGTAGATAGATAGAGAGATAGATATGTTTCTTTATTAGCCAAAGGGGCACAAAAGAAGGGGACAAATACAAAGGGGGAAGTTTACATACAATAAAAACGTGTAAAATATTATCACAAATGCATTTTAAAAATTAGTCGATTTTTCCCCAATAGGGGAGACAGTTCATATGGGTAACACATACCCCCGAAAAAAATGTGCAACCCTCATCTCCAGGAGTACGAATAGTTTGTACCCCTTTCCTCTCCTCCTTTTTTTCCTCAACCTACAGGCTGATATAGAGAGAAGGCCCATTCACTCGGGCCATTCTCGCCACTTTCACCCACCTTTCATAAAACTTGTTGGGGTGCAGCACCTCTCTCTCCATCCTGATTCTTCTTCCAAAGTCGTATTTGCCAGTCGCCCATTTTCCTCGGTCTTTTCTTGACCCAGGACTGCAGCTCGGTCAGCGAGACGAGTCGTAGGAAGGCTCGCCTCACAAACGGGGCCCACACCGGTTGTCCGGTGAGGAATACGTAGAGATGCCGCAGCCTGAGCGCGTGTTTGCACATCATCAGCCACGGCATCTGCAGCCCTCCGTTGGAAGGGTGTTGGCAGCAGATGGATCTTCTCACCAAAGGAGCCTGCCTCTTCCAAAGGAATTGGAAGAGCGCGCGCTCCGATTTGGCGAGCGTTTTGGCTGGACAAGGCACGACGGTCAAGCGGTAGTAGATGGCGGACGCTATAAAAGTGTTCGCCATCTCCGCTCGACCTTTCAAGGATAGTTTGCACTCGGCCCACTTTGGGTGAGTGCAAACATAGATAGATAGATAGATAGATAGAAATAACAGAATAACAGGTGCTTGGTTTGACATTTCAATAAAACTACGAGGAAAATGTTTAAAACAAATATATTTGAATATATAAACACTTGTATGTTAGTGCATATATATATATATGTATATAAATATATATATATATATATATATATATATATATATATATATATATATATATATATATATATATATATATATATATATATATATATATGTATATATACATATACATAGATGTATGTGTATACTCATGTGGAAGAACGGACGTAAAACGGTGATGATATATATATATATATATATATATACATACATACACACACACACACACACATACACATATATATATGTATATTCACATACACATATATGTATGTATATGTATATATACACACATATATATATATACTAAGTAATAAGACCCATTCTCCACAGGACATCATTATTAGCAAATTGTTCACTAAGAGTGGTTAACAAATATTCATATAAATTATTTGGGGCCCACAACACACACACACACACATACATACACACACAAAAACATACACACACATATATATATATATATATATATATATTTGTGTGTGTGTGGGTATATGTGTGTGTCTGTGTATGCATGTATGTATATATGTATATATACATACATATATGTGTATTTATATGTATATATTCACAGATATGTGTATATATATACGTATATATACACATATATATGTATATATATGTATATATACACATATATGTGTGTATATATATAATTGTATATATATAGACATATATATGTATATATATGTATATATAAATGTATATATACACATATATATGTGTATATATATGTATATATACACATATATGTATATGTGTATATATAAGTATATATACACATATATGTATATATATATATGTATATATATACATATATATGTATATATATGAATATATACATATATACATACATGTATATATATATACATGTATATATGTATGCACACAACGACACACATATATACATATAATAATGACTGTTTAAATTGATGTGGAAACTCATAAACATTCTGATAAGAAATAAAATGTAAGAAATGGGGGCTGGTGGGGATTGAACTCACATTCCTTACGTTTGAAATGTCTGATATTCTACTTCACTGCAGCAACACTTTCACTCTTCCACATGTGACCTTTTATCTACCCCTGGAAAGGTTTCTCAATTGTACACTGTTACATCCGTACACATACACACACATCTTCCCCTTCTTTAAATCCTGGTATTGGTTAATTTTCTCCTTCTCCTTTTCTTGCACTTTTGTGTTAAAGGGGCAAGCTACATCTATAATCAAGCAAGATCTTATTCCCTGACAAAAACCACCAGGTCAAGCCTATTGTGTTCTAATTGTTTATCTGTTTGTATTCTGAAATCCCGCAGCACCTTCGACCAGTCATTTTCTATCACCAACTCTGGCTTATGTCATACCGTTTCTCAGAATGAGGTAATTTGTTCAGTTTACATAAATGCCAGTGAATCACTTTTCCTATTATATCATACCTCCATCGTTTATAGTGAGTCTGGGCCAGGTGTTTACACTCAGATACGATAAGAGCCACAGTTTGGTCTCTCTCCACAGATCCTACAGAGCAGGCTAGTTTCCTCTTTGTCAATATGATGGGCTTGCTCTTGTGCAGCCAGTAGCAGTCCCTCTGTAGCTTTCGTAAGGTCTCCTTTCTTTAACCAGTCCCATGTCTGCGGATCTCTGAATTCTGTTTTCTTTAAAAAGATGCTATAAAGGGCTTTTTCATTCAGGTTGTTCTTCCTCTTTGTTGTTACTTCCTCCTTGAACATCCCCTGGTCTATTATCCCCTCCTTCAATACAAGCCTTAAGCATTGGCTCATTACTCTCAGACACATATTTGTGTAAATAGCTTGTCTCCATCTGAACAGTCCTCCGTGCTGATTAGACCCCTTTTACCTTCAGATCTCCTTAAGTACAGCCTATCAACATCACCCTTCTTATGAGACACACTGTAGATGGTCATTAATCATTATCACTATTATTATTATCTTCACCTCACACACACACACACACACACACACACACACACACACACACACACACACATATACATGTATATATATATATAAAATATATATTAAACTTAAGCCAAAATCTCATTTTGAGGGAATACAAGTCTAATTCAGCCAAAAAAGTCGGTTTTAACTTATATAATTCCCCGACGATGGTTTCTGGAACTCAAGATACAACAACACCAATTCCAAGACTTTGGAATAACCAATATTGGAAGAATTTAAGTTCCTTGATCGGGAAGTGAATTCTTCTGAGTAATAAGGGGACGAGTTGACTATATATCATATCTACCATGTCATTACTAGACCGTATGGTGTTTCTACCTTCTCATGTGGGCTATCATCAGGTGTATGTGTGTGTATCTATGGATATGTATGTGTGTGTGAGGTCTGTACAAATGTATAATTGTTTCTACTATTGGCACAAGGCCAGCAATTACCCAGTACATTACTGGTACTTTATTTTATCGACTCCGTAAGGATGAAAGGCAAAGTTAACCTCGGCGGAATGGTGTTACATTTAGAGATATGGGTTATTTGTGGCTATATACACCCAGTAAAACGAACTAAGTACAATGGTACTTTAAACACCCATTCTAATACACACACACACACACACAAATATATATATATATATAGAAAGAGAGAGAGAGTGAGTGAGTGAGTGAGTGAGTAAATCTAAAACATACACACACAAACACGCACATACACACATACACACGCATCTATACACACATTCACACATACACACACACATACGCGCACACACACTCACACATACACACACTCACATATACCCACCCACACACACACATATATATACAGTGAGTGAGTGAGTGAGTGAGTGAGTGAGTGAGTGAGTGAGTGAGAGAGAGAGAGTGAAGGGGAATTGGGAATGTTACAGCCAAAAATATATGATTTGTGGGGGTAAGAGATTAATTGAATATAGTGTGAGGGGAGTTGATGTAGAAATAGAATCTGTGATATTTGGCAGGTTTCTAATAGGAACAGTGATGGGGGCAGGCTTCCACTGGGAGTTGAACCCAATTTCCAGATTTACTTTATGAGACATTTAGCACTTGCTCTACAGTAGTTTTCATGCTTGAGATGATGTGTTAATAAGTTACTGAGAGAACCCGCCCCACATACACACTTTCTAGAAAAGAAGAAAACGAAAATGATAAAAAAAAAAAAAAAAAAAGACTGAAGTGTTGCTATGGCTCCTGATTATTATAAATGGTTTTACTTAGATTGATGGCAAGAAATAATCTTATTAAGATGAAATAGAAATAGTGTTTCTTATTAATGCGATTTCCATATAGCTACCAACCTTCAATACAGTCTCTGTCTTTCTCTTATCTCTCAGAAGTACTAAAAACACACTACCCCCAACCCAACAAAATGTATGATAAAAAATTAAACCAAACTCAGCATAGAATCAACTTCTAAAATGGGAGAAGTGATCCTGATGGAATTTAGAACAAAAGAGAAATCTTTGATAAACCCATGAGATTCTATAAACCTCCAAGGAAAGGCTTGATTAATAACCCTCCCCGTCACACACCCTGCAAAAATAAAAGAATGGAGAGATATCAAAAACCCCAAATGAACCTAATATAAAAGGGAAATAATTCTTGTAACAATTCGTCGCTAAAGTCAGGTAGAGGATCTCTTTAAGTAAATCTAAAATATACACACACAAACCCGCACATACACATGCATCTATACACACACTCACACATACACACACACATACGCGCACACCCACCCACACATACACACACTCGCATATACCCACCCACACACATACACACATACATATATATACAGTGAACCCCCGGCATTCGCGGTCCCAACATCCACGGAGTCGTAAATATCTTCCGCGATTTTTTTATGCCTTTTTTCGTGGCAAAATATATTTTTTCACGTTTTTAACGCTAAATTATTAATAACAATATACCGTATTGCCGGCCTAGTGGACGTTATGTTTTGACGTTTATAGGCATTTTTATGGACCACGTCCAATATTTGCGGTTTTTCACTCTTTGCGGGTACTCTAGGAACGTAACCCCAGCGAATAGCGGGGTACAACTGTATATATATATATATAAATATATATATATATATTTAGTAATAATAATAGTAATAATAATAATAAGACCCGTTAAGGGTGAAAGCAGCGATTCTTTGCTTAAACTTTAATCTGTTATTTTAATAAATATATATATATATTAGAATTGGTTCTCTGAAATAGCGATATATATATGAATGTATATATAGTGTATTTTGCAATACACTGTATGCTTAATTAAAAGCACTTTGAAGACCTTACGCTATTGTTTTAAAGTAGTGACTATGTCACTTACTTCTTTTTTCAACAAACAAAGGGAGATAAGCTGACATCTGTTTCATACTGTTGGTATTTCTCAGAGCTTAGCACTCCCCTTGTTTGTTGAAAATTATGAATGTTGGATTCTTATAGAATTCCAGTAATAATCAGGAACTGGGAGAGGGAGAGAGAAGGAGAGGGGATGATGGGAGAGAGGGGAGAGAGAGAGGGTGGAGAGAGAGAGGGGGAGGGATGGCGGTGGTGGTGGTATGGTGGTGGTGGTATGGTGGTGGTATGGTGGTGGTGGTGGTCGTAGTAGTAGTATGGTGGTGGTGGTGATGGTGGTAGTGGTGGTATGGTAGTGGTGGTGGTAGTATGGTGTTGTTGGGGGTGGTGGTATGGTGTTGTGGTGTAGGTGGTGGTGGTGGTGTAGGTGGCGGCAGAATTGATTGGTAAAAGAAAGGCAGAGATTGTTCGGGGGTGATAGGTGTAGAGATTGGTAAAAAGGGGGAAGGGTGTCAGAGTGAAAAGTGGAGCAAATGGGTGCAGAGCTAGTCTCACTTAGAGATAGAGAGAGAGAGAGAGAGTGTGTGAGAGATGATAGAGAGTGTGTGTGTGAGAGAGAGAGAGAGAGAGATAGAGTGTGTGAGAGAGAGAGAGAGAGAGAGTGTGAGACAGAGAGTATGTATGAGAGAGAGAGTATGTGTGAGAGAGTGTGTGTGAGAGAGAGAGACAGTGTGTGAGTGAGAGAGAGAGAGAGGTGCCAGTGGTTATGCTAAACAAGTACAACGATATAAACTACCAGTGATGTATTGGGGTCAATTTAACTGGTTGCCAGATATTTCTTATTGACTGAGATGGTTCAATATACCAGTGATGTACTGGGGTTCAACAGCTCCCCCCACCACCTCATTACTGACATGGTGTTTAAATTAGAGCCTAAGTGTTGGTATCACATTAGTTTCCAGTTTGTGGAGTTCTCTGCCAACAATTCCAGGGTTATTCCTGCCCAAATAGGTCACTATATATAAAGAGACATATAACCCCCTTACATATGTTGAAATCGAATACAACTACATACATACACACTCTCTGTCTCTCACACACACTCACACACATACACTCCCCTCTCTCACATACACCCCCCTCTTTCTCTCACATACACTCCCTCTCACACATACACCCCCTCTCTCACATGCACACCCTTCTCTCTCACACACACTCCCCCTCTCTCTCTCACATACACCGCCCTCTCTCTCTCACATACACTTCCCCCTCTCTCACATATATTTTGGAAGAAAAAAAGGTTAATGACATTTCTATAGACAGTGGCGTTAGTGCGAACAGTTCTAGTGACGTGTTTGGCAACAGCAGCAGCAGCAGCAGCAACAGCAACAACAACAACAACAGCAACAGCAACAACAACAGCAACAACAACAACAACAAGGCGTGTTTGGCAACAACAATTATGACAACAGCAGCAACAACAATAACAACAACAGTCACATGTTTTGTAAAAGGAAAATATAAGTGTCTTTTAATAGGTTTGAAGCAGTTTTGCTAACATTGCTAGTCACAAAAGTTGTGGAGAGAGATTAAACGGAGTGTGAGAGGCGTTACAGAGGAGTGGAGATACTTGCCCAAGGAACGAGAAAGAAGAATAGTAGCATACTACCGCCTCCCGAAAAAAAAGTACAACGAAGGGGGAGGTAAGCCTTGTTTGATGTATGTGGGTGGTGATTAGGGTCACCATTGACCAACGCAGGGTGTACGGGAGTGTCTGATTGGTTTTAACAACTGATGACGAAGTAACAGGCTGAGTTGGTGCACAACTTATGTCCACCTGGTGACAGGGGTAATGGTAGTGACATTGGATCATGGCTCGTTATCATAGCGCAATAGGATTGATCTTCCGTCGCTCTCAATGATGAGCATTCAGTTGTTCGACCAACTGCACGTGGGACACGTGAATTAATGTATAAGTGGTTGAGTATATCTCAGACAAGTGCATCATTGACGTGATTCTCTGACAGAACCAACGAAACACGTGGCATGACTGGACCTATCAATTTCAGTACTATTGTGTAAAGATGACGACAAACCATGCTAATATCTCTGGCTGAGGTTTAGAAGAAGGAGGAGGAAGAGAAGGAGGAGGGGGAGGAGAAGAAGGAAAAGAAGAAGAAAAAGAAGAAGAAGGAAGAGAAGAAGAAGAAAATGAAGAAAAAGAAGAAGAATTAGAAAAAGAAGAAGAAAGTAATTTTACCTGAACTGCACACAACCAGATCCACGTTGTGGGGCCTTCCATTTCACTGAGATACCTTTCTTAGGCAGCAGAAATCTGTGTATAAGAACTGTGTGGTTACATTGTCTGGCAATCTGGAGAATATCTTCACTGTCCTCCAGCTGGAATTGGAAATGGTGTTGATTGGTTGAGAGAGAGAGAGAGAGAGAGAGAGAGAGAATAAGAGAGATAATAAGGATTCCTACAAAGTTAACGTTGGCGGGATTTGAACTCAGACCATAAAGGGCCGTAACTCTTTGTTGCAAAGCATGGCGCCAGATCCTCTACCGATACTGCTAATCCACCTCCTTGATGAACAACAGAATATAATTGTTTCTACTTTTGGCACATGGCCAGAAATTATCTCAGTACATAACTGGTACTTTATTTTATCGACCCCGTAAGGATGAAAGGCAAAGTTAACCTCGGCAGGATTTGAACTCAGACCATAAAGGGCCGTAACTCTTTGCTGCAAAGCATGGCGTCCGATCCTCTACTGATACTGCCAATCCACCACCCTACAACAGAATGTAATGGGAGATAGTTTGATGAATAAACACCTTTTATATGTAATATGTTTGAACTATTAATTAATGCTTGAAATACGGAAAGTACTTTTGACTCAACCTGGTACACACACACACACACACACACACACACACACACACACACACACACACACACACACACACACACACACACACAGACACACACACACACACATATATATATATATATATATACTGATTATAGAAAAGTACCAGTCATATACTGGCGCCGATACAATCTAGTCAATATATGTTTCCATGTAAATGTGAGGTGTGACTATGTTAGAAATGAAATGTCAGGTCATTGTTAATGGTGCTGCCATGTAAAACAGATTAACACTTCCTCTACAGTAGTTTTAACATGAAACAGAGACAGCAGTTGTTTTTCTAAGGGATTTCAATAAGCTAGGAGCCTTATTTAGGTGAGATGAAGTGGGTCAAGAATCACTTAGGGAAACACATTTTAAAGGGTTTCTGTTTAATATCCAAGCTGTAGCAGTTGTAGATATAAATGGCGTCGTCTTCGTCTTCAATTAATTTCTCAAGATGGATTTGTATTTTATTTTATTTCGATAATCATAATTATCACAATTAGTTCAGGTGGGTGGGTGGCTATGTGGGGTGGTGGTGTTATGTAGTTGGGTGTTTAGGTGAGTGGGTGAGGTCGGATTATTTGGGTGTGAGGGTGGTTAGGTGATTATGTGGGTGGGTGGTAGCTTTGAAATAATATGTTTTTTGCTTGAAAGATTTCCAAAGTCCTTCAAGCTGTGAATCTTTTTGAAACAGATAAAGGGACTAACCTGTAATTAAGTGAGGGAAGGGGGAGGGGGGGGGGTTCACCCCAATCCCCCCACTGCTAGTGTATGTATATATAATGTGTGTGCACATGTACGTATGTATGTGCATATGAAGATATGTATGTGTGTGCTGTTGCCTAGCTTCAGGTCAGCCTTCATCAAAAAGACCTACAATTAGCCGTGACCCTCCCGTATTTTCCTTATGTACAGCAACACTCCCCCAACGTAAGACATAACAGTAAAGAACAACCCCCTAAGGTAGGTTTAAATCTCTGCCCACACTTAACTTTTACTGTATGGATAGCAACTGTAATTGTCACACTGATATGGCTTGGAAATTACGTTAAGTGTACACGTGTTTGTGGAATACTCAACCACTTACACGTTATTTCACAAGCTGGGCGTTCAGTTGAACAAAAAATCGAAAGTTCGTTGCGGTGTACAGTATAGGTTCTTCAACTGGATTCAGGAATTATATAGAAGGGGTAACAATGAAATCAATTATTTACCTTAAAATCTCCCAGACTCTTGTATTCTTCGAGAGTACCATTCGGAACGACGACCATCATAATTCCCAGTAAGTTCTGATCTGGACGGGAACCATTCACAGTAACTGCACAGAAAACAAGAGAACAACGATATTATAAGAGTGTCTAATTTAGGCAGAAATACAGTAATTTGTTGGAAAAGAAACGTCGATGGAATCTTCCCGAGTATTTCACTGGTACTTTATTATACCGACCACAGTACGTTACTGGTACTTTATTATACCGACTCCGGATGAATATAAGGTAAAGTTGACATGAGCGAGGTTTTTAAAACTAAGAACATTAAGAGTCAGAAAAAACAGGAATATAACAACAACAATAACACTAATAATAGACACAACAATAACAACAACAATAATAGACACAACAACAACAATAATGATACTAATAATAGACGGACGCTCTACCGATTCTGCCAATCCACCGCCTTCATAATAATCATATAAATAATTGTTTCTACTTTTGGTACAAGGCCAGCAATTATCACAGTGTATTACTGGTACTTTATTTTATCGACCCCGTAAGGATGAAAGGCAAAGTTAACCTCGGCAATAATGTATTGTAATTATTTGTATAAATGACTAATTAGCCACTAATGTGTAAACACACTAACGTGTAAACACACTATCGTGTAAACACATTAACGAAAGACAAATCAATCACCATTTGACAAATTCAGTCGTTAACACACACACATACACACAGGCAGACACATACACATACACACACAGAGACAGACAGACACACACACACACAAAGCTAATCAAATGAAAACCTTATTATTCGGTGCAAGGTTAAAAAGGAGGAATGCGTACTTTGAAATTGATGCATAAGAGATGTTTGAATTGGAGCGTGAAAAACTAATGATCGTCAGAAATAAACTGGTACTCGAAGATAATGAGGGTAATTTAATTAAAGTGTTGGACTTTACTCCATTAAACCCAGCCAACAAAACAGAAAAGACATACACGAACACACGAAGAAGGTGTCTATATTAGGTCTATAGTGTAATACCTACACTACTCAACAAGGGAGACTACCACAACATACCCTCTATATTAGGTCTATAGTGTTATACCTACACTACTCAACAAGGGAGACTACCACAACATACCCTCTATATTAGGTCTATAGTGTTATACCTACACTACTCAACAAGGGAGACTACCACAACATACCCTCTATATTAGGTCTATAGTGTTATACCTACACTACTCAACAAGGGAGACTACCACAACATACCCTCTATATTAGGTCTATAGTGTTATACCTACCTCTACACAACAAGGGAGACTACCACAACATACCCTCTATATTAGGTCTATAGTGTTATACCTACACTACTCAACAAGGGAGACTACCACAACATACCCTCTATATTAGGTCTATAGTGTTATACCTACACTACACAACAAGGGAGACTACCACAACATACCCTCTATATTAGGTCTATAGTGTTATACCTACACTACTCAACAAGGGAGACTACCACAACATACCCTCTATATTAGGTCTATAGTGTTATACCTACCTCTACACAACAAGGGAGACTACCACAACATACCCTCTATATTAGGTCTATAGTGTTATACCTACACTACTCAACAAGGGAGACTACCACAACATACCCTCTATATTAGGTCTATAGTGTTATACCTACACTACACAACAAGGGAGACTACCACAACATACCCTCTATATTAGGTCTATAGTGTTATACCTACACTACTCAACAAGGGAGACTACCACAATATACCCTCTATATTAGGTCTATAGTGTTATACCTACACTACTCAACAAGGGAGACTACCACAACATTACTCTCTCTCTCTCTATATATATATGTATATAGCCAATTGAGTTCTTAAACACGTGGTTAAAATATCTAACAGGCTTCAATGTCCAGTGTGTATATTATTTTATATTTTACGATGACCACCCCTTTCCCTTTTGGGGACAGTGTGAATTTTCTTTTTGAAGGACTACTGGCTTTTCAAATTTAGCTGTTCTTCTAGCACTGACGGAGACCATCACTGATTATTAATATCGATGTAATTTTTTTATATCGATATTGCATGGGCATCCACTCATGAGTTATAAGGGCCCGCTTGTGTGTATATCTATGGATTATATACAAGTTTCTACATAACTTGGACATTATTTATCCAAACTTGTAGAAATCTTATAACGAAACGATCGTATGGAAAGAAAGAGAGATTTATTTAATTATGTCTCATATAAAATAATACAACCAACTATCCACGGAATACTATAGTTAGCACCCCAAACACTTAATTGGGATTATACTTAGGTATATCTTAATGTTTGTTGAGTGAGATGGAGTTGGTCAGAGTATCGCTTAAAGCTTTCTCTGTTAATGTATTAAATGTATATATATATATATATTCAAATTTTAGTACAGCATTAACCAAGCTTTAGTTCGCGGCCAAGCTAACGAATGCAAATTCGGTATGTAGCTTTAGCACTCGAATGGGAATAGTACCCCAGAGTAATAACAATACGTTTAGACAGCTTAGCAAATCAAATATAGCGATCGACAGTCCAGCCGCATTACCACAGCAACGAAAATACAGGACTCAGGAAAAGATATATATATATATATATATATATATATATATATATATATATATATATATATATATATATATATATATAACTATATATATATTACTCTCTATATATTGTATCATTTGAGCTTTTGTCCAGTGGTGT
>OZ024751.1:26578945-26581445 GCA_964016885.1 Eledone cirrhosa
CACACGCACACATATATATATATATATATATATATATATATATATATAATAATAAGTGTTGACGGACCCAGCATATTTACCAATGCCAGTACCGGTTGTATCTCAGCGCACTCCATTGGCAATGTAAGATACATTACCACAGTATACACATAGTTATTTGCTTCAACACAACACACATAAAACGGGTGCCTATAAGGTTCCCGGACTCGAGTTTCTGCCGCACTAATGCAGCAGTATCGGCTTAACAAACATACACGCACACAAACATACACATACACATACACATACACACACAAACATACACACACACATACACACATACACATACACAAACACACACACATACACAAACATACACACACTCACAAACATACACATTCACATACACTCAAACATACACACAAACATACACACACATATATATGCACTTGAACTTACAAACGCGTGAAATATGTACTTAATAGAGATGGTAGAATTCATGAATTTTTCACAATGTTTGAAATTATAATTCAAACAGCAACCATCGAAATTCGATACATCTCGAAGTTATAACCCACCAACCAACAATCAGTTAGGATGGCTTAGGATGAAGAATTATATTGGTCTCACGGAAAACACATTCAAGAACTGATACACTCAACACATTCACTCATGCAGATACTTAAACGGATGAAACAATACTTTACGATTCCAATTCACGTGGAGTTTAAAAGTGCCATTAAACACACTAATATATCCCAGTAAATTGAGAAAGTTGCAGCTTCGTACTTAGAAGGTTCTGTCAGTTTTTTTGTATGTTCTGTTTTTTATTTCCCTTGAATAGAAAACCACAATATACACACACCAGCAAAAGCAGAAAAAGAAAAAATAATATGCTATTCTCTACTTTGTATAAATGTAGACAATGTTCAACATAGATACGCAAGTATGTTCTCCCAACCCACAAATACCACAAACTATTTAACAAAAAAATGTAAAAGCTAGATATATAATTAATAGAAAAATAAAACTACAACACAAGAACAAGTGAAGCAATTCACCACAATTGAAATGCAGCAAGGCCACATCCTGTGCACTTAGTGGCAAGTGTACGATGAAGATACCGGTATATCAAGTCAAAGTACCTCCCGCTGATCGTTATGAGAAGAATTTCGAGTCCAACTAAAAAAACATTCATCCAAAAGCAGATTAATTCTATATAAAGTTGTTAAAAAGTCGGCTGTACAACCAGATTCTATTAGAATCATCCAAGATTTAGATAATGAAATATTTGATTCCTTGGTTTGTTTAAACTACAATACAGCAATACAGTAGAGAAATCTATATAACTCTATATAAACTCTATAAAGTAGAGAAATCTATATAACGTAGAGAAACTCTATATATACTCTATACAGTAGAGAAACTCTATAAAGTAGAGAAACTCTCTATATACTCTATACAGCAGAGAAACTCTATATAAACTCTATAAAGTAGAGAAATCTATATAACGTAGAGAAACTCTATATATACTCTATACAGTAGAGAAACTCTATAAAGTAGAGAAACTCTCTATATACTCTATACAGCAGAGAAACTCTATATAAACTCTATAAAGTAGAGAAACTCTCTATATACTCTTGGACAGATATCTACAACATTTGTTCATCATGTAATCTGGAGTTCATCTATACAACATCTGTCCATCATCTGCTACAGACCGCATCTGTACCACATCTGTCCATCTGCTACAGACCACATCTGTACCACATATGTCCAACATCTACTACAGACAACATCTATACAACATCTACTATAGATCACATCTGTCCAACATCTACTATAGACCACATCTGTACAACATCTACTATAGACCACATCTGTCCAACATCTACTATAGACCACATCTGTACATCTACTATAGATCACATCTGTACAACATCTACTATAGACCACATCTGTACAACATCTACTATAGACCACATCTGTACATCTACTATAGACCACATCTGTCCAACATCTACTATAGACCACATCTGTCCAACATCAACTACAGACAACATCTATACAACATCTACTATAGACCACATCTGTACAACATCTGTCCATCTCATCCATTGCTCAACAATATCACCAACCTAAGGCCCCAGTGTACCAGCTGAGACCGCCTCACACTCTAATAAGCTCTGCTGGCACTCAACAATATCACCAATCTAAGGCCCCAGTGTACCAGCTGAGACCACCTTACACTAATAAGCTCTGTCGACGTTCTAACAATTCTATTAATTACCATACATCGTAAATGAATAACTGGAAAGCAACATTAAGCAGTAATCACGATGGATTTCGTAAAGAGATTTATTGTAGATGTACTTAAAATTAACTTGAGGGTCAGCCTACATATTTCCACATCAGACATATTCTCTCACAGATAGCTAACTATATTTCTCCTTCAACGTTCACTGCGAAACTAATGAAGCTAGCTCTACTTCTCATGACAGGAATGTAGAATGCAGTTCAT
>OZ024751.1:26586445-26588945 GCA_964016885.1 Eledone cirrhosa
TAATGTATCCTTCACATATCATTTCCTGTTCTCTCTTACTGACTTCCGGTTTTTTCTCTTTCTCTGCCGGATGGTAAGGTAGAAAGGGGAATTAATTACACATCGGTCAACCTAAAACCTCCGACAGATATTCGAATCCCGCCAAAGTATCGAATTATCGCTATATATTACAATGATCAATATATATTTACTCCCCCACACATATACCTCTCTGCCTAAACATGGGTAATGAAATGAAATTACACGACACATGACTGATACACACACACACACACACACACACACACACACATATATATATATATATATATATATATATATATATATGACGGAATCAGCATGGGTTTCACAGCTAGGACCTGTTGTATCTCAGCGTACTCAATAGGTAATGTTAAGTAAACTCCCAGAGTAGACACATAGTTATTTGCTTCAACACAACACACGTAAACGAGTACCTTCAATTGTTCCCGAACTCGAGTTTCGGCGACATTTAATGCAGCAATAGAGTGCACAGCATTTATTATGCAACAATGCACAATCGGCGCATGTAGCTTCATCAGCGGGTTTCGCCTAATCAATAACCAATTGATCGACACAATTCGATTCCAGTCCGTGTCAGCTTTGACTGTATGTGACGGCCAACACAGTAAAACATTAACAACTGAAATCTCTACACATCGTCACAATGCCGTCCCCCCGATTGGCTACCGATTCAGAAATTTACGTGTATATATATATATATATATATATATATATATATATATATATATATAATGAAAAATTGAACAGGGACAGAACAGAGAGGCAGTACGATAAATGTTTATTAAATTCACGCTCAGGAGAGTGGGGGGGGGGTAGGTGGGGGACGACGTTTCGGGCATAAGCCCTTCTTCAGGTGAGAAGTGTGTGGGAACAGAGTTCAAAAGGTGTGTAGGGGAGTGGTGGAGAGACATATAGCGAAAGGAAACGGTGCGAATGAAAAATTAACAAATAAAGACAAAAATATAATAAATAATAAATAAAAATAAAGCATGATCAAAATACAAGGAATGAGAAAATTAAAAAAATAAAGGCATGATCAAAATAAACTGAAATTAAAAGGGGGGTAAACAGGTGGTGGAAGGGTGTGGGGAGAGTAGGGGTGGTGGCGGGTGGAGTGGGGAGAGGGAGACGGGGTGTCCAGTACTCATTGGATGAGTATATATATATATGTGTGTGTGTTAAGTATTTCCGTAGAAAAGGTAGTAAAGAAGAGTGCTCTACGTATTGTACAGAGCTATTTCATCTGATAAACGGGATGGACGATTCTGTAAGAATCGTCTAGTTTCTTGAAACCTCTTGTAATGGAATAATTATATTGTGTTGTTTATTATGTAATTAAACATATATATATATATATATATATATATATATATATATATGAAAAATTCTGGACCCCAACGGCTGAGACGGATCTAGCTGTTGAAACGGCCGGAGCTCAGCCGTCGGGTTCCCGAATGTTTCATATTACTCATTCTACTGCCCCAAGTATTGAGTACTCTGGTGAATAATGGTCTAACTGGTTTTTTCCGCATCCATTCTGATTTATATATTCATATAAGACAGTTATTTGTCAGACATCAGATTTTGGCTTAAGTTAAATATATATGTGTGTGTGTGTGTGTGTGTGTGTGTGTGTGTGTGTGTGTGTGTGTGTGTGTGTAGTGAAAGAAAGAAAAGAGGTAAAAGGAGGTGGTAGACTATGGAGGCAGTGGCGAGACAGTGTCTCAAAATAGTCTCGTCTAAATTAATACGATCTTGAAGAATTCAAGCAAAATAGGAAAACTTTAGAAGGAACTAATTGATGTAAGTACAGAATCTGCCGTAGGCGGAGACAATGAATGGTGATGAGATATAAACACACACACACACACACACACACACACACACACACACACACACACACACACACACACACACACACACACACACACACACAGAGTTTCAGATGAGATATAAACATATATATATATATATATATATATATATAATTTGTTGGGATTCCAACAAACTTAAAAGTTTATAACTGATATAGAGCACTCAACAGTCAATGGAGTAAATATTCAATATATTAATAAATGGAAACTATATTTATAAAACCATAATTATTTTATTATATATATTTCAAGGCCAACCAAGCCAATCTTAGTGCGCTTTCATCAGATAGCGAATTTTCAACCGTCAAGGTTGTTTTCCATGGTTATGTCACTATTTATAAAACAAATTTTGTATTTTATCTGATGAAAGCGCACTAAGATTGGCTTAGTTGGCCTTGAAATATATATAATAAAATAATTATGGTTTTATAAATATAGTTTCCATTTATTAATATATTGTATATATATATATATATATATATATATATATAGTTTCAGAAGATATATAAACATATATATATATAAACATATATATATATATATATATATATATATATATATATATAAACATATATATATATATA
>OZ024751.1:26593945-26596445 GCA_964016885.1 Eledone cirrhosa
CACAGGCAAGTCCCCAGCTCGATTGCGAATGATATTTAAGCATGAGCATCACGGATGTGGCTTTTTAATCCTGCTGGGGACTTGCCTGTGGCCAGCAATACCACGCATCGCAAAAAATGTCGCATATCAAGCGATGCCTGTGCTTGAAGCTTTTTTTAAGTGAGGAAAGGCTTTGCACTGGGCCAATCTCACTCAGCCAATGCATTTGGCCAAAAATAAGAACTAGTCTACGTCATTAGATGCAAACGAAGTGGCAGGTTTTATATCAGAGTGACCTTCACCTAGAGAGATGTCTTAATGAAGATTAGGAGTCTCTCGATACACAAAAATCAAGGAAAATTAAACTTTATTGGCTTGTCTACCTGTATATTATATCTCAGGTCAACAGACAACACTCTATGGTTCACTAAAGAGCTGTGACCCATTTGTTGTCGACATCTGATTTAGACTAATATAATTGTTTTATATTCTTAATCAACTACACGGCGGTACAAACTAATGCTTCTCAATTCAGTCCTACTACGCGGCATCTTAAGCAAGTTTTTTTTATACGTTTGTAGCTACGAGTTGACTAGTTCTTCGTGAGTAGAATATTTGTAGACAAAACTGTTTACGTTTGTGTGTCTTTGTGTTAATGTCGTGTAACATCCAGGTTTGATAAAATGGAGATCGGTAAAATAAGTACCAGGCTTCAGAAAAATAGTACTCTGGTCGATATGATCGACTAAAAATCCGTTTTCAGCAGTGCTCCAGCATGGTCGCAGTCTAACTAATGAAACTAGTGAAAAGAAGAACTACGGTAGACAACCCCGGCCGCGTTTCACCTATGTTTTGGATATTTTCTCAGCCTCTTTCCGAAATTTTCTAAACTATGATTGGGATAATCTCACAAGTATCCTAAATGGTAAAGTTGTTACAATAGACTTAAGAAGGAGGGAGACTCTAGCTGACCGCCAGAAATAGCAGCCAAATCTCGCTCAAATCCTTGTCTACCTGTCGTCTTTAATATATTATATAATAAAACGAAATATTTATGGCGGGAATATTTTGATTTGTAGGACTGCTCGGCGCTATAAAAGAAGAAAAAGAAGAAGAAAAAGAAGAAGAAGAATAACAACAACAACAGCAACAGGAGGTAAGATTACAGTTATTATCTAGGGCAGGTTATCCACATAATAATTAGAGAGTTATGTAGGTGAAAGTATAATTAATGATTTCAATATAAAGTAGGCCAACTATGTAAACTTATGTGAAAAGAAGGACAATAGAGAAATGGAAATTAACTGTCGACACATCAGCTGAGTAACATCTCCGCAGAGAATGGATCTCCGTCAGTTTCCAGGGGGAGTATTCCAGATATTACAGCAACACGGAACGGCCTACTCGATATATTAACGTGTATGTGGGTTGAACGTGCCACAGACACGTGTATCTTTAACATAATTCTTAGGAAGATCCTTCATGACAAGGCTGGGGATGTGAATTACAAGAACGGTCAGTCTTGTTTATAGTGTACGTGACTGAACATACCAGAGACAGATGTACCTCATCATTCTCAGGAAGATTCAGTGTAACACAGTGACAGTTTCAATTACTGGTACATTTCTTCTGGTGAGCCTCCACATTTTCCATCAAAGAATGGATCCACCCCAGCCACTTGCCCACCATACATTCAGATATATCTGATGTATTGGTTGTACACCATTGTTGTTGTTGACCAGATGTGGTATCTGTCATAGCTTTAACACCATACTCATTATGTCTCTATTGACCAGACGTGGTACCTGTCATTGCTCTGTCTGTACCACCGTATGGAGTCTCTGTTGACCAGATGTGGTATCTGTCATAGCTTTAACACCATACTCATTATGTCTCTATTGACCAGACGTGGTACCTGTCATTGCTCTGTCTGTACCACCGTATGGAGTCTCTGTTGACCAGATGTGGTACCTGTCATAGCTTTAACACCATACTCATTATGTCTCTATTGACCAGACGTGGTACCTGTCATTGCTCTGTCTGTACCACCGTATGGAGTCTCTGTTGACCAGATGTGGTACCTGTCATAGCTTTAACACCATACTCATTATGTCTCTATTGACCAGACGTGGTACCTGTCATTGCTCTGTCTGTACCACCGTATGGAGTCTCTGTTGACCAGATGTGGTACCTGTCATAGCTTTAACACCATACTCACTATGTCTCTATTGACCAGACGTGGTACCTGTCATTGCTCTGTCTGTACCACCGTATGGAGTCTCTGTTGACCAGATGTGGTACCTGTCATAGCTTTAACACCATACTCACTATGTCTCTATTGACCAGACGTGGTACCTGTCATTGCTCTGTCTGTACCACCGTATGGAGTCTCTGTTGACCAGATGTGGTACCTGTCATAGCTTTAACACCATACTCACTATGTCTCTATTGACCAGACGTGGTACCTGTCATTGCTCTGTCTGTACCACCGTATGGAGTCTCTGTTGACCAGATGTGGTAT
>OZ024751.1:26608945-26611445 GCA_964016885.1 Eledone cirrhosa
TACTGTGAGATCTTTAGTAGAGGGTGGCTACTGTGAGATCTTTAGTAGAGGGTGGCTACTGTGAGATCTTTAGTAGAGGGTGGCTACTGTGAGATCTTTAGTTGAGGGTGGCTACTGTGAGATCTTTAGTAGAGGGTGGCTACTGTGAGATCTTTAGTAGAGGGTGGCTACTGTGAGATCTTTAGTAGAGAGTGGCTACTGTGAGATCTTTAGTAGAGGGTGGCTACTGTGAGATCTTTAGTAGAGGGTGGCTACTGTGAGATCTTTAGTTGAGGGTGGCTACTGTGAGATCTTTAGTAGAGGGTGGCTACTGTGAGATCTTTAGTAGAGAGTGGCTACTGTGAGATCTTTAGTAGAGGGTGGCTACTGTGAGATCTTTAGTAGAGGGTGGCTACTGTGAGATCTTTAGTTGGGGGTGGCTACTGTGAGATCTTTAGTAGAGGGTGGCTACTGTGAGATCTTTAGTTGGGGGTGGCTACTGTGAGATCTTTAGTAGAGGGTGGCTACTGTGAGATCTTTAGTAGAGGGTGGCTGGCTACTGTGAGATCTTTAGTAGAGGGTGGCTGGCTACTGTGAGATCTTTAGTAGAGGGTGGCTACTGTGAGATCTTTAGTAGAGGGTGGCTACTGTGAGATCTTTAGTAGAGGGTGGCTACTGTGAGATCTTTAGTAGAGGGTGGCTACTGTGAGATCTTTAGTTGAGGGTGGCTACTGTGAGATCTTTAGTAGAGGGTGGCTACTGTGAGATCTTTAGTAGAGGGTGGCTACTGTGAGATCTTTAGTTGAGGGTGGCTACTGTGAGATCTTTAGTAGAGGGTGGCTACTGTGAGATCTTTAGTAGAGGGTGGCTACTGTGAGATCTTTAGTAGAGGGTGGCTACTGTGAGATCTTTAGTTGAGGGTGGCTACTGTGAGATCTTTAGTTGAGGGTGGCTACTGTGAGATCTTTAGTAGAGGGTGGCTACTGTGAGATCTTTAGTTGAGGGTGGCTACTGTGAGATCTTTAGTAGAGGGTGGCTACTGTGAGATCTTTAGTAGAGGGTGGCTACTGTGAGATCTTTAGTTGAGGGTGGCTACTGTGAGATCTTTAGTAGAGGGTGGCTACTGTGAGATCTTTAGTTGAGGGTGGCTACTGTGAGATCTTTAGTAGAGGGTGGCTACTGTGAGATCTTTAGTAGAGGGTGGCTACTGTGAGATCTTTAGTTGGGGGTGGCTACTGTGAGATCTTTAGTAGAGGGTGGCTACTGTGAGATCTTTAGTAGAGAGTGGCTACTGTGAGATCTTTAGTAGAGGGTGGCTGGCTACTGTGAGATCTTTAGTTGGGGGTGGCTACTGTGAGATCTTTAGTTGAGGGTGGCTACTGTGAGATCTTTAGTAGAGGGTGGCTACTGTGAGATCTTTAGTAGAGGGTGGCTACTGTGAGATCTTTAGTAGAGGGTGGCTACTGTGAGATCTTTAGTAGAGGGTGGCTACTGTGAGATCTTTAGTTGAGGGTGGCTACTGTGAGATCTTTAGTAGAGGGTGGCTACTGTGAGATCTTTAGTAGAGGGTGGCTACTGTGAGATCTTTAGTTGGGGGTGGCTACTGTGAGATCTTTAGTAGAGGGTGGCTACTGTGAGATCTTTAGTAGAGAGTGGCTACTGTGAGATCTTTAGTAGAGGGTGGCTACTGTGAGATCTTTAGTAGAGGGTGGCTACTGTGAGATCTTTAGTTGGGGGTGGCTACTGTGAGATCTTTAGTAGAGGGTGGCTACTGTGAGATCTTTAGTAGAGGGTGGCTACTGTGAGATCTTTAGTAGAGGGTGGCTACTGTGAGATCTTTAGTTGAGGGTGGCTACTGTGAGATCTTTAGTAGAGGGTGGCTACTGTGAGATCTTTAGTTGAGGGTGGCTACTGTGAGATCTTTAGTTGAGGGTGGCTGGCTACTGTGAGATCTTTAGTTGAGGGTGGCTACTGTGAGATCTTTAGTTGAGGGTGGCTACTGTGAGATCTTTAGTAGAGGGTGGCTGGCTACTGTGAGATCTTTAGTAGAGGGTGGCTACTGTGAGATCTTTAGTAGAGGGTGGCTACTGTGAGATCTTTAGTAGAGGGTGGCTACTGTGAGATCTTTAGTTGAGGGTGGCTACTGTGAGATCTTTAGTTGAGGGTGGCTACTGTGAGATCTTTAGTTGAGGGTGGCTACTGTGAGATCTTTAGTAGAGGGTGGCTGGCTACTGTGAGATCTTTAGTTGAGGGTGGCTACTGTGAGATCTTTAGTTGAGGGTGGCTACTGTGAGATCTTTAGTTGAGGGTGGCTACTGTGAGATCTTTAGTTGAGGGTGGCTGGCTACTGTGAGATCTTTAGTTGAGGCTGGCTACTGTGAGATCTTTAGTTGAGGGTGGCTACTGTGAGATCTTTAGTAGAGGGTGGCTGGCTACTGTGAGATCTTTAGTTGAGGGTGGCTACTGTGAGATCTTTAGTTGAGGGTGGCTGGCTACTGTGAGATCTTTAGTTGAGGGTGGC
>OZ024751.1:26626445-26628945 GCA_964016885.1 Eledone cirrhosa
AAGACTTCTGCTAAACTTCTGAAATATTTCCAACGTTGAAATTCATATTACTTTTCGTCAGCCCACTTATATATTACATCGAAGTTTTTCTCGTATCTTTCGACACCATCTGGACTATAATTTGCTTTTAATATTTTCCTATCATCATAACCAGCTTAGCCTGACAGCGGTTGTTCGTATAACTAAAATAGTTATTGCAAACAACATATAACGCAGAGTTTATTTTAAGGAAATTGTAGAACTGCATAAATCTTTGAAATAGATCACATGGCCCAATATTTGATATTCTCTGAGCTGGAGAAGAATTTATAATGACTAATTTAAATATTTTATGACATTTGTAACTCTTTTAATCACCATTTAAGATGAAAACTGATGTATATATATGGCAGAAAGTGTAAACCTACTGCACAAACCTAGATTTAGAATGACAGCAGGGATCAACTGTAGTATATGACACAGCAGGGATCAACTATAGTATATGACACAGAAGGGATCAACTGTAGTATATGACACAGCAGGGATCAACTGTAGTATATGACACAGCAGGGATCAACTGTAATATATGACACAGCAGGGATCAACTGTAGTATATGACACAGAAGGGATCAACTGTAGTATATGACACAGAAGGGATCAACTGTAGTATATGACACAGAAGGGATCAACTGTAGTATATGACACAGCAGGGATCAACTGTAGTATATGACACAGAAGGGATCAACTGTAGTATATGACACAGCAGGGATCAACTGTAGTATATGACACAGCAGGGATCAACTATAGTATATGACACAGAAGGGATCAACTGTAGTATATGACACAGAAGGGATCAACTGTAGTATATGACACAGAAGGGATCAACTGTAGTATATGACACAGCAGGGATCAACTGTAGTATATGACACAGCAGGGATCAACTGTAGTATATGACACAGCAGGGATCAACTGTAGTATATGACACAGCAGGGATCAACTGTAGTATATGACACAGCAGGGATCAACTGTAGTATATGACACAGCAGGGATCAACTGTAGTATATGACACAGCAGGGATCAACTATAGTATATGACACAGAAGGGATCAACTGTAGTATATGACACAGAAGGGATCAACTGTAGTATATGACACAGAAGGGATCAACTGTAGTATATGACACAGAAGGGATCAACTGTAGTATATGACACAGCAGGGATCAACTGTAGTATATGACACAGCAGGGATCAACTGTAATATATGACACAGCAGGGATCAACTGTAGTATATGACACAGAAGGGATCAACTGTAGTATATGACACAGAAGGGATCAACTGTAGTATATGACACAGAAGGGATCAACTGTAGTATATGACACAGCAGGGATCAACTGTAGTATATGACACAGAAGGGATCAACTGTAGTATATGACACAGCAGGGATCAACTGTAGTATATGACACAGCAGGGATCAACTATAGTATATGACACAGAAGGGATCAACTGTAGTATATGACACAGCAGGGATCAACAGCAGGGATCAACTACACGAAAATAAACAAGATAGGGTTAATACATTCAACCTTTATAGTAAGCAGGTACAAAGGTACATACATATGTGTATCTCGGGTTACAATAAGTAAAGTACTCAGTACATAACGAACTAAGTGTTGTGTAACCACTTCTACCTAACTCGTCCCATGGACTGAGTGCTCTACCACTACCTTCCAGTGTTCCACCACTATATATATATATATAGTTTATATATATATATATATATATATATATATATATATATATATATATATATATATATATATATATATATATATATATATATATATATATATATATAGAGAGAGAGAGAGAGAAGGGTCATTTATTTAGATTTTTCTTCTTTTGGAGTAAATTAAGATCTCTTTCGTTGCGTACTATGATGCACGTATATATAAATTGCATATAAACTGTATATATGATGTATATATAATGTATATATATGGCATGTATATATTGCATGTATATATTAAAAAAACATTAAACCCATTTTAAATGTTTATGATTTTCGCTACATTTGTATAGAAACCCTTAATCTTCTAACGTTTTGATTTTTTTACACACACACACACACACACACACACACACACACACACACACACACACACACACACACACTTATATATATATATATATATAAATTTAATATTGAACTCGGGACTTATATATATATATATGTGTGTGTGTGTGTGTGTGTGTTTATATATTAATAATGCGCACACGCACACACCATATACATATATATATATATATACACACACATACGTATGCATGTATGCGTACATGTGTGTCTGTCTGTGTGTGCAGCTTTCTTTCTCTTCTTCTCTCTCTCTCTGTATACACACATATAAATATATACATACACCCACTGACATCTAGGGGTTGCCACACACACGTGTAAGGGTAGCTAAATAGCCTGTCGTTGGTAGAGGACTGGCAGAGCAGAGGTAAAGCCTATAAAGTCTGTTA
>OZ024751.1:26641445-26643945 GCA_964016885.1 Eledone cirrhosa
ACCACCACCACCACATCACCACCACCACCACCAACCACCTCACCACCACCACCACCACCACCACCACCACCACATCACCACCACCACCACCACCACTACCATTCTAGTTTCGTTGGCCAAAATTTGACCCTGTTTCATCAAACAGTCTCAGTTGACCAACTTGACTGGTTGATGGAGTTTCTTACCTGAGACACACAGACACAAACATACCACATACGCACACATACCGCATACACACACATATATAACACACACTAACACACATAGATACACATATGTATGTATCCAAATATATGTATATGTGTTTGTATAAGCACAAACGCACACACAAACACATATATACACACACTTATACAAATTCATCCACATTTATGTATGTATGTACATATATATATATATGTGTGTGTTTGTGCTTATATATATATATGTGTGTATATATATATATATATGTATATACACGCTACTCGCACCCACACACACATATTTAGGGAGAGAGGAACCGTAATGAATAGGGAGCTATAGTTTAAACAGTCGCACATATAACGATATATAGACCGCACCAACGTTAAACAGATATACCTGTATATATATATATGTGTGTGTGTGTGTGTATATATATGTATGTATGTATGTATTTCCTGCTCCACAGGATAGGTGACAAGATGGCTTCCACCGGTCGTCTGCTAAATTGTTTGTTACAATATCATTATAAATACATACATACATATATATATATACATATATATATAGATATATATACAAATACATATGCAAACACACACACACACACACATCTATATCTATCTATATATATAAAGATATTGTTACAAACTATTTAGCAGACGACCGATCGAAGCCATCTTGTCACCTATCCTGTCTAGCAAGATGTCTTCAAAAGCAGCTAATTACCTCCACAGTGACCTTTCTCCTTGCTTGGGTCTCCCCACTAAACAAACCCTGACTAAATCAAGTTGTTACAAGAACGTCCACAACCCCGTCCCCACTACTACTACTACTATTACTACTACTACTACTACTACTACTACTACTACTACTACTACTACTACTACTACAACAACCATTATCACAATGTCTTCCACTTATCATCTGCTTCCTCAGTCCCTCTCAAACATGACTACGTTTCTAAGCATGTTTGTTTGCTTGTGTTTTTGTTTTAAACGGGAAATCATTAAAATGTCTCCCTATTATTCGGGACTTTACAAAAAAAAAACAACATATTGTAAGGGATACAAAATATAATAAAGCAATTGCGGCTTTGTCTTCTAATACCAAACCGCCATTTGTGTATCTAGCTTGCTTTCTATAATATGTCGCTGTATGTTTGTATGTCTACATGGTGTTATATACCCTTATGTACTCACAAACACATATGTACGTGCAAACACACAAGTGTATGTCAGTATATCTCTGTTTGAACCTATCTATCTATCTATCTATCTTTCTATCTATCTATATCTGCATATCTATCTATATCTATATTACACACACACACACACAAATACATACGCACATACATATGTATATATATATATAATTCGCATGCAGGTCAGACAAGGTATACAGAAAACTTGGATAAGTGGGACACTGTCAGCTGTCTGCTGGGTGTCTTTGTAGTTTCGGATGTTTAACAGACAGTGCTATTCTCCCCAGGGTACCAATAGTCTCAAAGGAAAGAGAGCTAATCGGGATAAAAACAACGGATACTGAACAAGACAGCAATAAATAGGGAAACAAGATGAAACATGTATATGCCAGTAGAGGGCAGGTAAACTGCAAACAGAACAAACAAATGTAGAAGAAATAGAAACATCATATTGAATTCGCTCGAGCAATGTCCTTGAAACGAAACAAAGTGAACTGCTTCGACAGTCAATGACAGGGTTATCCCCGAATTCCTACTGGTACCCATTTTCGGCAGAGTATATTGGAGCAAAGTGAAATACGATGTTATACTCAGGAACAGACGACGCAACCTGGCGTACGGATCGAATCCACGACACTACGATCGCCAATCCCATAACGACAAGGCCATACACCTTCACAGATTTTGAACTGAGAACGTAGAGAGATGGAATGGATACTGCAACACATCCTATCTGACTTACGTCGACGCCGCAAATTACAACTTATAAGGCTTAAACACAACTATCAAGTCTCAGAAGGTTATTTTTACATCTAGAGCATATATAAAAGGTTGTGTGTCTGTGTGAGAGGGCGTGCGTATGTATGTGTATGTATATATTTACTTATATATGTATGTTTGCATATATATATATATATATATATATATATATGTATGTATGTATGTATGTATGTATGTATGTATGTCAGGTCACCACTTGGTGCTACTGGTAACATGTATCCCAGTACAACCTGTCTCATGGTCGGGTCGTTGGCGACTAAACTGGCAACCCCACTAAGGTTTCTTGGTGAGGAGGGTGACTTTGGACATCCTGCAGGACTAAAAACAAAACCTGTC
>OZ024751.1:26651445-26658945 GCA_964016885.1 Eledone cirrhosa
CCGAAACGGCCGTGTACTCCGTGTGGCAAAACTTAGACAAATCTAGCAGTGACTTCCATCAACCAAACAACCACACCCTTTCATACGTGATTTTATAAACATGTTACATGAGTCAACGAGGGAGCATGTACGTGGTCACCTCACCTGCTAGATATAACAGCCAAATCTCTGTTATATCACACACTTATGTCTTTGAAAAAGATAAGATGACGTTACATAATGTATTCTTAGATAGACAATGTCTGGAAAAAGTTTCTTTTTCAAATGGTTGGTTACAGCTGGAATGCCTTTGATCATAGGCCTACTGGATAAGAAGTGACCTGGGGTTAAATAATAACATCAGTAACAACAACAACAGTATTTAGTATGAATACTATAAAATCAATATTACGTCCTAATGGTGTTGGACTTTCGATCGTAATGTCGTAGGTTCAATTTCTGGGCCAGGTGAGCTGGCGTGTTTCTGTCTGTTATACATTTTATTTCACGTTGGTTCAGTTAATTCTACTAAAAATTAGTAACAGCAGCAGCTGTGAGCTTAACTATGCTATGGACTGGCGCCCTGTTCAGGGGGATGTCTTTTACTACCAGTCGCTTAAACGTTAATGAAACCAATGTAAGATCCGGTTAGATGAGTCTCCGGGTTTGAGGCAGACTTTAATTCTTTTCAAAACTATTCATACGGCAGTTATTGTTGTTGTTGTTGCATGTGTTGCTGTTGTGGTTGTTGTTGTTGCTGTTGTTACTGTTGTTGTTGTTGTTGTTGTTGTTGTTGTTGTTGTTGCTGTTGCAGTTGTTGCTGTTGTTGCTGTTGCAACAGCAACAACAAGGGTTTTGTTGGAATTCTGTTCTTTTGCAGTTGAAGGGAAGCAAGAGTTCTGAGAAGCACTCTGTTTTATTATCAAAGATAATCCGACATTTTATGAGGTACTCTATCTTTTTATTTTTCGATCAGAGTTGAGGAGTTATGTGAGATACTCTGCTTTAGGGTGAGGTTAACAGGGGTTGTTGGAGCGGTGTTTGGTTTTATGAAGAGGGACCTGGGTTCTTTTTCGAGGATAATCAGGAGATTTATGTGGCCTTCTCCTGTTTTGTGCCGAGGACAATAAGAGGGTTTGTCGAGGAACTCCCTTTTTATATCGAGGGCAACCAGGGTGGCGGGGTGGTTGTGGTTATATTATTATTATTATTATTATTATTATTATTATTATTATTATTATTATTATTATTATTATTGTTCTTTGAGTCTCAGTCATTGATGTTAGTTAACTGGAAAGTTTGTTGAAATGAATATCAAGCCACTATCTGCAGCCTCAGATATTCAGGACGTATCGGAGGGTTCTTGCTGTTCCCAGCAAGCATGCTTTTTGAAGCGTTCCAAAAAGCGGGGTGGGGCCAATTTTCTTTAACTATCCCTTATTATTATTATTATTATTATTATTATTATTATTATTATTATTATTATGAGTATGTGTCTTTAAATTAAAGGTGGAAAACTGGTGGTCAGGGTCACTGTGGCCTTTTACTGGGCTTTCTCCACAAATGTCCTTCGGAAGTCTCCCCCCTATTGGGGAATTTTTCATTGTTATTTTTATTACATCCTCTGTTTTTTTTTACACGCAGAAATGCCCATTTGTACCGTCCTGTATTGTCCTGTACTGTCTTTAATGTCTACTTTATGTAAACCCTTGTGGTTAATAAAGAAATCATTATTATTATTATTATTATTATTATTATTATTATTATTATTATTATTATTATTATATTTGTAAACTTCTTATTCACAGATTTTTACATTTCCAGTCAAAGTTTGGTATATTTTTTGTATCACCTTCTTCTGGTGCCCTACTGGCAAATAAAGAAAGTCATATATTATTATTATTATTATTATTATTATTATTATTATTATTATTATTATTATTATTATGTAAGAAATCGTTCATTTCCATCATCATCACCTTCAACATTATTATGATTATTATTATTTTTTCTATTATTATTATTATTATTTTTATCATTTGTTTTCCTTTTATTATCTGAAGCTTGTCTGGAGCTTGTCTGGACATCTGGTAATAATTCTTACTTGTTTAAGACATGATTTATACAAAGTGAGAGGAAAACATAACGTGTATATATATATATATATATATATATATATATATATATATATATATATATATATATACACACACATATAAACACGCACATTAATATATATATATGTTTATATATTTGTGTGTGTATATATATATATATATATATATATATACATGTGTGTATCTGGGTGTTCATGTGTGAGTTTATATATTTATGCATTTATACATATATATGCATATATAAATACATATACGCAGGTATAAATGCATATATATATATATATATATATATATATATATATATATATATATATATATATATATATATATATATATATATATATATATATATATATATATATGTGTGTGTGTGTAATATATATATATATATATATAAATATAAATTGGCAGCATGGCCCTCCCAAAGTATAACAATATGTATATATGTACATACATATACACATACATACATACATATATACATATATACATGTATGTATATATATATGTATATATGTATACACCCACACGCGTGCTTCCACCCATACACACACCCAGTCACGTAACTCACTTATAACTAATGGAAATTACAGACCAATGACGCAGCCGTTCTCCAAAATCAAAGTTCTAAGAGATTTATCTGAAGGGAATTCTATATAAACCATTATTGATTTCAAGGTATTATTCTAAACGTTTGATTCTGAAGCAAGGTTTGTATGTTCAGCTTTCGTTCCTGTTTAAACTGAGTAGAAACACGAGCGAGGCAAGCAGAAGTTGATCAACAAAACAGATTCTATAGTCATAGAGTAAACACATCTGGTTTTCCACATGTGTTTACTTTTGAGTACATATTTAGGGTCCACAAGTTTGAACCCCTTTTTGTTGGCTGTTTTTATCGTCTCTGACCAAGGCCCCAGTCTAAATACATTGCAGTGTATTGCGTGCCACCGTACAAACAGCGTTTAAGTTTTGGTGTCTGATTTTATTTACTGCTTAGACAGAAGGAGACAGAGAGAGAGAGAGAGAGAGAGAGTTAGAGAGAGAGAGAGAGAGAGAGAGAGAGAGAGAGAGAAAGATAGATAGATAGATAGAGAGAGAGAAGAGTTGCACCCATGATCTTTATATTGTAGTAGGATGAGAGTAAGTTACCAACGAAGTGGACATCTGACTTGAAAACTTTCAAAAGAGTTCAGACCGTTAACGGAGCCCAAATACCAGTTGGTGTGTTTAATCCGGATGCCGGATTACATCTACGAATCAGAACGCCAAAGAGCCAGAACAAATACTGCCACAAAACCTTCTGTTCGACGCTCTGTCAATTCTACCAATCCACCGCCATGGTACTTCATTTTATTGACGACACTTATCGAAGTTTAAAGACAAAGGTGATCTCGGCCATATTTGAACTCCAATAAAGTATCACTAGACATGTTGATATTCTCAAGGTTTGAACTGAGAGTATGCTGAGCTTCAATAACCTATCACCATATATGTTGATCTCGGCAAGATTTGAAGTCAGTGTCTACTGAGCTCCAATAAAAATGGACTATTCATTGATTTTTACCAGGGTTCAAGCCCCCCCCCCCCCCTTAGCTGATTTTCCTGAAACTCACACCTCATCCTCTGAAACTAATGACAGATCAGTCTTCAACCTGGACTCATCTAGGCAGACTGTTCTTGATAGAGCAGAAGGCAGATCAAAACCTCTCCTAAAGTGTAAACATCCCGCTCACTTTAGCACATTCAATGTCAATACCCTTGGTCCTCTTGGAAGACTTGATGAGCTAGTAACAATTGCTAAATCTAATGGTATTGACATCATCAGTCTTCAAGAGCATAGACATTTCCATCCAGATCTAGACCTAAAGTTTACAAAATCTGACAATTTCCAGCTTGTCATCGCCTATGCATACAACAATTCCAATAACGCCACCATTGGTGGAGTTGGTATGTTTCTCTCATCAAGGGCACGTGAGAACCTCATCAACATCGAAAAGATAGATGATAGAATAACGGTTGCCGAGTTCACTTCAAATCCCAAACTCACATTTATCTTGCTATAGCCCAACAAATAGCAGTGATGAAGAAACTGCCGCCTGTTTCTATCAGTCTAAAAAAGGTGACCTCTCATCCTCCCAAAACTAACGGGGAATATTATTTATACCCATTGCTGCCAAGATCTACAACAAGCTAATCCTCAACCGTAGAGTTCCGTATGTTGATCCAATCCTTTGCATCAACCAAAACAGTTTTAGGTGTGGTAGATCTAGACTAGCACATATGTTGGCCTTGAGAAGAGTAGTGGAAGAAACTCCAACAGACAAATTGTTCTGGTTTTTGTTGACTTTAGAAAAGTTTTTGACAGCATAAACCGAGACATTCTGTTTGAAATTCTACCCAGCATGACTTGTGGAAGCAATTAAGGCTCTGTATCTCAACACAAATGCCAGTATTATCACCCCTGATGGCCCCACAGAGTTCTTTGACATCTCAGCAGGAGTGCTGCAGGGTGACACTGTTGCCCATTTCTCTTTATCCTCGCACTAGACTACACCCTGAGAATTTCAATCGACAAAATCAATAACAAAGGCATAACCATCAAACCCCGCATGAGCTCTAGGCACCCCTCTAAACATCTCACTTGACTTTGTCGATGACATTGCACTTCTTGCAGATTGCCTAGAAAATGCGCAACAACTTTTGACATCTCTCCAGGAAGCAGCCACCCTTGTTGGCCTTCATCTCAACGGGGGTTAAACAGAGTACATAACAAACTGTACAGGCAACAACATCAAAGCAATCAACGACAGTGATATCAAGCAAGTCTCGGGTCCTTGAAGTACCGTCAAGTTCCACATGACCACGCAGGAAACTATGAATGGTTGCCTAACCCATTAGAAATAGCAGAGAAATCTCTCTCACTTCTCAGGACGCATTGAAAGTGTAAGAAAAACATCAGCCAGTACACTTATATAATAAAGGATATTTTAGACGATATTAAGGCTAAGTCCCTACACATTCTATATTTGTGTAATTTGTCTAAAGACATAACTAGTCTCTACCAATGTGTTCGGGACTGGACGGTATCGACCATCATTCTGTTGTTTTTTTCCATTGTCTTTGTCCAGTGCGTTCCCTATTTTGAATATATATATATATATATATATATATATATATATATATATATATATATATATATATATATATATATATATATATATATGTATATATATATATAATACGATATATTAACAAATGGAAACTATATTTATAAAACCATAATTATTTCATTATACATATTTCAAGGACACCAAGTTAGATTATGGTGTGCTTTCATCAGGTAAAATATAATATAGAGCAGTTTTATAAATAAATATTGACATACCCTTAAAGAATGCGACCATTTCTGTTGGAAGCTCCCGGTTAGTGGGGTTATAAATTTATTTATACTATTATGTAAATTAGTTTCGGATATTTTAAAATCAGAGTAGATTAAATAAGCCGTTGGGTTATTTGTTAATATATCGTATTTTTACTCCAATAACTTGTTGAGTGCTTTATATCAGTTATAAAAATATTTGTTTGTTGTATCTCAACAATTTAAATAGAAGTTCTACATATATATATATATATATATATATATATATATATATATATATATATATATATATATATAATGTGTGTGTGTGTGTGTGTGTCTATGTATGTATGTCTGTATGTATAAATATGTGTGTACCTATATATATATATATGATAGACGGTAGCCACGGAGTAGGCAGACCCAGAAAAACCTGGAACGAGCTGATAAATTCCGACCTCACACACTTACACCTCTCCAAGACAATGTCACTGGACCGAGACCTTTGGCGGTACGCAGTAATAGAGAAGACCCGCCTTACCTAAATACAAAGTAAAACCTACTACAGTCAGTAGGCATCTCTGACAAAATACTCCCCCCGTCTCACCCCCACCCCACCCACACCGCCCCTTTCAATGTAAAGTTATGTTGGTGCCACAACATCCAGGCCGAAACAAATGAGGTCGTGTAGATGGCACGACAAAAAACACACAGTCCACGCTGTAATGTGGCCGTGTAGGCAACACGGTAAAAACCTCCCAGCCCCACACTGTAAATGTGGTTGGTGTTAGGAAGGGCATCCAGCAGTAGAAAACCCGCCAGACAGTCCTATGCGAGCAAGACAACCACTCTTGCCTCAAGTGGGAAAACTCCCGTCCAAACCCATGCAAGCGTGGAACATGGACGTTAAACGATGATGATGATGATGATGATGATGATGATGATGATGATATCCTACAAAAAACATATTATACACATGTGTGAATGTAAACGATACGGGTACATATGTATATCATACTGCTATTAAATCTCACCTCCATATATATATATATACATGTGTATATAAATGAAGTATTTCCGTAGGATAATATATATATATATATATATATATATATAACACACACACACATATATATATATACATACATATATATAACACACACACACACATATATATATATATATTATATATATATATACAGAAAGAGAGAGAGAGAGAGAGAGAGAGAGAGAGAGAGAGAGAGAGAGAGAGAGAGAGAGAGAGAGAGATGTATTCGCATGAACATATATACATACATACGTATATGTAAATGTAGGTATATATACACCACCACACGCGAGTACACATATATATCATAGCGCTATATTAAACGGGCCAGTTATCTTCCATTCAACGTTCTTCACCTTTCATCTGTCGAAATCTACATCTATCTGTCTCTATATATATATACTAGCAGAGGTACCCGGCGTTGCTCGGGTATTAAATACCAGTTATGTATACCATTTATGTCAATACTTCAGTGTTGCTTGGAAAACTATACTTTTACAAAATCATCGGCTTTTTCCAAAAGGGGGTTCCTGCCCCCATGATCCCCTACTCAATATGTGCAAATTCTGAAAGTTTACATTCATCTGTAGAACAAACGTAGCCCATGTGTCAAGTTTTGTGAAAATCGGTTGCGAACTCCAGAAGTTATGACATTTTGTTGCATTGCACTGCAGTGCTTCAGTCGACTCCAAGGAAGTGGTTAAAGGGGGTTATCTGCCGGGAGGCCCTATAATCAATATCTGGAAAAATCAAAGTGCCCATGACCATCCGGAGTACATAAGTAACCTATGTCTTAAGTTTGGTGAAAATACTGTAGAAATGCATAAGGTTTACACACACCCACGTGTGTGTGTGTATTTATGTGTGTGTATGTATTTGTGTGTGCGTATGTATATGTATGTGTATGTCCGTCGGCGCATATGTATGTACTGGCCTAAATCTTCACTATTTACTTTTACTATTTTAAGGCAAAGTTAAAATCCCGTCGAGGTTAACTT
>OZ024751.1:26678945-26688945 GCA_964016885.1 Eledone cirrhosa
ATGGTCATCTCTTTACCAATAGTGATGTACTTCTTAGTGGTCCCGTACCAAATGGTCATCCACAGACCGAGGGTTGAGGCAGCAGATGTGAGGTCCACCTCCTCTGCAGGGTACCATCAAATCTGATATATTTCGTATGCAGAGACAGTTAACTTCGTAGAGTTATATATGAATGATTGCTCCTTCGTTGTTTTGAGCTGATTTAGACGGGTTTTTTGGCTGCTATTTCTAGCGTCGATATAAGCCATTCGTATTGTCCTGATACAGGGAGTAGAAAATTTTCGTAGAGTATTTCAATGTTTCGTCTGTAGCTTCCCATGTGGTTTATAAGCGGTATGAATATATGATATATATGCATCTAGTCCCTTTAGGTAGAATATATCCTTACGGCCATTCAATACAACACCATGTTCACCTATAAGATCTAACAGTCAATTGGTATGTACGATAATGTTTCTGTCTTGACCCTTTATTCTTATGAAGAATTCACCTCCCGATGATAAAACTTCAATTCTTCCAGTATTGCTTATTCCAATAGCTTGGCATTCCAGATACTGTCTTGAGATTTTGAAATCATGGTGAGGGCCTTATATGAGTTAAAATTGACCTATATCCTAGCAAATTTGACCTATATCCCCCCAAACTGAGATTTGGGCTTAAATTTAATCTCTCTCTCTCTCTCTCTCTCTCTCTCTCTCTCTCTCTCTCTCTCTCTCTCTCTCTCTCTCTCTCTCTCTCTCTCTCTCTCTCTATATATATATATATATATATATATATAGTTTTAATATAGATGAGATTCTACAGGACTAGAACTTTTTCATTCTTTAGAAATCATCAGGAATCT
Organism: Eledone cirrhosa; assembly: GCA_964016885.1. Classification (NCBI taxonomy): domain Eukaryota; kingdom Metazoa; phylum Mollusca; class Cephalopoda; order Octopoda; family Eledonidae; genus Eledone; species Eledone cirrhosa. The sequence goes on from OZ024751.1 coordinate 26,679,790, forward strand.
GGCTTTCCAAAATAAATGTTGTGGTATTTATAAATTATAGCCTTAAAGAATTAGCTTTTAATGAATTCCTTTTTCTTTCAACCAATGACCTCCACCCATCTCACTCCCCTACCACATGAAAAGATATAAATACCACAACATTTATTTTGGAAAGCCAGATTCCTGATGATTTCTAAAGAATGAAACAGTTCTAGTCCTGTAGAATCTCATCTATATTAAAACTTTTATACTCTGCTATGTATTGAGTACCTTACTTACAGTGGTTACCTCCGATTCAACCCGGAATAACTTACCTATATATATATATATATATATATATATATATATATATATATATATATATATATATATATATATATATATATGCATGTGTATATGTATATATACATATGGTATCAAAAAATATCAATTATGTCTGACATTTGTGCTTCTCAATATATATATATAGAGAGAAAGGACCATATATCTTATGAGAACACACAGTATTTTGTATATACACAAAGCACATATATTTCTTTGATATATATGTGCTTTGTGTATATACAAAATACTGTGTTCTCATACGATATATGGTCCTTTTTATCTCTCTCTATATCTACATATATCTATTAATCTGTATTATACACACACACACACACACACACACACACACACACACACACACACACACACACACATATATATATATATATATATATATATGTACAGAACCACGAACGTAAATATAGGGAGCTGTTGGTAGACACTAATATATATGTACAATATATATATACAAATACGCGCGCGCACACATACACACACACACACACACACACACACACACACACACGCGCGCACACAATGTGTATTAATATATAAACATATATCTGTGTATGCACATACAAACATCTGCATAGACGTTCGCTTTCAAATAAAACTGTAACATTTTAATGACAAAGGAGAAAGTATTAGTAACAGTAGTGATTGTAGTATCAGTAGTAATAGTAGTATCAGTAGTAGTAGTAGTAGTTGTAGTAGTAGTAGTAGCAGTACTAATAGTAATTGAAATAAAAGAAACTATACAAAAGTAAACGGAAACAATAATCAAGAAGAACTACAAGAAAAGCAACCACAACAATAAAAACAACAACAACAACAGTAAAAGCAACAACAACCACAACCACAACAAAAGCAACAATAACAACATCAATAAAAGCAAAAACAACAACAAGAAGGAATTGAAAAGGAGCAAGGAGAAAAAATAGAAAAGCGACAAAGATGGCGGAAGCAAAAAATATACGAAACAACCAAAAACAAAAAAAAAAAAATGAGTGGAAAGAAAAAAAGCAAAGGAAAGAATTTGAAGAAATTAGATAGATATTGTGCTGGTGCCTGTTTTTCTTCCATTCTTCATCTCCGGGGAAGAATATTTTATTGGAGAAAATAGAAGAAACTAGAAAGTTGTACGACTTAAGTTTCATGGCTTTTGTTTTTCATTGTAGAGTTTATTTTAAAACACGAAAATCTGGCAGCAGAACGGGCCGAAGTGGAGGTTTACATAGACACACACACACAGACATTCACACACAGACACTCACACACAGACACACACAGATACTCACACACAGACATATGTACATGCAAATGTGTGTCTTTATCTATCTATCTATTTATCTACCTAAACATATCTATCTACCTAACTATCTTTTATCTATCTATCTATCTATCTATCTATCTATTTATCTATCTATCTATCTATCTATCTATCTATCTATCTATCTATCTATCTATCTATCTATCTATCTATCTATCTGTCTATCATTTATCTATCTATCTTTTATCTATGACCATTAACAAGTCGCAAGGTCAACCTCTGCAGGTTGTCAGTCTCCATCTAGAAGATGGCTGTTTCTCACCTGGTCAATTGTATGTAGATTATTCCAGAAGGAAGCCCTTACAAACTCTTCATAAAGGCTCCGAAGAAATAACTTAAAAACATTGTATGAACTGAAGTTCTGTAAATGTTTAGAATTTCTATAGAATACATTTTTCTGTTATTTTCTTTATTACTTTCTGTATTTAGATATTCTAAATAAATTTTAAACATTATTTAATGCAATATTTAAATACGTTAAGGAAAATGGGCATTACTATAAATAACAATTGGTGCCTTGTGATTAGATTTGAGCACAGTACAAACCGGGAGGCCGCTAGTATATATATATATAGTAATAATAAATGTGAATACTAAAATCCGAAGAGGGCTCAATAAGGATTATATATATATATATATATATATATATATATATATATATATATATGAGAGACGTAAAATAAGAAAATTATAAAATTAATTTACTTACTAAAATTTCACTCCCAACTAATTAGTTTCTGATATATAAATCTTCCAAAAACCATTAACTTGCAGACCCCTGCAAGTGGATTTTGTCGATTTCGGATTTACAGAAACCCAGCGGAGATATTATATATTATATGTGATGTATATTATATAGTATATATTATGTGTTGTGTATGGCATCGACGCGACGGTCCATGTTTGTCATATTTTATCCTGAGTTCAGTTTTTTCGTCGCTTTGGTCACTGCGGCTCACCTATCGGTCGGTCGCTGTCTTCAATTTGCAAAGCTGTCTAAACGTAATGTTATAACTCTAGGGTAATATACCCTATTGAGTGCTTAGCTGCACACCCCGACTGCATTCGTTAGCTTGGCTACAACCAGAGCTTCGATGATGCTGTACTAAATTTTGTATATATATATATATATATATATATATATTTACATATATATATATATATATATATATATATATATATATATATATATATATATATATATATATATATATATATATATATATATATTTACATATATATATATATATATATATATATATATATATATATATATATATATATATATATATATGTAAATATATATATATATATGTAAATATATATATATATATATATATATATATATATATATATATATATATATATATATATATATATATATATATATATATATATATATATATATATGAGCGGAACAAGTAAACATTAAACAATCTTTTAAATAAATTAAAATACGATTTAAATATTTACCTCTTCTAGAGCCATGACCGACGGTTTCGCTTATCAAAAGATTGGAAATTCAGAGAATTTCCAATGGAAAGATATAGCTCTTCAGATAGCTTTTCCAAATCTACTAGACATAAGTCCGTATAGATGTAGATATATCACCCTCTGCCCAGTGAATGAATCAAGCCGTTAAAATGACCCACACACTTAATGGGCCCCTAGAAAAAGCGGGAATTATAGACTCGCTGATATTTCATGCTGCTAGAAATAGCAGCATGATACAGCATTTTTTTCTCTACATTAAGGAGAATTAGATAAATGATATATATATCCCAGTAGGTACTAGGTACCCACGGAAATATATATGGTGTCTATAATAGTGGTTGTTCTATGGTATATATATATATATATATATATATATATATATATATATACATGTGTGTGTATATATATATATATACACATGTGTGTGTGTGTATATATATATACATGTGTGTGTATACATCAGGATACAATCAGTTTAAAACTAGTTACACCATTACTCAACACAGTGCTGTTCAATACTTGGGATAGTAGAATATGACTATTTATTAAAAGTCAGGACCCTACAGCTGAGCTCTTGTCGTTTTAACAGCTTGTTCTATATATATAATATATGTATATATATACATATATATATAAACAAGTATACACACAGCCATGTGAATATGTACGTACACACACACATACACATATATATATATACATATATATACATATCTAGAGAGAGAGAGAGAAAGAGAGAGAGAGAGAGAGAGAGAGAGAGAGAGAGAGGTGGTGGTGGCGGTGGTGTAGAGCTATGTTGGCACATTTCAATAGGGCGATGTATACATATTTAAGTGAAAGTACATTTAAAAAAAAATATGTTTGAGATTAGTGGAATATTAGCACAAACACACACAGACACACACACACAGATACACATACTTACATACACATAAACACTTACACACAAGCACGTACACTCACACATACACCACACGTACACACACACACACACACAAGTTAAAACTGTCAACCCTATACACACACACGCATACAGGCACATACACACATTCACACGCAAACACACACGCACACACACATACACATACACACACATTCACACGCACACACACATACACAGACAGGTATATACATACACACATAATGCATAATTATATACATACACACATACATTACATACAAACATACACACATACGTAATGCATACTTATTTACATACATATATACATTATATAGATACATACATAATACATACATATATGGTGGCTGCCAACTCGTTTTCGAGTACGGCCACTACTTTATATCCATGTAGGAGAACCCCTACTGATACCCTGAACGAGTGTGACTTTTTAGTCCAGCCAGCGACTTGAAAACTCTGGTACAAACACTACACTTGTGACAATTATTGACACATAGTGCTGGGCCCATGGTACCATGTGATGACAAGTGCAGAGAGATCTCCAGATATAAAGCAATGCCTGTGCCGTGAAGCTTTTATAGTGAGCAAAGGCACTGCACAAAGCCAGTCCCACTCTCTTAACCAAGATGATATTTACCAAAAAGAAGAACAAGTCAACATCATTGGATACCATCAGGGTTGCAGGTGTTATATCAGAGTTTTCCTTCTCCTAGAATTCTGCCTTGACAAAGGCTAAGGGGTCATCTCTCCCGGACATACACACATACATACATATATACATACATATATACATACATACATACATACATACATATATACATATATAAATGCATATATTCATGCATACATACATATATACATACATACATACATACATACATACATATATTCATACATACATATATATATTAATTATATAGATACATAATAAATACATATATAGATACATACATATATATATATATATACACCCTCCACTTCCTCCCAAGCATGATACTAATAAGACTGTATTTTGGGATCTCGGTGGTTCTGTTTTAGTTTTTTGAACGATATATATATATATATAAAGAGAGAGAGAGAGAGAGAGAGAGAGAGAGAGAGAGAGAGAGAGAGAGAGAGAGAGAGAGACGTTCACACACACATATATACACACGCATATACATGCATACATAGATTCTTACGCACTCACGCAGAGTAAGTCATCGTAGTAGTAGTAGTAGTAGCGTTGGTGGTGGTGGTAGTAGTAGTAGTAGTAGTAGTAGTAGTAGTAGTAGTAGTAGTAGTAGTAGTAGTAGTAGTGGTGGTGGTAACATATTTGTAGTTGTCGTTATAATAGTAAAAGAAGAAGAAGAAAAATCGGATGTTAAAATTATTGGGAACGAAACTGACGAAGCCAAGAAGAGAACGAGTGAAAGTGTAATATATATATATATATGTATACATATATATATATTTATATATATATGTATATATATATTTATATATATATATATATATGTGTGTGTGTGTGTGTGTGTGTGTGTGTGTGTGTGTGTGTGCGTGCGTGTGCGTGCGTGCGTGTGTGTGTGTGTGTGTGTGTGTGTGTGTGTGTGTGTGTGTGTGTGTGTGTGTGTGTGTGTGTGTGTGCGCGTTTGTGTGTGTGTGTGTGTATGTGTGTGTGTGACGGAGAAGATGCAGTGATGGTTAGAAAATGTCAAAATGGTGATATATGCACTCTTCTGACGATGAAACAATGAAGTCTACCGGATATAACACAGTTTGATATTTACAAAATAAGAATTTATGGAATAAAAACCCATTTCACAAACAGATAGTTACTCTTGCTCCCTCAAATCTCTCTCTGTATGTCTCTCTTTCTGCCTGTCAGTCTGTCCCTTTCTCTTTCTTTTATTTATCTCGTTCAATGAAGGAAATAACTTGTAAAGAATCAATCCTTTTAAGTAGCCGTGCATTTTTGTTTTATATATATATATATATATATATATATATATATATATATATATATATATATATATATATATAATATATATATATATATATATATATATATATATGTATATATATGTATATATATATATACATATACATTGTGTTGAATATGTTTTACACTCACACACACACATATATTTACATGGCAGGTATTACAATAGGATTTATGTATATATTAATTTTTACGATATGATTTAAGCAAACTAATATGGCGGAAAAATAATTCAGCCATTAGAAAGTACATATAAAGAGAGAAAACAGTAAACTACATATCAATGTGATTGTTCTTCTTTCTCTTCTTCTTCTTCTTTTTCTCATTGTTGTTTGTTGTTGCTGTTGTTTGTTGTTGTTTGTTTTTGTTTGTTGTTGTTGTTTGTTGTATGTTGTTGTTGTTTGTTGTTTGTTGTTGTTTCACGTCAGAACCAATTATAACTCAGTGTAATATATATACATTACCCAGTAGTGTTATATATTTTAAATAATCCCGTTATTGAATCGATTCTGTGTTTCATTCTTCACACTCTGGTTATCTCTATTTCCAGATCTTTATTTGGATGTATTTTTCAATTTCTTTAATAAATGTATGATCATTATATATTTTTCTTTCTTTTTGTGTGATCTTTGAAAGTATCCAGTGTTAGGGAGCAGGTCCTTTCCTGGTGCTTGTGGTCTTTGAAAGTATCCAGTGTTAGGGAGCAGGTCCTTTCCTGGTGTTCTCTGACAATATCCAACCGATTTGCCTTGATTTACCCGTCTCATTACAATGACATGTCATAAAGCTACAATGACATGTCATAAAGCTGCTATCGGCAAATTCTATTTCTAATGGCGATTCTTTTGCAGCTTTTCCCACGTCCCACCTGTATATTACATCATATCTTTCATCAAAACAGTTGGTAAGTTCCGGTGCCCAAAGAGAACAATGGTCCACTTGTTGCGGCCCCCCTCTTAAAACATGGCCATGTGATCCTTGGAACCCAGGGACTTCTTCCTACATCCTTTTTGTTCCCTTCATAGTATTCCCTCCCGTGACAGAAAAGCATGTTTTCCCCGCAAATATTCCAGTGAGAACCTTTCATACTATATTTAGGCATGCTCTAGAGCGGTAGTTTCCCTCTGAATTCCCCTTACAAGCGTTGTCCTCTCAGTAACCATCCAGGTGGGGACTACACCTTTCTGATTACAATCATTCCATTCTACTGCCAGTCTTTCATGTATTGTATTGCATCTCTTCAACCAAAAGCCGTGGATCCCATCTGGTCCGGGGTCTTTCCAGTTTGGTCACATCTCTACTTGATCCTTCAAATGGAATATTTATGGTAATATCTTTGTGTAGATTTCTTCCTCGCAACTCTGTCTTGATGTTGTCTATCCTTGCCTCATACTGTTTCTCCACATCACATTCCAGAACTCCTTGGTCTTACCACTATTAGGGATACCATCCTTCCCATACCAAAGTACAGAAGAATTGTTTTCCATTATTTTGGAACAATCTATTCTCCTTGAACTGTTTATTTCTATTTGCACAGCTTATATTCTGGCTTTTTAAGATAATTCTTTGATTTTGCTGTTCTATTACTGTATAGAATCCACTATTTCATATTTATCCACTTTCCTTTAAACCAGTGATTCCCAACGTGGGGAACACACCCCATAAGGGGGCAATTTTGATATTTAAGGGGACCCATTTAAAAATAATGTTAATGAGAACAAACCTCGGGTTTTACTTTATTACTTTTACACCAAGGTAACTTTGGTACACATTACTGTCAGAAACTGCTATCTCACCTCCTCCACACATGTTATTGTGTATCTGGCACCACCTATATGGTACACATTACTGTCATAAACTACTGTCTCACCTTCTCCACATGTTATTGTGCATTTGGTACCACCTATACAGCAATTTGTTTACACTTTGCAGTTGATCGTTGCTGTTTTCGTGTCAAAGGGGGACATAAAAAGTTTTTAGATGTTGAGGTGGGGCATGGTGCGCAAAAGGTTGGGAACCACTGCTTTAAACCATTGCTCAATTTTACTTAGATCCTGCGTTAACCACACTATGGTGTTTTCAATGCGTCTTTTCTACCATGGCCTTATTCTGCTAGGTGCTCGTCAGTCCTGTTTATTCCTCTACAAGAAGGGCAACAGCTCAGATGAGGTTCCTAGTTTGAGTTATGTGTTCTGTCTTGATGTGTTGTATGACATAATTTATCTTTTTTGTAGTTTCAATTACTCTCTTCCTATCTACTCTTCTCATATTCATTGGGATTCTTTCTTCTGAGGCATTCATCAAATCTATAAACTGTCAAGCGATTCATCACCCTAATGACACCCTTGTATCACCATTCTGTTCTCAGCCCCTACTAGGGTTCAATCTATAACATTCCTCTTTAGCAGCCCTAACAGTCCCTTCACAATCTCTTTCACTGCAAATGTAGATATCGCTTATTATTATTAGGGCGGTAAATTGATCGGTAGAGGGTCGGACGCCATGCTTTGACGCATAGAGTTACGGCCCTTTTCATTATGAGTTCAAATCCCTCCAAGGTTAACTTTGCCTTTCATCCTTACGGAGTCGATAAAATAAAGTACCAGTGATGCACTGGGTAATTGCTGGTCTTGTGCCTAAAAGTAGAAACAATTATTATTAGGGCGGTGGATTGACAGAATCAGAAGAGCGTCGGACACCATGCTTTGCAGAATAGAGTTCTGACCCTTTACGTTCTGATTTCAAATCTCGCCGAGGTTAGCTTTGCCTTCCATCCTTACGGGGTCGATAAAATAAAGTACCAGTAATGTACTGGGGTCGATTTTATCGACTTTTCCCTCCCCCAAAATTACTGACCTTGTGCCTAAACTAGAAATCAACATTTTTGTTTGTAGTGGCGGTGGATTGGCAGAATCGGTAGAGGGTCGGACTCCATGCTTTGACGCATAGAGTTACGGCCCTTGTCATTCTGAGTTCAAATCCCGCCGAGGTTCACTTTGCCTTTCATCCTTACGGGGTCGATAAGATAAAGTACCAGTAATGTACTGGGGTAATTGCTGGCCTTGTGCCTAAAGTAGAAACAATTATTATTTTTTATAGTAGTAGTAGCAGTAGTAGTAGTAGCCGCAT
>OZ024751.1:26691445-26693945 GCA_964016885.1 Eledone cirrhosa
AATAAGTTAAAATATACACACATATATGAATATATACACACATATATGAATATATGCACACAACATACATGTATACATACATTCGTACATAGATTCATATATGCAACATGTTAGGTCACCCTTCAGCGCCATTGATACATGTAACCCAGTATAACCTGCGAATGGTCGGGTCGTCGACGACTAAACCGGCAACCCCACCCAAGCTTGCTGGGGATTTTGAACACCCTGCGGGATGAAAAACAAAACTCTTCAAAGAGTGGAGGAACTCAGGAGCGTTAACGGCCATCCAATAAAGTACCATCGAATAAAGTACCTTTTTTGTGGAGTGAGAGACTCCTAGTCTTCCTTAAGACATCTCTCTTGGAGAAGGTCACTCTGATATAAAACCTACGACTTCATTTACATCCAATGATGTAGACCAGTTCTTCTTTTTGGGGTAAATACATTCAATGTTCAGAAAGTGGGACTGGCCCCGTCCAAAGCCTTTCCTCACTTAAAAAGCTTCAAACACAGGCATCGCTTGTTATATGATATTTATGGTATTGCTGGCCATAGGCAAGTCCCTAGCAGGTCTAAAAAGCCACGTCCGTGATGCTCATGCTTAAGTATCAACCGATGGCATTACTCGACATTGAGTTACAGCCATCATCTACAACATGGCTGCCGTTTGACAATCTTCCGTGCATCTTTCTTTCTTATAATATACAGTACCTCCCTGTCATTTCTTTGTAAGAGATAGCTGTAATATATTGAGGGTGATTGAAACAACTCCCCTCCTACCTCGGAGAAAACCACAACATTATTAAAATATCAGAAGACATTATCACATTTATTGTTACAGTGGTCAATTGGCAGAATCGGTAGAGCATCGGAGAAAATATGTTATGTTGTTTAGTTATACCTCTTTACGTTTAGAGTTGGAATTCCGCGCAGGTTAACTTTACTCTTCATTTATCCGGGGTCGACAGAATAAAGTACCAGTCAAAAACTGGAGTCGATTTAATCGACGTTCCCTTTCTCACAATTGGGCCTAATTTAGAAACAGTTGTTGTTGTTGTTGTTGTTGCTAGACAAATGCAAGAACAAATAGGACGTGAGATTTTACCAATAACGCTGGTGCCAAGACAACGACAATGTAACCTCCACCTCTGTCTGTCACTCTATCACCCCCTCTCTCTATATATATATGTCCTCCCCCCCCCCTACGCCCACCAGAAGTCTGAGGTTTTTCCACACAGTGTTAACAATCTAGCTCAGCTGTGAAGGAACTGTCAAAATTTCATCCTTATTCTCTTTGTTTTCAACACCCATCATTTACCAACACGTCTTATTGTATAATTATATACACATCTGGATTGCTTCTCCACTCATACTTCATCCTTGTTGCTCTTGTTGTCGTTGTTGTTGCTGTTGTAGTTGCTGTTGTAGTTGCTGTTGTAGTTGCTGTCGTTGTTGTCGTTGTTGTTGTTGCTGCTGTCGTTGCTGTTGCTGTTGTCTTTGTCGTCGTCGTTGTTGTTGTCTTTGTCGTCATTGTTGTTGTTGCAGTTGTCATTGGTGTTGTTGTTATTGTTGTCTGTCGCCTCTCTGGGACAACTCAACGATGTCTCAAGTTGATGCGAAACTTTGTTTTGAGTTGTTGGCGGCTGTTTTTATACACGATGTCATGTATGTCATCTATTCAGCAAAACATATCGAAAACAACATAAGTTATGTGTGTGAGCGTAGGTGTATTTATACACACACACACACACACATATATATATATATATGAACATATATATATATGTGTGTGTATGTGTGTATATATATATATATATATATATATATATATATATATATATATATATATATATATATATATATATATATATATATATATATATATATATATATATATATATATATAGGAACGAGTAGGACCCCGACGGCTGAGCTCAAGCCGTTTCGACGGGTAATTCTGGACTAAAAATTTAGTCCAGAATTAGCCGTCGAAACGGCTTGAGCTCAGCCGTCGGGGTCCTACTCGTTCCCATTACCCACTCTACTACCCTAAGTATTGAGTACTTTGATGCGTTATGGTCCACCTGGTTCCTTACCACATTTCCTTCGTTATATATATATATGTATGTATATATATATATATATATGTGTGTGTGTGTGTGTGTGTGTGTGTGTGTGTGTGGTTATTTTTATGTTATTTTGTGATGTGATATTGAAAGTATGTAGCCTTATATATGTTAATTTATGTGTGAAAATAAGTATTACATGCCTCAGAATAGCGGTTCTGGTCTTCTTTGAATTGAAGATTCTGGTCACATGACGTACAATATGAAGTTTCTCTGAAAGCTAAAAGTGGCAGTATTATCACGTGGATTGGCAGTATCGGTAGAGGGTCGGACGCCATGCTTTCCAACATAGTTACGTCCCTTTACAGTCCGAGTTCAAATCCCGTCGAGGTCAACTTTGCCTTTCATCCTTACGGGGTCGATAAAATAAAGTA
>OZ024751.1:26711445-26713945 GCA_964016885.1 Eledone cirrhosa
ATATATATATATATATATATAAGGAGTTGACGTACCCAGAATATTTATCAATGCCAAGACCGGTTGTATCTCAGCGTACTCAATAGGCAATGTAAGATACATTTCCAGAGTATACACATAGTTATTCGCTTCAATACAACACACGTAAAACGGGTGCCTATATATACAAGTCAACACCACCACCAGCTCTCTCTCTCTCTTACATTTCCCTTCTTTATTTTTTTAATTCTTACTGTTTTGTCCTGGAACTAAGTACAAAAACCAGGGACAATATTTCTTCTTCTTTACTGGCCTCCAAGACAGGGTGATGTTGAGAGGAAGTTATTCGGAGACTTGGCATTAATTATTGCAACAGAGTGAACTCTACTATGTGCATTCAACGGCGAGGTGGCGGTCATAAACTTTACCCCCGGATTAAGTATCATACCTAAAGCTTTATAGTATAAAACAAAAGTTGTTTTCCTAAAGCTATAAAATGTATGCAATGCTGCAAATATGAGGTGTCGACCGTATCAGCTAACAAGGTTTTGTTCATTAATTGTAGTTTTACATGTGTCTGCTGTCTCGAGACCATTCTTTTGGGGGATTATCAGATTTTCCTTTAATTCCATTCTGTATTCTTCATTTCCTTTCTCGAGTTAAATCTATGCTCAAAGTTTCGTCTCCAGAAAATGTCACGCTTGTATTTCTTGGTGACGTTGACTCACAGATGCACAAGCTGAACACGAACCGTATCAATCTTATTAATCAAAGTCCTGTCAAATTCATAGGCGTTGCCCCTTCCACCTGACTAAATCATAACAAAGAATCTCTTTAAACCCCAATTCCATCCCAGCTTCATCCATTTGTGAATTTCTTTTTTTAACAATTAATCAGAAAATAAAGGGCAGTGCCTATCACTTTGAACATGTGCAATTCTTTAAATACTGCGCCATTTAAATATATATATAGATACCGTATATATATATATATATATATATATATATATATATATATATATATATATATATATATATATATATTGCTTGCTGTAGCGTTACATCCAACGTTATCTGTCCAGATTTCCATCTCATTAAATTTAGATTTTCATCGGATGTTTGCTTTTCCTACTGTTTAGTCAGAAAAGGAAGGGCAATGCCTGTGAATTTCTTCAGGGTTTTCAGGATTCTGAAATTGATTAGAGGAGAGAAGAAAGTTATCCTTAAACTTAAATCGGAGACTTTATCCGAATGCTGGCCCCAAGGTGTTTATCCATGGAAGGAAAGGCAGTTCCCATGACACTTTTTAGGGTTTCCAAGATTCATGGGATAGAGGTAGAAACGTATCTTCAAATCAGAGAGCTGGTCCTAATGCTTGCAACATTGTAGACTCTGCTAAAATCAAAGTTCGGGTGGTGGTGTTAGACCTGGCCATAGATGTAGTCTATCATTCAAGGGTCGGGTGGTGGTGTTAAACACTCCACCCCATTAGAACACTCCACAAGAATACTCCACTCCACCCCGACACTCTACTCCATACGAACACTGCACTCCATCAGAACACTCCACTCCACTCCACCAGAACATTGTACTCCATCCGAACACTCCACCACAACACTCCACTCCATCAGAACACTCCACTCCATCACAACACTCCACTCCACTCCATCCCAACACTCCACTCCACCAGAACACTCCACTTGACATAGCTGTAGTGCTAACTAAACCAGACAGTAATTTACCTTTGAATATAACTGAAGTTTATCTCGGGTAAATCCTAAGGAGTCCTAATATCTACATCACAGTTAACAGTCCAGCAACAGTGGGTAACATACCCACATCTACACCAGAGTTAACAGTCCAGCTAGGGTGGGTAACATACCCACACCTACACCACTATGGGTAACATACCCACATCTTCACCACTGTTAACAGTCCAGCCACAGAGGGTAACATACCCACATCTACACCAGAGTTAACAGTCCAGCTAGGGTGGGTAACATACCCACACCTACACCACTATGGGTAACATACCCACATCTTCACCACTGTTAACAGTCCAGCCACAGAGGGTAACATACCCACATCTACACCAGAGTTAACAGTCCAGCTAGGGTGGGTAACATACCCACACCTACACCACAATGGGTAACATACCCACATCTTCACCACGGTTAACAGTCCAGCCACAGAGGGTAACAGATCCTCGTCTTAAGAGCCGATAAACTATAACTTATCCATTCAGCCAAGTCAAGATTTATAAACTAAAGAACGTTCATATTTATATAATTGTTTCTACTTTAGGCACAAGGCCAGCAAATACTCAGTGTATTACTGGTACTTTATTTTATCGACCCGGTAAGGATGAAAGGCAAAGTTAACTTCGACGGGATTTGAACTCAGACCCTAAAGGGACGTATTTATATAATATATATTATTATATTTCTCTATATTTTTATATATTTAGTATTTGATCTCAATTGAAACCCCTAACTCAGTAGTAGCTCATGAAGTCTAAGCAA
>OZ024751.1:26721445-26726445 GCA_964016885.1 Eledone cirrhosa
AAGCGGGAAACTAAAAGAACTATTTGTACCTCTGTTTGTTGTCTCCTTGAACTATATATATATATATATATATATATATATATATATATATATATATATATATATATATATAGGAAAGGTAAAAAACAAAAACAATAACAAGGAGTGCAGTTACGAACAGTGTTGGTAATAGGTTCACGCTTGAGAGTGGCGAGTGTATACACACACACACACACACACACACACACACACACACACACACACACACACACACACACATATATATATATATATATATATATATATATAATGATGGAAGTGTGGTAAGGAACCATGTGGACCATAACGCACCAGAGTACTCGATACTATGGGTAATAGAGTGGGTAATAGGAAAAGAGTCAGGACCCCGACGGCTGAGCTCCGACCGTTTCGACAGCTAGATCCGTACTTAATTCGGATTTAGCTGTCGAAACGGCCGGAGCTCAGCCGTCGGGGTCCTGACTCTTTTCCTATTACCCACTCTACTACCCCAAGTGTGTGTGTGTGTGTGTGTGTGTGTGTGTGTGTGTGTGTGTGTGTGTGTGTGTGTGTGTGTGTGTGTGTGTGTGTGTGTACTACAGACTCTCATTGTAGAAATGTCATTGAACTTTTTCTAGACTTCCCAATTGAGGTGTTTATGAAATAGTCTTATGTACCACATGACATCACTTCTCAGTTCAGAGCAAAATAACAAAACTAAGAAATAAAAGACAAAAAACAAGAATGCAAAGCAAGCAATATTATAGAAAACTAGAGGAAGAAATATGATGACATAAGATATTCTTAATATGAAAGTAGAGAGAAAATTAAACTAAATATCAAATATTATTATCAATACACGCACTAAAGAGCAACCCGAAGGTGAAAATATCATCCATTGATAATAAACGACCTTCTAGTACAAACTACAATCAACAAATACACTCATTCACCAATCCCTGAACACCTTAAAGAAACATTTCTGCCAGGTTGTTCACATTAACCAATCAAAAGCCTCAGATTCATCAACTGTTAAAACGAGCGAAGCAGTTTTGTAAACAAAATGGTGGCCGTATGTTAAGTTATCATAATGAAGGTCGTTTGTAAAGGCGGAAATGACAAGAATTTTGTAACATCCGCATTTTATTTATGTTGTAAATATTATAGGGATTGAAACACACTTATCGGCCTTATAGGGGTCATTTAGTTCACATTATGAAACAGTACAAATACACTTAGAAATTGCAATACATTAATTCGTTTATACTTACATATATACAAACATATACACACACACATCTGCACTTTTATTTATATATATGTTATACATACGTACACACACACACACATATATATATATATATATATATATATATATATATGTGTGTGTGTTTGTGTGTATGTGTATGTGTGTTATACGTTTATACATATAAGTATGTATATATATATATATATATATATATATATATATATATATATATATATATATATCGTTTTTGAATGCAAGTTTCCTCATCTGAAAACGTGTGTTGAAACATATTGTTATACTTTAGGAGGACCATGCTGCCAATAAAAACACACGCACCTGTTGGTTTTCACTTTAATTTATTACAAATTTGCGGTTGATTGGTTGGTTCGAAAACCAGGTAGTTTTTTTATATATTGTCAAAGCTCTTTCGTCACACATTCTGTGACCTCCTCACTGACTGGGTTTTTATTTTGTGTTGCTCTCCTTTGTTCTGTCCTACACCATCTTGTTTTTGTGTGTTGTGTGTTTAGTTTGCGCATGTGTTACATCCGGGGAGGGGGGGGGGGGTGTATGTTTTTATTTATTTATGTATTTATTTACTTGTCACTAGTTGGTTGTTTGTTCTATCTGTGTGTGTCTGATTTGTTTTGTTAGTTTGGTTTTTGTGTGTGTCTGCATGTCTTCATTTTGTCCTTAATTACTAGTTGTGATGTTGCTATTCCACTCATGTTTTCTGTTTAATTTTCGTTGGAGTTCGCTTATATTTGTTGCCTCTGTGATTTGTCTGAGCATTACATCTTTTCTGTGTGTATAATTTTTATCTCTATCTTCTCCAGTGTGCCCCTATGTTCTATTTTGGCATGTTGATGGAGTACTGATGAGTTTTTCCCATCCTGAAGTTCTCGCCAGTGTTCACTTTTCTCAATTCAGTTGGCTAAACATTACTTGAACCTGAAATTGAAAGGGTAGCCTTAGGACACACTGTATCATGCCGAATCTCCCTGAGAACTACGCTAATGGTAACACGTGTCAGTGGAATGTTCAGCCACGTGCGCGTTTATTTCACGAGCAGACCTTTCCATTGTTCGTACCACCGGAACACTTCCCCGTTAACCTAATTATTCGTTGTTGTTCGTTAATCGTTGTTGTTCGTTTAGGGTTGAAATTCCCCATTATCGGAATAGAATTGTTCTCTACAGAACAAGATATCGTAGACTAACGTAGACTAACGCAGATTAACGTAGATTAGTTATTGTAAGATTAGTAACACCTGGTTTGTTTGTTTCGCTACTTTAATAGTTTCTAGAGATTAGGTGGGATTTAAGAAGCTAAAGCATATTTGTTCAGTGAAACGTAATTTAATAAACACAAACATACAAAAAAATAATGGTTGCTACAAGATAATTAAAAATAGGTTGTGTAGAGAGAAAAGACCACCCTGGTAGCTAAGAAATACGGAGGGTGGGGTGGCTACAGGCTAGAGATAGAGATATAAAGTTTTAGTTATAATATTTACCAAACAAGATAGAATAATGTAAGTAATGCGACTGAGTACAGAACATATCTCTCCAACGTCGCCGTGAAGAGAATTACTTAAACACAGCCATGCTTCTGCTCCTAATCTATCTATCTTTCTGTCTGTCTATCTGTCTGTCTATCTATCTATCTATCTGTCTGTCTATCTGTCTGTCTATCTATCTATCTATCTATCTATCTATCTATCTATCTATCTATCTATCTATCTATCTATCTATCTATCTATCTATCTATCTATCTATATATCTATCTATTTGTCTGTCTGTCTGTCTGTCTGTCTGTCTGTCTGTCTCTCTGTCTATCTATTTTTCCACCTATCCACCCGTTCATGTTAACTACGTATGTACTACATGTTTACTATATGCATACTTCATGTTTACCGCGTATGTACTACACGTTTACTCCATGTTTACTTCATATTTATCGCGTATGTACTTACATGTTTACTACATGTTTACTACACGTTTACTACATATTTACTACGTATATACTACATGTTTACTGCACGTTTACCACATGCTTACTACGTATGCACGACATGTTTACTACATGTTTACTACAGATTTACAACGTATGTACTACAAGTACACTACATGCTTGTACTACATTATGTAAACCTCTGTATAGTACAGGGCCCATGGATGGATAGATGGATACACCCCTGTGTGTAGTACACTAGGTAGAACTGAGTATAGGGCCCACATGTGTGTAGTACACTAGATAGAACTCTAGAACTCAGTATTGGGCCCATGGATGGATAGATGGACAGCTGATGTATGTAGTACATATTTACAGTTGTTATATAGTGACGGATGTTAATCGAATGTGTGGGTGTTGTAAGAGAAAGGAAGACAACGTAGGTGTTCAGTGTTCTCTACAGTGTGGTAATTAGCCTGAGACAGTATCAACATATCACTATGTCGTGCCTCACAACTCTTTCTATCAACATATCACTATGTCGTGCCTCACAACTCTTCCTATCAACATATCACTATGTCGTGCCTCACAACTCTTTCTATCCACATAACCTCTAATACCTTCTTCCATTACAAACTATCAAGTTTTAAAACGCCCAATTATATCAAGTTTTTAACCCCAGCCCCATCTCCTTTGTCATCTAACCTGGTTTTACCAACCCACCGCTACTCACAAATACCATCAAAAATACCCCCCCTCCTCTCTCTCCGTCTATATCTCTGTCACTCTTTGTCTCTCTCTCTCTCTCTCTCTCTCTCTCTCTCTCTGCCTATTCCTCCCCCTCCCTCTCTCTCTTTTACTCACTCTGGTCACGGCTGCAATGCCTTTGATTTCGATCTGTTCGATCAGGGCTGACCTTAGGGAGTAAGTAGCAACACCACCACCACCACCACCACCGCCACCAACAACAACAACAACAACAAGAACAACAACAACAACAACAACAAGAACAACAACGACAACAAGAACAACAACGACAACAACAGCAACAACACGACAGCAACATGATCATATCAAAGATGCCGCTTAGTGCCGACAATATCTTTACTTCTTTGATTAAACACCACCACCCCATCACCGCCATCATGACCCCATGCCCCATCACCATCACCCCACTCCACCACCTCCATCATGACCCCATACCCCCACCATTACCTCACCCCACCACCGCCATCATGACCCCATACCCTAACCCCCACCATTACCCCACCCACCACCGCCATCATGACCGTATACCCTAACCCCCACCATTACCCCACCCCCACCACCGCCATCATGACCCCATACCCTAACCCCCACCATTACCCCACCCCCACCACCGCCATCATGACCCCATACCCTAACCCCCACCATTACCACACCCCCACCACCGCCATCATGACCCCATACCCTAACCCCCACCATTACCCCACCCCCACCACCGCCATCATGACCCCATACCCTAACCCCCACCATTACCCCACCCACCACCGCCATCATGACCGTATACCCTAACCCCCACCATTACCCCACCCCCACCACCGCCATCATGACCCCATACCCTAACCCCCACCATTACCCCACCCCCACCACCGCCATCATGACCCCATACCCTAACCCCCACCATTACCACACCCACCACCGCCATCATGACCGTATACCCTAACCCCCACCATTACCCCACCCCCACCACCGCCATCATGACCCCATACCCTAACCCCCAACATTACCCCACCCACCACCGCCATCATGACCGTATACC
>OZ024751.1:26731445-26736445 GCA_964016885.1 Eledone cirrhosa
TATACTGAGATCACAGTAGGTTACAGTAAAGTGGTTCCATGTTTGCTGACAACAATGGTTTTCCGCGAGTTAAGTTCAAAGGATCTGTGATCTAAGTTCAAGGGATCTGTGAACTATGTCCAAGGTATCTGTGAGCTGAGTTCAAGGATTCGTGATTTAAGTTCAAGGTATCTGTGAGCTGAGTTCAAGGGATTCGTGATCTATATTCAAGGAATCTGTGAGCCAAGTTCAAGGAATCTGTGAGCTAAGTTCAAGATTTCAAGTACTTCGTTAAAAACATGATATACACGCATTAGCTATCCAATCTTCTCAAAGTAAAAGCATTTCTCTCTTTCGATGTTACACCCACGGAGTGGGGTGTAATTTCATGGGGAGGGGAGTGTATGTTCCGTGGAAAAGGCATATCAAATAAAAGTAGTCCTTGGCATTAAAGACGTTGAAGAATTCTGTTCTACGTTGTAGCCGCACCCACTAGAAGAGGTAAACAAATTTCCCTCAAACATCCCTTCAATTTCTTAACCACCTAGAGCAATGGCTCCCAGATATATTTTCACACAAAAGCCTCAACGGTTTGCCCCAAATCATGGAACCCCTGCAGATATTTTACAAACAATATCCTAACTTTAATACAAGAATCTCCACACACTCGAGAGTCTTATGTAAGGCAACCTATCCATTTAGCAGATATATCCAAACTCGGTACTGTCAACACCACCACCACCAGCACCACCATCACCATTACCACCACCACCACCAGCACCAGCAACATCATCATCACCATCGTCGCCGTTATCATCATCATCATCATCGTCATTATCATCATCACCGTCATTATCATCATCACCGTCACCCTCATCAGCACCATCAAGAACATCACCACTAATATCATCATCACCACCACCACCACCACCACCACCACCATCATCATCATCATCATCATCATCATCATCACCATCACCACCACCAGTATCACCATCATCATCATCACACTGTTAAACCAAACAGGAAAAGTAGCTTCCATCAAATGAAACTTGAAGGTTTTCTCCATGGTAACCTGACTCACAGCAGACTTATTTCTTGGCTTTCTCCTGATCGCAATGTCACGTGGTACCTATACAGTCACCACCACCGCCGCCGCCGCCTTCACCAACCATCATCACCATCATCACCGCCTCCTCCACCACAACGACCGCCACCACCACCATTACTATCCCCATCATCACCATCACCAACACCATCACCACCACCACCACAATCAACCCCACCATCATCACTGTAACCGCTACGACCACCACCACTACCACCACTACACCTCAGCACCATCACTACCATCATAATCATCAGCAACATCATTTCTTAAAAAGCATGATGTTCTTTATAATTCTCCTGAGTTGGAATCCGGCAAAGTTTGAGGCGATTTCCTGCCAGTCCAAAGACAGCCAACATCCTACCAATGAAACAGTGTAGACTGCCATCTCCTGCCATCTCCTGCCAGTCCAAAGACAGCCAACATCCTACCAATGAAACACTGCAGGATGCCATCTCCTGCCATCTCCTGCCAGTCCAAAGACAGCCAACATCCTACCAATGAAACAGTGTAGACTGCCATCTCCTGCCATCTCCTGCCAGTCCAAAGACAGCCAACATCCTACCAATGAAACAGTGTAGACTGCCATCTCCTGCCATCTCCTGCCAGTCCAAAGACAGCCAACATCCTACCAATGAAACACTGCAGGATGCCATCTCCTGCCATCTCCTGCCAGTCCAAAGACAGCCAACATCCTACCAATGAAACAGTGTAGACTGCCATCTCCTGCCATCTCCTGCCAGTCCAAAGACAGCCAACATCCTACCAATGAAACAGTGTAGACTGCCATCTCCTGCCATCTCCTGCCAGTCCAAAGACAGCCAACATCCTACCAATGAAACACTGCAGGATGCCATCTCCTGCCATCTCCTGCCAGTCCAAAGACAGCCAACATCCTACCAATGAAACAGTGTAGGTTGCCATCTACTGCCATCTCCTGCCAGTCCAAAGACAGCCAACATCCTACCAATGAAACACTGCAGGATGCCATCTCCTGCCATCTCCTGCCAGTCCAAAGACAGCCAACATCCTACCAATGAAACAGTGTAGGTTGCCATCTCCTGCCATCTCCTGCCAGTCCAAAGACAGCCAACATCCTACCAATGAAACAGTGCAGGATGCCATCTCCTGCCATCTCCTGCCAGTCCAAAGACAGCCAACATCCTACCAATGAAACAGTGTAGACTGCCATCTCCTGCCATCTCCTGCCAGTCCAAAGACAGCCAACATCCTACCAATGAAACAGTGTAGACTGCCATCTCCTGCCATCTCCTGCCAGTCCAAAGACAGCCAACATCCTACCAATGAAACACTGTAGGTTGCCATCTCCTGCCATCTCCTGCCAGTCCAAAGACAGCCAACATCCTACCAATGAAACAGTGTAGACTGCCATCTCCTGCCATCTCCTGCCAGTCCAAAGACAGCCAACATCCTACCAATGAAACAGTGTAGACTGCCATCTCCTGCCATCTCCTGCCAGTCCAAAGACAGCCAACATCCTACCAATGAAACAGTGTAGACTGCCATCTCCTGCCATCTCCTGCCAGTCCAAAGACAGCCAACATCCTACCAATGAAACAGTGTAGACTGCCATCTCCTGCCATCTCCTGCCAGTCCAAAGACAGCCAACATCCTACCAATGAAACACTGTAGGTTGCCATCTCCTGCCATCTCCTGCCAGTCCAAAGACAGCCAACGTCCTACCAATGAAACAGTGCAGGATGCCATCTCCTGCCATCTCCTGCCAGTCCAAAGACAGCCAACATCCTACCAATGAAACAGTGTAGACTGCCATCTCCTGCCATCTCCTGCCAGTCCAAAGACAGCCAACGTCCTACCAATGAAACAGTGCAGGATGCCATCTCCTGCCATCTCCTGCCAGTCCAAAGACAGCCAACATCCTACCAATGAAACAGTGTAGACTGCCATCTCCTGCCATCTCCTGCCAGTCCAAAGACAGCCAACGTCCTACCAATGAAACAGTGCAGGATGCCATCTCCTGCCATCTCCTGCCAGTCCAAAGACAGCCAACATCCTACCAATGAAACAGTGCAGGATGCCATCTCCTGCCATCTCCTGCCAGTCCAAAGACAGCCAACATCCAACCAATGAAACAGTGCAGGATGCCATCTATATATTACACTCTACAGTGCTTCATAAGTCTAGAATATTTTCTCAACTATTTTCACCATTCCACTATTTTGCACTCATTTAGGTTCTAACAAGGTCATATATCTGTTTTTGGTAAACTTGCTCCAAGTATTTAGGGCGTGAAACACCTTAGCCCTCCCCCGCCATCTCTTCCTCCTCCACCATCTCTTCCTCCCCCTCCTTCTCTTCCGAAAATATATAACTTAAATTTCAAAACAACAACAACATCAAACAGACAATCACAAAGCGTGGCAAATTATATATATATTTATTTATAAATATTATATCATAACCCCAAACATATACAAAAACATATTGTATGTATGTATGTATGTATATATATATATATATATATATATATATATATATATATATATATATATATATATATATTGGAAATAGCACGGAAAATATATTTAAGGATCTGTTTTTCTTTTTTTTTCCTTTCGCAACTATATATATATATAAACATATACATACATATATAGATACACACACATTGCATACATATATAGATACACACACATTGCATACATATATAGATACACACACATTGCACATATATATATATATATATATGTAAGCATCAGTTGCCTTAACTTGGACGTAAAAAGGATCCACGTTGAAGTAAAGTCAACGACGAACTCGATCAAACGTAAACTATACAACTACATTCGACCTGACTCACCAGACCCAGGCTACACATATCCGTTTAAAATATGTTCCAACCATCCCTGCACACACACACATGCCCATATATATATATATATATATATATATATATATATATATATATATATATATATATATATATATGTAAGTATGTATGTATACGTACATAGATATATGTATACAGGCGTACAGTAGTATGTATATATATACACACATGCACACATATATATGCACGTATCGGTTTACATTTAAGTGCCGTACTAAGAGTGAGAAATGAAATTTCCTTTCATTCTATTCCATTTATATATTTATACATATATATACACACACACACACATATATATATATATATATATATATATATATATATATATATATATATATATATATATATATATATATATATATATGTATATATACTATGACTCATAGACGTAACATATATTGCGCTACCTTATGTTTCAAGAAATAGGTGTTCCGGCAAATGCAGACGGTACATGATGGTGCAGAATAGTATGAGCAATGGAAAAACCAATAGAAATATTGAACCTTTGATCGATCTAATGATCGGCGCCTTTCTTCTGCCAGTTGTTGTGACCGGTAGAGAGTATAAGGAAAATACAGAGTAGCAAAGAATTTTATATATAAAGAGCTATACAATATCTCTAGCTATATAGTACAGGGTGTATCAAAGATAATCATCCGATATATATATATATATATATATATATATATATATATATATATATATATATATACGTAGGTCCCGGGTTGAGTCGGGGATAACCACAGTAAGTAAGGTACTCAATACATGGCAGAGTAAAATTTTTTATTTTATAGAAGGAGCTTCTACAGGGCTAGTACTGTTTCATTCAGATGAAATCTTCAGAAAGCTTCCTGAAGATTTCATCTGAATGAAACAGTACTAGTCCTGTAGAAGCTCTTTCTATAAAATAAAAAAAAATATATATATATATACATATACAGTATTTTCCGTTGTGTTGTAATATAAATATTACACACAGCTCACGTAGAGTTTGCTCGACGGTTCCAGTTGTAGTTCCAAAAGTAATCCGGAGAAAAATAGAAA
>OZ024751.1:26748945-26751445 GCA_964016885.1 Eledone cirrhosa
GTTACGTCCCTTGCCATTCTGAGTTCAAATCCCGCTGAGGTTGACTTTGCCTTTCATCCTTACGGGGTCGATAAAATAAAGTACCAGTAATGCACTGGGTAATTGCTGGCTTTGTGCCTAAAGTAGAAACAATTATTTACTATTATCAACAATTATTATGTATGTGTAAGTATATGTATTAATCTACGTATTAATTTATGTCTGTGATTGTATACGTACATGTGCTCGTGTATGTGTTTGTAGTACATATGGAAATGCACTCACCACACACACACACGTACACACGCACACACGTACACACGCACACACGTACACACATACACACGCACACACGTACACACGCACACACGTACACCCCAAGAAAGCCGAATCTTTCTACTATCCCCGGGATAAAGTCCTGTCACATTTAAATATAATTCTAATATGTCCCCAGAATGAGAAAAAGAGAAAGAGGGTGAGATTGAGAGAAATAGAGAGAGTGAGAGAATGAGAGGGGGGTGAGCCAGAGGTAGAGAAAGAGAGAGAGAGAGAGAGAGAGGTGACATCACACTTTACATTCATAATAATATTAATTTAAATAGCATTCTTCTTTAATTTTAGATTTTTATTTAAACTTAATTATGTAACTGAACAAACCAACACATTTCAACCCTACGGCCTTTCTGTACACACACACACACAGACACACAGACACACACAAACACACACAGACACAAACACACACACACACACAGACACACACAAACACACACAGACACAAACACACACACACACACACACACAGAGACACACACACAAACAAACATACAGACACACACGCACACAAACACACAGACACACACACGCACACACAGACACACACACACAAACACACACAGAGACACATACACACACAGACACAGACACACACACACAGACACATAGACACACACACACAGACACACACACACACACACACACACACACAGTGACACACGCACACAGACACACAGTCACATAGACACAGAGAAAAAGAGAGAGACAGAGACACACACACACATACACACACACACACACATATATATATATATGCTTCTGTATGTGTGGGTATGTGTTTCTATAGTTATATATAGATCTACATACTTACATACACACATATATATATGGACAGTACATAGACTCCATTTTGGAGTGGTTGGCATGGGTGGAGAACCTGACTAAAATCTCTATTTAATTGTTTATCAGATTCTGGAAGACTAGATTTCTATTCAATGCTTCAGGCCAAAGTTGACATTTATACTAATGTGTGTGTATGTATGCATGTATGTATGTATGTATGTATGAATGGATGAATGTATGTATGTATGTATGTGTGTACGCATGTATGTATGTATGTGTGTACGTTTGTATATATGTATGTATGTATGTATGTATGTATGTATGTATGTATGTATGTATGTATGTACGTATGTATGTATATATGTATGTGTGTGTATATATATATGTATGTGTGTACACACACAAACACACATGCATACACACATGCATATATATCTATTTGACTATACACCCAGTTGACATTACACAAGTGTATCTACCTCAGTGCAGACATGTTTATAACTGACGCCGCCTTTTCATATATATATACATATATATATATATATATATATATATATATATATATATATATATATATATATATATATATATATATATATATATATATATATATGTGTGGTGTTTGCATGTAGTAGTAGTAGTAGTAGTAGTAGTAGTAGTAGCAGCAGTAGTAGTAACAGCAGTACTACTACTAGTAGTAGTAGTAGTAGTAGTAGTAATAGTAGTAGTAGTAGTAGTAGTAGTAGTAGTAGTAGTAGTAGTAGTAACAGGAACAATAACCGCCCCAGAGATGGAACAACATTTTGGCTATGTGGAAGAAGGTTAAAGTTTGGGAGGTAGTTTATACAATGTTATGAATACAAAATCCTCAGGGGAGATCATTCGTGTTTGTGAAGTGGCACATTTGTAGTGACGTTGAGACTGGCGTTTGTAGTGACATTGGCACAGACGTTTGTCGTTTTTCTTGTTTTTCTCCGGGAGTGGTCAGTGATCTGGGGTTTACCTTAGATCAAATGGCTCTTTTAATCCTTCTAAATGTCGTGTATATAGTTTATTAACTTCTTAGCGGCCTGGGAGTGTGGGTGTGGCTAGACAGTCCGAAATACAAGGAGGAAGGGGTTAGTAGACAAACTAACCTGAAAGCGCCAAGCAAGTCAGGCGCACACACGCCATTAAGAGAGATCTTGTTATCCTAACTATTTCTAATCTGTAGAAACGGTATTATACTTAACTTCAAATCAAGAGGGAAAAAAACAAACGAAAGAGAATATAATTTCGGCTTATATAAGTCAAAGTGGAAGTGTAGTGTATTTATGTTATTGTTAGCTTGCTTTATCTTACACTTTGCTAAAAAGCTAAGTATTTATAATTTATTACTAATTCAGCTCCTCATAGAGAATGT
>OZ024751.1:26768945-26773945 GCA_964016885.1 Eledone cirrhosa
CATATATATATATATATATATATATATATATATATATATATATATATATATATACATAAATATATAAACATATAGTCATACTCTTAAATTACTAAATGATTGCGTGACACAATTATTTCTCTCTCTCTCTCTCTCTCTCTCTCTCTCTCTCTCTCTCTCTCTCTCTGTATATATATATATATATATATATATATGTGTGTGTGTGTATGTGTGTGTGTGTGTGTGTGATATATATGTATGAGTATGTGTGTCTATTAAATTATGAGTATATAATAAAAAATGTAAATTGAAAATACCAGAGTCATGAACACGCACACACAAATACATTTATATTTACCATCACACTCACACACACACACAGACGTACACACAAGCGCGTATATGACATTGTGGGTATATATATATATATATATATATATATATATATATATATATATATATATATATATATTGAGTAACAAGGGTGAAGATTGATGTATATGTACGAAGGATTTCTTTAATGTACCGTGGAAACCTCATGGTTCATGATTTCTGTCAGCACACCGTGCTAAATATATGTATACACACACACATATATATATATATACATGTATATATATATGTATATATATAAATATATATATAAATATATATATATATATATACATGTATATATATATATATATATATATATATATATATATATATATATATATATATATATATAGGAAAAAGTATGACCCCGACGGCAGAGCTCAAGCCGTTTCGTTGGCTATTTCTGGACCAGAAATAGCCGTCGAAAAGGCTTGAGCTCTGCCGTCGGGGTCATACTTTTTCCTATTTCCCACTCTACTACCCTAAGTATTGAGTACTCTGGTGCGTTATGGTCCATCTGGTTCCTTACCACAATTCCTTTGTTATATATATATATATATATATATATATATATATATATATATATATATATATACACATGTACATATATATGTACATATATATATATTTATATATTTATACATATATATATATATATGTACACACATATATATATATATATATGTACATATATATATATATACATATATATATATGTACACATATATATATATATAAATGTACATATATATATGCACATATATTTATATGTGTAAGTGTGTGTACGCATGTTTGTATATATAATTCATAGTTGATTCACCTAATATTGGACGACGAATATGTTTATATATCTTAAATAAATATTAAATCAAAACGTGTGTATATATATGTATATATGTGTGAATGTATACACACACACACACACACACACACACACATATATATATATATATATATATATGCAAACACACACACACACATATATATTTATATTCATACATATATAAATATGCTTATCTCTCGCTCACTCTCTCTATATATATGCATTTAGATATATGTGTGTATATTTGAATATATATATATATATATATATATATACATATATATATATATATATATATATATATATATATACATATATATATATATATATATAAATATATATATATATATATATATAAATATATAAATATATAAATATATATATATATATATATATTTATATATTTATATATATATATATATATATATATATATATATATATATATAAATATATAAATATATAAATAAATATATATATATATATATATATATATATATATATACATATATATATATATATATATATATATATATATATATATATATATATATAAATATATATGGTGTTTGCTTTGTTATTAAATAATTGAAATGTTTTGTTCAAATGAGGTCAGGTATCCAATCTAGGTGGTAGGTACACCCCTACCTCCACCCGGAATAGATTGACACATGTTTGTTGGAATTTGGCTTTCAATTGATTTATTTACACCAGGTTGTTAGCAGATATCAAGGTGAGCCTTATCAGCGTTCCACCAAGACTAGTCTGTCATCTCGTACTTGATAACCCCTTCTTCGCTACATTGTCTATGTTTTAGTATGTACGTAGCAATTTTAAGGGGTGTGTCATGTTTAGAGAAATCGATTTAAAGAAAAACAGTAGAGTCGGGGAACTAGAAATGCCTGTCTTCTCCCCATTCCTATATTTGTCTCATCCAGTAATCTGCCACCCTAATGCCAAGTTAGTTTCTTCCGTGGTTATATCGTTAACGCTTCGCAGATATTATTTATAATAGCCCCCAATGTAAAGGACAAAGACCAGACCCCCTTCGGTCACGAATGACCATGTCTGTTGTCCATAGAAAGTTCGTCTCCGAGGCGCAGTCGTCATCAATGTTGTCAAAGTTCCGATATAGCTTGGTACATGTGACATAGCAACTCATTCTTTCAGCAGAATGAACTGGAGCTACGTGAAATAAAGTGTCTTGCTCAAGGACACAACGCACCACCCAGTCAGGGAATCGAACTTCCAACCTCACGATTTTGAGTCCTCACACCTTCACATATGTACCACAAATGCAACTGTTTTATTCCCCATTTATATTCTTCCGCAATTATATTCTTCCTTCTCTCTCTGGTTCTCTATAACAGTCGCCTCGCCACCCAAAGAGCGACTCTACCCCTACCTTGGATCAATACCTGTCATTCGGCTAGCTGTTCTGCTTTTCTTTCTCAGATCTACCACCTACCAGATGTCTTTCTGAGATTACCACATAAAGATGTCGTTCTGAGATCTACCCCCCAAATAGATGTCTTTCTCTACACCCCCACATATTGCATTTTTCTCTTTCTTATTCTACTCTAATATATTTCCCACCCTCCCTCAAACATTACATACTTTTCTCGTGTAGACCGCAGCATCATAATAGTCCCTGCTATTGTTCTCTTCGTCTGGCCCCGTCTTGTCAAAAGGTCCTAATATATTATGTTATTGTCCTGCCTCCAAAGAATTATCTTATTCAGGCGGTGGATTGGCAGTATCGGTAGAGGGTCGGACATGCTTTTCAGCATAGTTACGTCCCTTTACGATCTGAGTTCAAATCCTGCCGAGGTTAACTTTGCCTTTCATCCTTACGGGGTCGATAAAATAAAGTACCAGTAATGTACTGCGTAATTGCTGGCCTTGTGCCTAAAATAGAAACAATTATCTTATTCCACGATTCTTTTGTAGTTTGAATACTACAGACTCTACCGGAGTTAAGTGATCCTAGCTGAAGATTATGAAAAGTAGAAACAATTATTATGGTAACTTGCGTTGGGATGCACACATTTCAAATTTAATATTTTGGCATTCCCTCAACCACTTTATATATATATATATATATATATATATATATAGAGAGAGAGAGAGAGAGAGAGAGAGAAAGGACCATAGAAAGGACCAAGAAAAATATGTACTCTAGATGGAATACAAAAAGTTCCCTATAGCGCTATTTTGTGTTGTGTAAACTATAAAATCGATCTATGTTATCGGTTATCGATCACAAACTATCGATTATGATTAAGATATGGGAGACTGTCAACACTCGTCACGGAAAGTCTCGGCAATCTACTGGAAAGAATATCGATGAAAAAATAGTATATAAAACAATATACGTGTCTATATCCATATAAAATACAAGGATCTCTCTCTCTATATATATATCCTTTATACTTGAACTATCGTGGCTCTGGACAACCTCTATTGACATGCACAAAAATCAAACATATATTTGTTATACCTTGATTCCTCATATTTGTATATGTATATATATATATATATATATATATATATATATATATATATACAGATATATATATACAGATATATATATATATATATATATATATATATATATATATATATATATATATATGTGTGTGTGTGTGTGTGTGTGTGTGTGTGTGCGTGTGTGTGCGTGTGTGTGCGTGTATGGTTACGACGTCCAGTCCTATTTGTATCTGCCCTGATAGCTGAAACTTTTTTTAACACCAGACAGATATAAAGGTACAGTGAGGGACATTTCTAAAAACGATTCCTCTATCGATTAATTCATGTCTTCCGTAGCTCTACTAAAATCAATAGTTGGTAATCGATAATTGATTACTTAGATTGACTTTTTCTCCGGTTTCTGAACTATGAAACGGCACCGAAAGGAAAATAATGCCTCTTCCATCTTAAAGTATGTACTGTTTCCTGGATATAATAAGCTTTTTGAGTACAAAATACTGTTTCTCAAACGATATACAGTTTAACCCCGGCATTTACGGAATTTTCCTTAGAACCTAACTAATAATTGTTTGTGGAAACTACCGCATATCGCAGGGTTACGTTCATAGATCACACGCGAGAATAGTTTTAAAAAGCGTGAAAAAGTATATATTGCCACAAATATTCGTGGCAATATATACTTTTTCACGCTTTTTAAAACTATTCGCGCGTGTTCTATGAACGTAACCCTGCGAATACCAGGGGACAACTGTATATATAAATACACATACACACATATATATATAAACAGTCACACGCCTACCAGTACATAGACAAATAGCTAGATATACTAGAGAGAGCAGACAGGAGAGGTGATGTCGTTAATCCTTGCTTTCACAACGTTCTCCGCCCTATCAACATATTCTTTTATCTATCTCTCTTTTGTGCACTTCTCTAAAGTTGTCCCTATACAGTGAAACACCTCACTATTTACCTGTCTTTTGCCTTGTTTAACAGCCTCCACTGTATCATACACCTTCCAGTCGAACCACCACCACCACCACCGGCACCAGACTCCATTCCACCACCACCACCACCCCTATCACCAACACCAACACCACCACCACGCCTTCGATCTGCTCAGTTAACATTAAACAAGTAATATTTTGTCGTTGAACAGTTGAAAGAGAACTTAAGTAAACATGAACATACTATACCAAAATCTTGTTTTATTTATTTTACTGGCTTTTCAAATGTTTATTTATTCATTTATTTATTCAACTTTTTTTTACCATAAATATTTTTATATATATATATATATATATATATATTTTCTTTGGATATATTATCTGCTTT
>OZ024751.1:26786445-26788945 GCA_964016885.1 Eledone cirrhosa
TGGTGGTGGTGGTGGTGGTGGTAGTTGTGATGGTGGTGGTGGTGGTGGTATGGTGGTAGTGGTGGTGGTGGTATGGTGGTGCTCGTGGTAATTTTGGTGGTGATGGTGGTGGTGGTGGTGGTGGTGGTAGTTGTGATGGTGGTGGTGGTGGTGGTATGGTGGTGGTGGTGGTGGTGATAGTATGGTGGTGGTAGTGGTGGTGGTGGTGACTGTGGTGATGGTGATGGTGGTGGTGGTGTGGTTGGTTGTTATGGTGTTGTAGTTTTTCTTTTTGATGGTGGTTGTGGTAGTAGTAGTAGTAGTGGTAATGTATTGTGGCGGTAGTAGTGTTGGTATTGGTGGTTTTGTAGGTGGCTGTGGTGGTGGTGTTAGTGGTGGAAAATTGTAGAGGAAGGACTGTGTGTATATGTGTGCGTATGTGTGAATATGTGTGTGTGTGTGTGTGTGTGTGTGTGTGTGTGTGTGTGTGTGTGTGTGTGTGTGTGTGTGTGTATATGCGTGTGTTTGACACAGCGTATAGACAAGTGTGTGAATCGGTAGAACAATGTGTATTTGTGTATGTGTAATTAGATGAAACAGTGTATGTCTCCTTTTGTTAGTATCCAATATATGTTCTTAAAGTTATATAACGCAGCATATAGCAATATATTATACAGCACAGTTATATATATATGTATATATATATAGAGAGATGAGATTCTACAGGAGTAGAACTGTTTCATTCTTTAGAAATCATCAGAGATTCCTGATGATTTCTAAAGAATGAAACAGTTCTAGTCCTGTAGAATCTCATCTATATTAAAACTTTTATACTCTGTAATGTATTGAGTACCTTACTTACTGTGGTTACCTCCGATTCAACCCGGAATAACGTATATATATATATATATATATATATATATATATATATATATATATATATATATATATATATAAAACATGAGAAGAATGAATACTGCGTGGTTGCACATGGGTTACATATGATAAAAATAGTCCTTTATCAGTGATTTTCCAACCTTCATTGGTATTTCATCGCTTTAAAATATACCTCCAGTTGGTGCGAGCAATAGCTAAATAAAGCTATTGGGACAAGTAAATCGCGTAAAGCGAACGAGACAAATAAACAAACAGAAGGATAGCAACGCAAAGATAGGAAAAAACAAGCACATGGGAGTCCGATCAGCTTAAGCTGTGTGGGTTTCATGAGCGAGAGACAACAGACCGTGCGACGCGAGTGAGGTGTGAGCAAGATATATATATATATATATATATATATGTGAAAAGAGTCAGGACCCCGACGGCTGAGCTCCCCCAAAGCTCTTAAAATGTCATCAAAGTGATGCAGGAGCTGCATTAGGCAGTCCCTTCCATTACGGAACCCATGTTAGTTGGAGTTCAGCAGTGTGTTGCTTTCGAGAAAGTGGGTTATTCGTGATCACACAACCCTCTCAAGTACCTTGATGATATGAGAGGTGAGTGAGATCGGACGGTAGTTCACTGCAAGGGACTTATTTCCCTTTTTGAAGACTGGGATAACAGACTGGGAGAGAAAGTGTTCAGGAATATAGCCAGTGTCCAGTGAGTTCCTCCACAGATTAGCAAGAGGAGATGTAAGTTGGTGTCGACACACCTTCAGGACACAAGCAGGGAACTTGTCGGGCCCAACTGCTGAATTGTGTTTAATTTCGTTTATTGCCGCTAAGACATCAGGGGTGCCAAACGTTATGTCTGATATAGCGTGTCAGATCAGCCATATCAGGATTGCTGAATAGAAAATATTACTCAGTCGATTAAACCTTATTGCCTCTCTCTCTCTCTCTCTCTCTCTCTCTCTCTCTCTCTCTCTCTCTCTCTCTCTCTCTCTCTCTCTCTCTCTCTCTCCCTCTCTCCCTCTTCCCTTCGTTTGTCTGCATGTATCTTCTATACACACTCACACATAATTATGTCTGTGAGTGTATATATATATATATATATATATATCTGTCATATATCGACCTATCTATATGTATACACACACACACACACACACATATATATATATATATATATACATATATGTATGTATATATATATATATATATATATATATATATATATATATATATATATATATATATATATATATATATATATATACACATATATATACATATATATATATATACTTATACATATATGTGTATATATATATATATATACATATACATATATATACATATATATATATATACATATACATATATGTATGTATATATATATATATATATATACGCCACATGTTATCAACACGCGATAATCTATACACTGTATCAGTGTGAAATTCACTGAAGTGTGTTGTGTTATTTTCCACTTCAGTCGCCTATTTTTTCCACCTGGCTGATAAACAACAGCAACAACAGCAACAACAACAATTACTACTACTACTACTACTACTACTACTACTACTACTACTACTACTACTACTACTACTACTACTACTACTACTACTGTTTGTATATAT
>OZ024751.1:26796445-26798945 GCA_964016885.1 Eledone cirrhosa
ACCACTAGATCCGCCGGTCAAGGTGATAAAAGTGGTCAAATAACTACTAGATCCACTGGTCAAGGTGATAAAAGTGGACAAATAACCACTACATCCACCGGTCAAGGTGATAAAAGTGGTCAAATAACCACTACATACACTGGTCAAGGTGATAAAAGTGGTCAAATAAACACTACATCCACCGGTCAAGGTGATAAAAGTGGTCAAATAACCACTACATACACTGGTCAAGGTGATAAAAGTGGTCAAATAACCACTACATACACTGGTCAAGGTGATAAAAGTGGTCAAATAACCACTACATCTACCGGTCAAGGTGATAAAGTGGTCAAATAACCACTACATCTACCGGTCAAGGTGATAAAGTGGTCAAATAACCACTACATCTACCGGTCAAGGTGATAAAGTGGTCAAATAACCACTACATACACTGGTCAAGGTGATAAAAGTGGTCAAATAACCACTAGATCCACTGGTCAAGGTGATAAAAGTGGTCAAATAACCACTACATACACTGGTCAAGGTGATAAAAGTGGTCAAATAACCACTACATACACTGGTCAAGATGATAAAAGTGGTCAAATAACCACTAGATCCACTAGTCAAGGTGATAAAAGTGGTCAAATAAACACTACATCCACTGGTCAAGGTGATAAAAGTGGTCAAATAACCACTACATACACTGGTCAAGGTGATAAAAGTGGTCAAATAACCACTACATCCACTGGTCAAGGTGATAAAAGTGGTCAAATAACCACTACATCCACTGGTCAAGGTGATAAAAGTGGTCAAATAACCACTACATACACTGGTCAAGGTGATAAAAGTGGTCAAATAACCACTACATCCACTGGTCAAGGTGATAAAAGTGGTCAAATAACCACTACATACACTGGTCAAGGTGATAAAAGTGGTCAAATAACCACTACATCCACTGGTCAAGGTGATAAAAGTGGTCAAATAAACACTAGATCCACTGGTCAAGGTGATAAAAGTGGTCAAATAAACACTACATCCACTGGTCAAGGTGATAAAAGTGGTCAAATAAACACTAGATCCACTGGTCAAGGTGATAAAAGTGGTCAAATAAACACTAGATCCACTGGTCAAGGTGATAAAAGTGGTCAAATAAACACTACATCCACTGGTCAAGGTGATAAAAGTGGTCAAATAAACACTAGATCCACTGGTCAAGGTGATAAAAGTGGTCAAATAAACACTAGATCCACTGGTCAAGGTGATAAAAGTGGTCAAATAAACACTACATCCACTGGTCAAGGTGATAAAAGTGGTCAAATAAACACTAGATCCACTGGTCAAGGTGATAAAAGTGGTCAAATAAACACTACATCCACTGGTCAAGGTGATAAAAGTGGTCAAATAAACACTACATCCACTGGTCAAGGTGATAAAAGTGGTCAAATAAACACTACATCCAGTGGTGAAGGTGGTCAAGGGGATCAAATAGCAACTACCTCTACCGGTCAAGGTGGTCAAGGTGGTCAAGGTGGTCAATGTGGTTATGGGTAACTTTTTAAATAACTCTTCACATATCCTTCCTCCTAAAACAAACTAGTAATAAATGAATACAGCAGTTAAAAAAGGAACTCAATACATGTGTGAAAGTAAGGTCCTAACGAGTACCTTCCACCACCAACTATCTTACCATCCAACACCAACTTACCCTCCACCTCTGGGTCCCAGAGTACCCTTCACCTCTGGGTCCTGGAGTACCCTCCAGCACCAACTTACCCTCCACCTCTGGGTCCCAGAGTACCCTTCACCTCTGGGTCCCGGAGTAGCCTCCAGCACCAACTTACCCTCCGCCTCTGGGTCCCGGCCGTCAGGAAGGAGAATACATTACCCCGGATGATGGTGAGGGGGACACGCTGACACAGCCACTCTATCTCGTGGGATTCGTACCTGCGGGCGGCCAACTCCATCCTGATAGCAGTGAGTAGGGATGTAATCTGGAGGCCAAGAACGCCACCGGAAGTCTCCACTGCCCTATCACAAACCTTTCCGAGAACGTCCGATACTTGGACAGTTTGCCCTATTGGGCTTGTTGGGCAGTAGAGCCCCGGCTGCTAACCGAATGCACCAGGCTGCTACTTGAATAGATGTCACAGCATGTGGCATCCCAGATGCGGGGCCTACCTCAGTGGAACAGAAAGATCGTCATCTAGTCTTTCGCCGTCCCCACGCACCAGCCCTGCAGGCCCTAGCTGGGAAGGGAAGCCTACACCACCCAGACTATTCTTTGTGATCTTGTTTAGAGCAGTATGGCGTGGGAGGAGGGCAGCACTGTGACGGCATGACAGTGGGAAACACTGATGCACAAGCAGTCGCTGTCAAGTTGAGTGCCAGTCTCGAATGAGGGAACTGCGTTAAGCCAGGCACCACTGTGGGGTTGGGAGACTGAGCGGAAGCAAACGGACTGGTTGAACAGGTGCACCAGCCCGTCTGAAATAATTGTTTCTAATTTAGGCACAAGGCAAAC
>OZ024751.1:26806445-26811445 GCA_964016885.1 Eledone cirrhosa
TAACACTAATACTAACTACTTTACTGGACATATTAACACTAATACTAACTACTTTACTGGACATATTAACACTAATACTAACTACTATACTGGACATATTAGCAGTAATACTAACTACTATACTCTACATATTAGCAGTAATACTAACTACTATACTCTACATATTAGCAGTAATACTAACTACTATACTCTACATATTAGCAGTAATACTAACTACTATAATGTACACATTAGCAGTAATACCTACTACACTATACTGTACATAGTAGCAGTAATACTAACTACTATACTGTACATAGTAGCAGTAATACTAACTACACTATACTGTACATAGTAGCAGTAATACTAACTACTATGATGCAGATGTAGGTAAACTACGTTTGAATAAAAAAAAAAAAAAAAAAGGATGGTTGATTGAAGCAGTTTTAATTAAAACTTTGTTAAATTAGAACTTATCCTGGGTTAAACAATAGATATAACAACAGCAACAGCAACAACAACAACAGCAACAGCAACAACAACAACAACAACAACAACAACAACAACAACAAGAATAAAAACAATAAACATCAAAAACATCAGCAGCAACAACCACAACAACAACAACAACAATGCATTAAACTGAGTGAAGAAAGTTCTTTATTTCATTAGAAGATTTAAGCAGGAATGTAGCCAAATGGAGGGCAGTAAAGGTGGGGAAGGACAGCCCACCCTTCTAGGTTAGTGGTGGGGGTCACCACCAGGTAAACTGTCTCTCATACTAACAACACCCCCAGTCATTTAGTTCGTCAGGTACACATTACCTTTCACTATTGTACCCCACCCACACTAAACCAGTTTCAAACCTGCTCTCACCTTCCACACCTTTATTGCCACCACAAACACCTCCTCCACCAACACCAACACCTCCACCACCACCAACACCTCCACCACCAACACCACCACCACCAGCAACACCACCACTACCTCCACCTCCACTACCTCCACCAACACCTCTACCACCACAATCACAACAATAACCACCACTATAACAATCACCATCACAACAACCTATGTGTGTGTGTGTGTGTGTGTGTGTGTGTGTGTGTATTAATAAGAAAGATGAAGTTTAGTTTACCTGTTACGCACGTTTCACAGAGGATCGGCTCAAGTCACTCATAGAAGTTATGGGCCCGACTCAATTAACGATCTGCTCTTCAGACTGGCGATACAACAATACACACAGACACACACACGCGCACACACACACCCACACACACACACACACACACACACACACACCTATATATATATATATATATGTGTGTGTGTGTGGGTGTGGGTGTGTGTGTGTGTGTTTGTGTGTGTTACTGTATGACTGTGTGCATGTATGTAAGCACGTATGTATGTTCGTACATATGTAGGTATATGCATGCATGATTTTATATACAAGTGTGTATATATATATATATATATATATATATATATACGTAGGTCCCGGGTTGAGTCGGGGATAACCACAGTAAGTAAGGTACTCAATACATGGCAGAGTAAAATTTTTTATTTTATAGAAGGAGCTTCTACAGGACTAGTACTGTTTCATTCAGATGAAATCTTCAGTTCCTGAAGATTTCATCTGAATGAAACAGTACTAGTCCTGTAGAAGCTCCTTCTATATATATATATATATATATATATATATATATATATATATATATATATATATATATATATATATATATATATAAATTCTCATTGCTACTAAATAAACTTCATAAATATATATAGGCATTTGTATAACTGTTTATGCATGTGTGTGTGTGTGCATGTGGGTGTGTATGTAAGAGTGTGCAATGTTTATGCGTGTGTGTGTGTGTGCATGTGGGTGTGTATGTAAGAGTGTGCAATGTTTATGCGTGTGTGTGCGTGTGTGAGTCTGTGTGCTTGCTAGTTCGTTATATTAGTATCTAGCTTTTACCCAACAATAAAGTGACTGAGCTAAAGTGACGTCACCACCTGCATGAATCTCATTGGTGAATTAAATAGCCACCTATGACGTCATTAATGTCAGGCTGGATTGTCCCTTGAGGCATTGTATGAGGTAACAATTACTGCTTAGACACCTAAAATACATTTAATAGTAGAATGTGACGCCGGTGACTTGGTGAAAGGATATATTGTGTAAGACACAGTAAGATAACTTGTGATTGGCCAAGTGAAATGGTGACGTCATCATTGACATCAAGGAAGGTCATATATGATCAATGTGACATCAAGGAAGGTCATATATGATCAATATGACATCAAGGAAGGTCATATATGATCAATGTGACATCAAGGAAGGTCATATATGATCAATGTGACATCAAGGAAGGTCATATATGATCAATGTGACATCAAGGAAGGTCATATATGATCAATGTGACAAGTCTTTTGTCTTCTGTTATATTGTCAAGTCTAAAGAGACAATTCAGTAATCTTCACCTTTCTAGATCTTTGACTATATTGTACAGTAAACCGGACATTTTTAAGTCCTGCCAGACTGTGGAATAATCCCCTAAAATATTACTAACCCCCAATATTCTACTAACCCCACCAATATTCTACCAACCCCTAATATTCTACTAACCCCTAATATTCTACTAACCCAACCAATATTCTACTAACCCCTAATATTCTTCTAACCACCAATATTCTACCAACCCCTAATATTCTACTAACCCCTAATATATCACAAACCCCTAATATATCACTAACCATCAATGTTTCAATAGTAAGATGATGTAATATTAACACATCTTATCTATTTAGTGATAATCTATTACATTAATAATTGTTTCTACTTTTTGGCACAAGGCCAGCAATTACCCAGTGCATTACTGGTACTTTATTTTATCGACCCCGTAAGGATGAAAGGCAAAGTCAACCTCGGCGGGATTTGAACTCAGATCGTAAAGGGACGTAACTATGCTGGAAAGCATGGCGTCCGACCCTCTACCGATACTGCCAATCCACCGCTGTTTTAAGACCAACCATGCTTTAAGACGTCATAATATCAATCATATGTTTTAAGACCAATCTTGTGTTTCAATATCAATATTATGTTTTAGTAGAAACCATACGTCATGATACCAAACATGCTTTAAGACCAATCATACGTTATAATACCAAATATATGTTCTAAGACCAATCATACGTCATAATACCAATCTTAGGTTTCTAACAACAATGGAAAGACCAATTGAAACGGTGATACCCTAGTCTTCTTTGACGCTCTAGTCCTTTCCTATTTTAGCCTGCAATACCAATGACATACCAATAGCAACATGATGCAATGTTATAACGTCTGCTATAACATGCTTCATTATATTTGCATATCATTTACCCACGTTCATTATTTTCTATTGCGGTGGATTGGCAGTATCGGTAGAGGGTCGGACGCCATGCTTTCCAGCATAGTTACGTCCCTTTTTCGATCTGAGTTCAAATCCCGCCGAAGTTGACTTTGCCTTTCATCCTTACGGGGTCGATAAAATAAAGTACCAGTAATGCACTGGGTGATTGCTGGCCTTGTGCCTAATGTAGAAACAATTATTTTCTATTTCCACAACTCTAAATTAACTCATAACTACATTACTAACACCATCACATACACCAATACCTCCCTTTCCTATATTTCATTCATGATTCATTCCTCTATATATGTTCTTGTCCAATGACCCTGTGATAAACAGGCGAAACTCCACAGTAACAACACTCACTATTTACCCTTAATAACACGAATATATATATAATATATATATCATAAAACATGTCTATAGAATCACAAGATAAAATATATACCATTTCCTCTCCCATATATTATATATTATATATTATATATATATATATATTATATGTTATATATTATATATATATATATATATATTATTCAACCTAATTTATCAGCCACCATAATTGTTCTTTTGCAACAACAAACCACATCCATTGCTGCATGTATCTGGAACAATCTTTATATGCATATATATATATATATATATATATATATATATATATATATATATATATATATATATATACCCTAGTATATATATATGTGTGTGTGTGTGTGCATGTATGTATGCATATATATATATATATATATATATATATATATATATATATATATGCATACATACATGCACACACACACACACACACATATATATATACATAATAAGCGAAAGACAGACACACAGATTGTCTATTGTGTTCACGGCAGTTCTGCTGACATGTCGTTTCATCAGGTTTCATCACGTCTCACATATGTTAAATCAAGCCTACCACCCACCTACTGGGGGACACAGAGACTAGCTCCTATCTTCACACCCACTAGGCCAGTGGTGGTGGTAGGGTGGTGGTGGGGGGGGGGGTGTTGGTGGTGGCGGTGGTGGCGGTGGTGGATGGTGGTGGTGGTGGTGGTGGTGGTGGTGGCGGTGGCGGTGGTGGTGGTGGTGGTGATGGTGGTGGTGATAGTGGTGGCGGTGGTGGTGGTGGTGGTGGTGATGGTATTGGTGGTACTGGTGGTGGTGGTGGTAGTGGTGGTGGTGGTGGTGGTGGTAGTGGTGGTGGTGATGGTGGTGGTGATGGTGGTGGTGGTAGTGGTGGTGGTGGTGGTGGTGGTGGTAG
The DNA here is from genome assembly GCA_964016885.1 of Eledone cirrhosa. Taxonomy (NCBI): domain Eukaryota; kingdom Metazoa; phylum Mollusca; class Cephalopoda; order Octopoda; family Eledonidae; genus Eledone; species Eledone cirrhosa. The sequence goes on from OZ024751.1 coordinate 26,811,093, forward strand.
TGGTGGTGGTGGTGATGGTGGTGGTGATAGTGGTGGCGGTGGTGATGATGATGATGGTGGTGGTGGTGGTGGTGGTGGTGCAACTGGTGGCGGTAGTGGAGGTGGTGGTGCAGCTGCACTACTCTATGTCATCAGACAATCACATCACTGGTTTCCTACTTTACCACATATGTTATATTCACAACATAAATATCAAACACAGAATATGTGCAGAAACACGATATGTGAATACATAACAACACATGCAACATGTAGCACACTTATTAAATATGTTGTCAAACACTATTGTGAGAGCGACTGGCTGAGGGCTTAGCTTATTTAGCTCACGATTGTAAGGCTTCCAGTTTGATTCC
>OZ024751.1:26826445-26836445 GCA_964016885.1 Eledone cirrhosa
ATTAGTTGACTAAGTTATTTTCAGCTAAAATGGTAGGGGAGGGGGAGAATCTGTAGTAGGAGGTAAATAGAGGCAGTTGGAGACGTGTGAAATAGATAGATTGACAGAGAGAGAGAGAGAGAGAGAGAGAGAGAGAGAGAGAGAGAGAGAGAGAGAGAGAGAGAGGGTAGTAAGAGAGTGAGATAGATAGATTGACAGAGAGAGGGAGGGGGGTAGTAAGAGAGTGAGATAGATAGATAGGCCTAGAGAAAGTGGGTGAGAGAGACTGAGATATAAAGATAGATAGATAGATAGACAGACAGTCAGACAGATATATAGATATATAGAGAGATAGATAGATAGATAGATAGATAGATAGATAGATAGATAGATAGATATGTTTCTTTATTAGCCACAAGGGCACAAAAGAAGGGGACAAATACAAAGGGGGAAGTTTACATACAATAAAAACGTGTAAAATGTTATCACAAATGCAATTTAAAAATTAGTCGATTTTCCCCAATAGGGGGAGATAGATAGATTTCTTTATTAGCCACAAGGGCGCAACAAGAAAGGGGATAATACAAAGACATGCCGGGGATTTTACATACAGTCGTGTAAAAAATATAAAAACAAACAATTTCAACAATCGAAATCCCCAATAGGGGGGAGGCGCCACAACTGGGTTGTTTAATACCCCGTCGATAGAACAACCCTCAACTCAAGGAGCGTGTTGTGCAAGTGCTCCTTTCTTCCTTTTGCTCTCTTCCTCAACCTACAGGCTTATAAACAGAGAAGGCCCAATCACTCGGGCCATTTTCGCTTCATTCACCCACCTTTCAGTAAATTTACTGGGGTGCAGTGCCTCTCTCTCCACCCTGATTCTCCTTCTAAAGTGATACTTAAAGAAGGGAATCAATTGTTGTCCGGAGAGAAAGGCATCTGTCCTCAGTCCTCTCAACCTCGTCCACCATATAACTTCTTTCACCATAGCCACCGTACAGAGGAAAACCGCCTCTCTTTCGTTTTTGAAAGAGTCTGGCGGTTAGATAGATAGATAGATAGATAGATAGATAGATAGATAGATAGATAGATAGATAGATAGATAGATAGAACTCGCACGCCAGGAAAAGAGAAAGTAGAAAAGTGGAGTGATAAGAAATGCCATGTGTGAGAATAGAGGAAGATGACTGTCGCCATTTTAAAATATTTCGCCTGTGGCTAACATCACAAACATGGAGACTGTTCTTTCCCCAACGGGAACAAACGAGGATGAAATATGAGTGAACCGAGAGACGAAGAAATCCGTGTCTGCAAATTTAGTAATAGTAATAATAATGTTAATAATACTATAATCTAGAAAAATATTTCTAGTGAATATTTTTGTCTGTTATACACACACACGTACGCACGCGCACACGCACACACACACACACACACACACACACACACACACACACACACACACACACACACACACACACACACACACACACACACACACACACACACACACACACACACACACACACACACACACACACACACACACAACACACACACAGTTATTTGCTGTTGAAACTAATATATATATACATTTGAAAAAAGGAAACAGCTCAGAATTATATTAAAACATCAGAATTATATTATAACATGTCAGAATTATATTAAAACATACCAGAATTATATTATAACACATAATTAATATTAAAACATGTCAGAATTATATTAAAACATACCAGAATTATATTATAACACATAATTAATATTAAAACATGTCAGGATTATATTAAAACAAACCAGAATTATATTAAAGATATGTACGTCAATACTCATCTTAGAGGGTTCTAAACCCCACTATCAGGTTAAAATTTCTTTAGTAAAAAACAATACGGTGAAAGCTTCTATTTATAATTTAAAACTCGCTCGCTGTTTCCAAAACATACTTACACCAGAATTATATTAAAACATAGAATTATATTCAAACACACCAGAATTATATTTCAACATGTTAGAATTATATTTAAATATGTCAGAATGATTTTGTTACATGTCAGAATTATATTAAAACACATAACCATATTAAAACATATCAGAATCATATTTAAATACATTAGATGCATATTTGAACACATAGGAAACATATTAATATATATTTGTTTTTACAAATTGTAAATAAATGTTGATAAATGATGTTAAAGTTGTCATTCTGCGAATGTTTTCATTACACTTTATATATAACATAGCATTTTCTATGTGTAACCTCGTTAATAATGTCATTTTCATCTCATTTATCACGGACGAACCGTAAATAGTTTTACAGTCTTTACTAAAGCCTCATTCTCCATCTTCCATAGTTACAAAGTATCGTTCGCATTTTTTACGCATAGAGTTACGGCCCTTGCCATTCTGAGTTCAAATCCCGCCGAGGTTAACTTTGCTTTTCATCCTTACGAGGTCTATAAAATAAAATACCAGTAATGCACTGGGTAATTGCTGACCTTGTGCCTAAAGTAGAAACAATTATTGTTAATACAAACCACAGTTTTGGTTTAATTTGTGTCATTTCATACTGTTGATGGTTATGGCAGTGTTAAGGTTCCGGTTTCAATCCTATATAAGGGGTTTCAATCCTATATAAGGGGTTTCAATCCTATATAAGGGGTTTCAATCCTATATAAGGGGTGTCAATCACCATAGCTTCAGTTCGGCCAAACAGTGATATTGTGTATGTTGTGACTACTTGACAAACCCATCCGATCGGCCGTACATGTATTTGAAAGGGCTAACCTAGTTACACAGTGTTACACTGAACCTCTCTCAGAATTACTGGGCTCATGGAATACTCAACCACTTGCACTGATCCAACCTGAATATTCATTGTCTGACTACTAAACTGACAACGACATTTTAGGGCAGCACCCCTAGAATACAGCATCCCCTGGATCCTCTCAAAGCCCCATTGGGGGGTGGGTGCTTTGAGAGGATCCAGGAGGTACTGGGGTCTAAGGGAGCGGTGGGGTAGAGATGATATAACAGTATATTAAATATCAAATGATACATATTAATATAATATTTATTTATACATAGTATATATTATATTATCTATCTATACTGTATACTACTAAAACTCTGTGATTGCTTCTCTGAAATGTAATACAGTCAAAAGGGCGCATAATGGGAAAATACTTTGAAAGGAAGTTGACCCTGAAATTGGGATACAAATGGAATAAAACAAGTTTCGAGTAAATCGGAGCACGTGTTGCTGACATATGGGGTTTTTACGGGTACCTTCATAAACAGAGAGAGAAAGATAGAGAGAAAGAACTAATGGTTGTGAGAGAGTAGATTGAGTAGATTGAAAGAGAGACATAGAGAGAGGGAGAGGAGACAGAGAAGGAGAATGGAAGAGAGAGAGAGCTGGTGGTGTTGTTGTGTATATATAAATGTGTGAGTGTGTGTGTGTATATATATATATTTATATGTGTGTGTGTGACCAGTTTATATAGATCACATACACCCACATATATATATATACATACACATACGTATATATATGTATACACACACACACACATTTATATATATACATACGCACACGTATATATATGGGCCTTCCAGTTTCATTTCACATTATATACATGTCTGTATTTTTTAATTATTTAAAATTATACCTGTCTACTGAAAACTGATACCTGTCTACAATGGCAGATAAACTGAACAAGGAATTCTCATCCATCTATAAATGGAGCGGGGTGGGGGCAAGTAGGATTTTAAAGTCTAGCATTTCTAACTATGTTGGTTACCCTTTACAAGGTTGCCTCTCTCTGGCTTGCTTTTCCTTTTACACGGGGAGAACAAGGAAAGGGAAGCCCCTTGATAAGTGCGTGGGCCACCCAAGGTGGCTTAAATCAGTCCTTGCTAGATTGATCTTATCTTAAACGTCAGTCACTCTACTGATTGTTGATCTGTGATGTTTCTGTATTGTCAGAAATGACAGATGTATGCAATTCCTTCAAGTTATCCTCCAAGCCTTAACATGCTAACCTTTGGGGTATCTTTATCTGACAAAATCTTTGATGTTGTTTAAAGATACCCTATGTATTATTGAAACTTTCTAAATGTTCAAATTTCTCCGATAAACAACAAATAACTATGTTGAATATTTCAATGGAGACTTCATTTTGTTTATTTTTTTTTTGTTTTAACGTGCAAAAGAAGTTTTATTTCGATACCTATAGAATTATAATTGTATCAAGGCATAACAGTCAACATAATATTACAAATAGAAAGAGGGGGAAAGAAAGAAAATGGAAAGGAAAAAAGAAAGAGAAAATAGCACACAAGCAGATAATGCACACATCTAGGACCACATACACCACAAAAGCAGGTAATACATACATCTAGGACCACATACACCACAAAAGCAGGTAATACATACACCTAGGACCACATACACCACAAAATCAGGTAATACACACATCTAGGACCACATACACCACAAAAGCAGGTAATACATACATCTAGGACCACATACACCACAAAAGCAGGTAATACATGCATCTAGGACCACATACACCACAAAAGCAGGTAATACATACATCTAGGACCACATACGCCACAAAAGCAGGTAATACATACATCTAGGACCACATACACCACACAAGCAGGTAATACACACATCTAGGACCACATACACCACAAAAGCAGGTAATACATACATCTAGGACCACATACACCATAAAAGCAGGTAATACATACATCTAGGACCACATACACCACAAAAGCAGGTAATACACACATCTTGGACCACATACACAACAAATGGCAGGCGAAAAGGGTGGACAAAAGATAACAATATCGTGAGGGCCACTAATTTTTTAGGCAAGCCAGCACGCTGGCAGTGTTACCTCGCGTAACCGCTAACACCACCACCACTACCACCACCACCGCCATCACCGCCAACACCACCACCACCGCCACCACCACCAAAACCACCACCGCCAACACCACCACCACCACCACCACCGCCAACACCACCATCAGCACCACCACGACCACCACGACCACCAACACCACCACCACCATCCAGTCGGCCATTTTACCAATTAAGCCATGTTGAAAAGTAATAATACTTGGAAAAATAAATAAGACGCATACAAAATTATATATATATATATATATGTATATATATATATATATATATATGTATGTATATATATATGTGTATATGTATACATATATGTATATATATATATATATATATATATATATATGTATATATATATATATATATATATATGTATATGTATACTTACATACATTTATATATATATGTGTGTGTGTGTGTGTATGTAGAAGGTAAACAGAAATAACAACACAATCGGTATAGTACATGGACGGTATATATTAGTTTAACGCTTGAAATAGCAGGAAGAGGGTGTTGACGTTTCGGACGCTAGTCCTTTATCAGAAGAATGAGAAAAATTAGAAAGATTGAAAGGACGGGCGGGGTGAAATGGTACAACACCAGTTTTGTATAGCGAGCTATACTTGGGCAGGTGCCTGTGTGTGTGTGTGTGTGTGTGTGTGTGTGTGTGTGTGTGGTGTGTGTGTGTGTGTTATATTATACTTCGTCTGGTGATGCTGATGGTGATGATAGTGATGATAGTGATGGTGGTGATGGTGATGTTGATGATGGTGATGATGATGGTGATGATGATGATGGTGATGATGGTGATGGTGATGATAGTGATGATTGTGATGATGGTGGTGATGGTGATGATGGTGGTGGTGATTGTGATGATGGTGGTGATGCGATAATGACTACAACATCCACACCAACAACGATACCAATATATTAACCTACATTTTACTTCGTGCTTGTTTGTTGTTGTTATTGTTACTGTTGTTGTTATTGTTGTTGTTATTGTTACTGTTGTTGTTATTGTTGTTGTTATTGTTACTGTTGTTGTTATTGTTGTTGTTATTGTTACTGTTGTTGTTATTGCTGTTGTTGTTGTTGTTATTGTTACTGTTGTTGTTATTGCTGTTGTTGTTGTTATTGCTGTTGTTGTTGTTATTGTTGCTGCTGTTGTTGTTATTGTTGCTGTTGTTGTTATTGTTGCTGTTGTTGTTGTTATTGCTGTTGTTGTTATTGTTGTTGTGTTATTATTGTTGTTATTAAGGGCGGTGGATTGGCAGTGTCGGTAGAGGGTCGGACGCCATGCGTTTCAGCATAGAGTTACGGCCCTTTACGGTCTGAGTTCAAATCCCGCCGAGGTTAACTTTGCGTTTCATCTTTACGGGGGTCGATAAAATAAAGTACCAGTAATGCACTGGGGTAATTGCTGGCCTTGTACCAAAAGTAGAAATAATTCTTATTTATACATCTACGGTCGTTTCAACGCGACTAGAATATTCCATCAGTTGTGGAGAGAACAAGTATATTATCAGTTAAGTAACTTTCTTGAGGAAATATAATAAAAATAACAATAATTTGTTTAAAATCATGAGACAAAAATTGTATCAAAAATTATACAAGATTCAAAATACAAAAGCAATGAAATAAGCTTTTGAATATAGTTTTTTTTTCTGGATGCACAAATAAGGAGTTATGGGTGTTTTTTCACAAATATCTTAAAATACATTAAAGTTGTTAGTTGGTTATAGGAGTTGTTAGGATGTTTTCGTGAGTTGAAATTACAGTGCTTATTATTTTACTAATCCTTTTAACGTAGAAAGATCTGAAAAAAATATATTTAGCAGATATTTCGTTAGTTAGAAACTCATATAAAATGTGATCGACCAAGTTTTTGAAGGTGATCCTCCAGCATGGCCGCAAACAACCTACAACTGAGACCAGTTAAAATGAATAAAAGAGTAATTGTTCCCTTTTGTTAATGTTGACGTAGGATTGTGATTTATGTTGAAAACAATGCTTAAGTATTTGACCTTACCAGGTTAAGATACCTATTTAGACAATTGCAAACCGGCTTTTCCCCCTCTCAATTCGTTTTGTAATATTTCTGCGTTGTGGTTCTTTATGACACTCGACATTTTTTATGCAACTGTGGCTCACTGGTGGCATTTTGTTGTTTAGGAAATCTTTTCTCTTTAGATCAAGAAGAAATGTTTTGCAACATTTGTGTAAAAAAACAGGCGTTGCAAAATATTTCCTCTCTTTAATCAGAAAACATTTGCCGAGCGGCCATTAATTCCAGCAGTTTTTCAACAAGAGCAGAAATTGCATGTAAAAACATCTCGCATTCTTCTAAGAAACCCAATGCAAAAACATTTTGAATATAGCGTAGAAGGAGCCAATCTGCAATTGCAGAAATATACAGTTCTCGCCTGTCGTGAGGGAATGTAATCCTTGTTTATATTACATAGAAGTAAACATATATCAGACTGCACGCACAAGTACTTCCAAAACAATGTTATATCGAGCACTTTTATGTTTTTGTACCAAACTATAAAGAAAATAACTATATACATACTTATATATATACATATATACATATATATGCATGTGTGTGTATGTATATATATATATATATATATATATATATATATATATATATATATATATATATATATATATATATATATATATATATATAATGTATTATGTTCTTTTTAGCTGTGTTTAAACCATTAGTGATTCTCAAACGTCAATCTGGTCTGTTTGGAAATGACATATTGTTTGAATGTGCATGTATGTATGTATGTATGTATGTATGTATGTATGTATGTATGTATGTATGTATGTATGTATGTATGCATATATGTATGCAATTATGTATGCATATATGTATGTATGTGTGTATGCATATATATATGCATGTATGTATGTATGCATGTATGTATGTATGTTTATGTATGTATATATATATGTATGTATATATGTATACATGTATGTATATATGTATATATATATATATATACGTGCGGATGGGTGTTAGAGTGAAAGGAATGCGTAAAGATTGTGCGAAAAAATTTTAAGTAGGGTGTGTATGGTTGCTAGGAGACTAATACGTTAGAGTAAACATGATTAAAAAGAAACTGATACCCTTACCCCATCAGTAACCCGGGTGACATCTGTGGACATCACCCTCTCTTACGACACACCTAATGGTGTGGCCCCACTAACATCTGTGGACATCACCCTCTCTTACGACACACCCAATGGTGTGGCCCCACTAACATCTGTGGACATCACCCTCTCTTACGACACACCCAATGGTGTGGCCCCACTAACATCTGTGGACATCACCCTCTCTTACGACACACCCAATGGTGTGGCCCCACTAACATCTGTGGACATCACCCTCTCTTACGACACACCCAATGGTGTGGCCCCACTAACATCTGTGGACATCACCCTCTCTTACAACACACCCAATGGTGTGGCCCCACTAACATCTGTGGACATCACCCTCTCTTACAACACACCCAATGGTGGCCAAATATTGTCTGCTATGCTTAAAACTTGAATTTGTTTTTGTTTTTTTACCGAGATGTCCTCACTTTGATTATGGAAACTACTGACTGTGGTACCTAGTGACTGTGGTACCTAGTCACTGTGGTACCTAGTGACTGACTGTGGTACCTAGTCACTGTGGTACCTAGTGACTGACTGTGATACCTAGTGACTGACTGTGGTACCTAGTGACTGTGGTACCTAGTGACTGTGGTACCTAGTCACTGTGGTACCTAGTGACTGTGGTACCTAGTCACTGTGGTACCTAGTTACTGTGGTACCTAGTGACTGACTGTGGTACCTAGTGACTGTGGTACCTAGTGACTGTGGTACCTAGTGACTGTGGTACCTAGTGACTGTGGTACCTAGTGACTGTGGTACCTAGTGACTGTGGTACCTAGTGACGAGTTAAAGAAGTTTATTTTATTTATAAGAGTAGAAAATAAACCAATTGCTGATTTAAACTGTGTTCGTCAGTATAATGTTGAAACCGACGGTCGTCTACCCCTGCTTCTCTAATGTCTATGACGTCATCTCTTTGTATGTTTATCTAACGGATAACTTATAATATTTTGTATTTCCTCTATACTTTTTAAGAACATACACCACATCGCCATTTTGTTTACTTCGCCTTAACCCTTTAGCATACTTTACTATTATATTTTCAGGGTAAAGGCTTTATCTCACATAATTATATCACATTGTATTGATTCTATGAGTGGCCAGTTACGGCTAGTTTGAATAGAAAGAGGTGAGAGAATTCTGGCCGGATATGGCCGGTTTAAATGATAAAGGGTTAAGGCGCTTTACGCAGGAAAATCACACCAGCTATAAAAGCAACCTATAAACCTAAACCTAGTCGACCAGCCCCTTTCCTGGTCTTTTGGTTAGCTAATGCAGTAACCATAATTAGGCCCTTTATTTTTCTCTCAGTATTGTTTATATGGTGATTGTGGTGATTGTGTTGCTGTTGTTGGTGGTGATGGTGGTGGAGGTTGCTGTGTTGTTGTTGTTGTTGTTGGTGGTGGTGGTGGTAATGATGGTGATGGCGGTGGTTGCCGTGTTGTTGTTGTTGTTGTTGTTGGTGTGGTGGTGGTAATGATGGGGATGGCGGTGGTTGCTCTGTTGTTGTTGTTGTTGGTGGTGGTGGTGGTAGTGGTGGTAATGATGGTTGTGTATGTGGTGGCTGTGTTGTTGTTGGTATTCATGGTGGCGGGGGTACTGATGGTGTTGGCGTGGTTTACAGTGGCAGTGATGGTGGTGGTTTGTGTTGTTGATAGAGCCACTGTTGTTGTTGTTGTTGTTGTTGGTGGTGGTGATGGTGGTGGTGGTGGTGGTGGAGGTGGTGGAGTCAGTGGCGGTGGTCATAGCATTAGAGGTGGTGGTTTTGTTGTTGCTGTTGTTGCTAGTGTTCGTGGTGTTGGTAGCGGTAGAGGTAGAGGTAGTGGTAGCTGTAGTGGTAGCTGTTGTAGTATTCATGGTGGTGGAGGTTGTTATGATTGTGGCAGTGGCGGTTGTAGTAATGGTGGTGGTGGTGTT
>OZ024751.1:26846445-26848945 GCA_964016885.1 Eledone cirrhosa
GGGAAAGTTGATTAAATCTACCCCAGTGTATTACTGGAACTTTATTTTATCGACCCCGTAAGGATGAAAGGCAAAGTTAACCTCGGCGGGATTTGAACTCAGAACGCGGTCAGTGGAAATTCTACTCTTGAGTTCTATAGAAAATAAGGAGGAGAAGGAGGAGGGAGAGAAGAAGGGAGGAGGGGGAAAGAAGAAGAAGAAGAAGAAGAAGAAGAAGAAGAAGAAGAAGAAGAAGAAGAAGAAGCAGCGCCATCTCTTTTACAAGGATTCATTAAACTGTTTACAAAGTCCCACCGGGGAAAAACATACTAAATGTGTTCATAAATGCAGCTGTGATACGAGAATAAGTATCGAATTAGATAAATGTGTATGGCTAAATGAGTATGGGATTAGAGATATGTGCTAAAGATACTTTTAAAATAGAGATATAGTAATAAAAAATGAAAACATTAATTTTAGACACTGAAATCTGAGAATGAAAAAAGTACAACCCAACAAATAATTAGGAGATTAAATTAGTGTGATACAAATGTACGAACATGAAAGAAAACATTTGAAAAGAGTATTACAGGAGAGTTAGACTAATATTAAAAGGTTTAAATACAGTTATAAATTACTTATTTACTCTTAGAACTAAGTCTTCTGAAGCTGTTCGGGTCATCGGGCAGAAAGTTTCCACCGATTTCAACGATTAGTCGTTACGAGATTCCATATCTTCTCAATCGATATCCACCTTCCGCCAGAGACAAGACAGTCACGTCCTTCCATCTCACTTAACTTTTGAAAGTCATGAAGTTGTGAAACCGGTTAAGTTATTGTAAATAAATCTTCTCAAAGACACAAAGTGCATTCTCAACTTCTTTTCTTTAAATTTCTATCTGTGTGGAATTAAAAACTTTCTTTTCTCTCTACATATATACAGATATGTGACTTCCATGCCTGTAGATTTTATACCAAATCGGCAATGTCCCCCCAATAGTACTGCAACGCCAGAGATTTCTGGAAATAAAATTACCCAGAGTCTCTGGGCCAAAAATCCTCAGGAAAAGACCAGCCAGTTCGTTCTCGTTGATACATAAGACATCCTCGAGAAGGCCACTTCCACGCCACTAATCTTCTGTTGATTGCTAATGTGGAACTTCCATCGATCACATTATCCGACTGGTAGAGGGAGGTAAGCACCTGACAACTTTCTAGGTGCCAGTCGCCCTGTCCTGATCTTTTCTTCACCCAAGACTGTAACATGGGCATGGAAATGAGCTGAGGAAATGCGTCTGATAAAAGACGATCACACCGACTCACCGTCCGGGAATCTTTGCAAATGTCACAGTCATGGTATGGCCAGTCCCCCGCGCCGTGGGTGTGGTCAACAGATAGATGTCTGACCAGTGGGACATGGCCTTTTGTGGATGGTGATGTGTGTGTGTGTGGGGTGGGGGTGGGGTGTAAAGTCGATTAAATTGACCTCAGTGCATTACTGGTACTTTATTTTATCGACACCGAAAGAATGAAAGGCAAAGCTAGCCTCGGAAGGATTTGAACTCAGAATATAATATAATACAATAATACTAATAACAATAATAATCCCTAAAGTAAAAACTATTATAGCAACATCACAGTCATCACTCCACCACCACCACCACTACACCACCACCACCACCACCACCAACAACAACAACAATAACAACAACAACAACTATGACAAAGACAATCAATCCACGACAATCAGAATTAGTCAGTAAACTAATAAGACATTGATTTAGCAAAGGTCTCTCTCTTCCCCCCTCTCTCTCTTCATCTCTCTCTCTCTCTCTCTCTCTATCTCTCTCCCTCTCTCTCTCTCTCTCTCTCTCTCTCTCTCTCTCTCTCTCTCTCTCTCTCTCTTCCTCTCTCTCCCCTCTCTCTCTCTATCAGGACACCCAGTTCGGGTATCTCAATACAAACAACTATTTCTCTGACGTTTCAATAATTTTCTACAGAGATTGTGTAGCTTAATGGATTTTCATTGTATGAATTAATGTTAGCAGAGATATGATAATATCAGCGATTGACACCGATGGTAGAAGCAGGGAGGTGGTTGGCGGTGGCGAGAGAAGTGGGTGGAGGAAGAACTGGTACCATATTGGCAGTAGTACAATGATGTGACTGGTGGAGAAGAAAGAGGGAGAAAATAGGTACATAGATATATAGAGAGCGAGAGAGATGGAAAATAAATTTTATACACACACACACACACACACATACACACACACACACACACACACACACACACACACACACACACACACACACACACACACACACACACACACACACACGCACATACACACACACACACACATATATATATATATATATCTGTGCGGAATTCCTTCCTTGCTCACATCTCGACTAGGTTTGATGGTCTTTATTCTCTCTTGTTCACGATTTCACCGAACTTATATTCATAGAAATCTGGGACTTGACTCTTTCTTCCTCACTTTTTGATTGTTTACAGTCT
>OZ024751.1:26856445-26858945 GCA_964016885.1 Eledone cirrhosa
CTCTCAGAGGCTGAGGCCAAAAGAGCAGTTAAAGAGCTCAAATGTGGCGAGGCCTCTGGGGAAGATGAAAATGTTGAAAGCCTTAAATAGAGAAGGTATTCTGTGGCTGGCTCATGTCTGTCAGGGGGCCTGGATCTCTGGAAAGGCACCTAAGCAATGGCAATCAGAGGTGATCCTCCCAATTTTCAAAAAGAGTGACAAGAGAGATTGTTCCAATTCCAAAGAGATCTCCTTGTTAAGCTTAAACCTCCTTGGTAAAGTCTATGCTAAGTGTCTGGCAAAGAGATGTGGGGAGATTGTCGTGTCCAAGCTAGCTGATCAACAGTGTGGTTTTCACCCTGGACACAGCACAGTCGAACATATGTGTTTAGAATGTCTCAGGAAAGAATCGCTGGACAGATTTTACGGGCAAAATCAACCAGCAAGGTGGTTGGATAACATCCATGTGCTTGGCTGGTCTTGCTTGGAGATCCAGCCGGATAAGTTGGAAACAATTGCTTCTGACAGGACCCACTGGAAGGAGTGTTTGTGGACTGTTCTTGGTCAGTTTGTTGACAGAATTATAAATGGCCTCCAATGTATATTGATAAATCTATTTGATAATTTGTTGTATTGATTAAATATCGTAAACCAGGAGTTAGACTGTCAGTTGTAGTGGAGTGAAAGATTGAAGTGTTAGAGAAGGGCCGGGATATCTGAAAGACTGGAGGCCCGGCTATGGGTTAACATAACCCAGCTTCTGGCGTTTCAAATTGTTGTAACTCATCATCAGTTTCTACATCATTGAAATACAATATTCCATCCTTCATAGAAATATTTCCATCTCACGATCCCCGCAGTACACAACAGAACAGAGCGGACGGGACAGATTCTGTGGATATTATGTTAGCACAGCCTTAAATATCTGATACCATCGTATAAATTTAGATAATTGTAAAGAGAAGTGATTAGAATATTTTTGGACAAAGCCACTCTTCAGAACTGAGACAAACCTGAATCCTGAGAACACAGCACTTCTTTTTATGTCATTGTTAGTGGCTAGGGTCGAAGCATGACTCGTTCTATTTTGAAATGTTCATTAAATTAGAATTGATCAGATGGAATGGAATATCTGTGTTTCTGCGTGTGTAGAAGGGTGGTGTGTGGTTTTATATGTGTGGGATGAGTGTAGAAAGATGAAATAGGGTTTAAGATTAGGCTAGAGTGGGTACATTTACATTTTCTTAAACGAAAATTTCATTACTGAATTCTACCTCGTGGTGAACAGTTGAATTCCACTATTATAGGTTTCTGATGAAGTGTAATAAATAATTATGTATTGCACATGATTGAACAATATATTTTGTAGTCAGCATATGTAGACAATTTATAATAGGCACAGAAACATATGTCAAAACAAATAAATTCCTAATCTCTTCACGCCGACGTTTTATTTTTCTTGGTGCAATACTTGCTTATATATACACTCCGTAATCTCTTCTGGACCTTTATACCATATTCCCCTGCTTGGATATTATGCTATATGATTCAAAGGAGACCGTCGAGTCAAATTTTCTGGTAAGCAGCTTTCTTGTTTAACCATTTATTCCGGATATACATAAACAAAACTTTATCTACCTTCGCATATGAAGAACTCATAAGAGTTATATATATATATATATATATATATATATATACATACATATATATATATATATATATGTGAATATAGACATAGAATATTCGAAAATATTCTGTATGTTTATAATAAACATTTTGAAGACCTAATCGCTATAGAATAGAATACGTCACGTATTACAATTAGATTCTCGATAAAAGCAAGGGAAGTAATCTACGCGTTTCATTCTTCTTAGAAATCTTCAGGACTACATATCCAGTGCTTTTATCGAGAATGACACAGCTAGAGACTTATAGAATACTTAGCTGTGTACAGGAACTGGTTTGAAAGAGCGGTTGCCGGTCCGGCAGAAATTAGAAATTGGAATAAATGCTCTGAAATAGCGATATATATGTGAATATAGACATAGAATATTCGAAAATATTCTGTATGTTTATAATAAACATTTTGAAGACCTAATCGCTATAGAATAGAATACGTCACGTATTACAATTAGATTCTCGATAAAAGCAAGGGAAGTAATCTACGCGTTTCATTCTTCTTAGAAATCTTCAGGACTACATATCCAGTGCTTTTATCGAGAATGACACAGCTAGAGACTTATAGAATACTTAGCTGTGTACAGGAACTGGTTTGAAAGAGCGGTTGCCGGTCCGGCAGAAATTAGAAATTGGAATAAATGCTCTGAAATAGCGATATATATGTGAATATAGACATAGAATATTCGAAAATATTCTGTATGTTTATAATAAACATTTTGAAGACCTAATCGCTATAGAATAGAATACGTCACGTATTACAATTAGATTCTCGATAAAAGCAAGGGAAGTAATCTACGCGTTTCATTCTTCTTAGAAATCTTCAGGACTACATATCCAGTGC